>CM076577.1:1493108278-1493227121 GCA_034641835.2 Pinus albicaulis | reverse complement strand
TGTAAGACCAGTTTTACCATAAGTAAAACCACTTTCACTATGTTAAAATAGGAAACCCCAAAAGGAAATATTAAACAAACCTATATTTGTTTGATTTTCCTCATGGAATAATTAATTAAACCATAATTTAATTATTATTCCCGAGTCATGTTTAACTGCAAAAAACAAAGAAATTAATGAGATAAACCCTTATTTATCTTATTATTTTCTAGGAATAATTATTTAAATCTCATTTAAATAATATTCCTTGTTAAATATGACCAAATCATTTATAAATAATTAAATAAATAATTATTTATTTAATTATCATTCAACCACTTCCTTAAAATAATAAATAAATCATTTATTTATTTATTATTTACAAATAAAGGGATTTGACCCAAGTCAAACGCCTTTTCCCTCCAACAAATATAATAAAATATTCCATGAAAGGTGGATCTAGATTTGGTTAATATTATTTTAATCATGCACCAAGATCTAGAATGACCCAATATTTTGTTATAAATAGGAAGGGTTAGAAGGGTTCTTCCCCATCATTCCTCACCTTTTGTTGCCACTAGATCCTGCGGATACCTGCATAGTCTCCTTCTTCATCATTTGGCTCCCATTGAGCTCCTTTCTTTACATTGGGTTTTCTACATCAACAAGAGAGATAAATCTTAGATCTGAAGTGCTGAGGACTACAAAGAACCCATCCCATTGAGGAGATCTGGATACACCTTCTTGTTTTCCTCCCAGGTGCCCTATAATATAAAATTCTTTCAAAAAATCGTGTTCTTGTCTTGTCTGTTGGATGCATGGAGTAAACCCTTTACTTTACTGCTTAATGTCTTTCCATTTATAGATCTGTTTGTTGCAGCATTTTAATCACTAATCGCAGATCTGAAGATTTTTGGCAGCCTCTATTGTTGTTAGGGCTATTAGTTATGCATAGCTAAAGTGGTTCTTTCTCGTACACCTCGACGAAGAATTCATACTAACAAATGGCGACTCCACATGGGTTTTAAATTACGACTGCTGTCGTTTTCCATATTCCTGCATATCCAGCTACTTCAGGCCCTAGGGCTTCTTTTCAGCTGCTTATTTTTCCTCTTTTTATGTTGTTTTTCTCACATAAAACCCTAAAACATCAAAATTTCTAACTTCAGTGTGTTTCTGGCCCTATTGCGCAGGTAAGCGACACCCCGGCCCCGCAAGCCCGAGGCAGTAGCTTTTAAATCTGCCGCCGAGACAACCAGAACGGGGGGGTCGCACTTTTTGGCCCATAACCTGCGACCTGGAGCTCCGGGTCGCACTTTTCTGCCCTTTTTCTGCGACCTGCACTGAAAACAGGTCAGAAACTGCGACCTGCCAGTTTTTCAGTGATTTTTCTGCAATTTTTCTGGGTTCTGCTGCAGCTTCTGTCAGGGTCTTCCAATCTCTGTCTCAGCCCGCCTTGACCAAGATCTGATCTGTTTTTACTCATCTAAGTGGGAACCCAGCCCCTTAGGGCTTTAGTACCCTCCACTTTTTGTGGAAGAGTTTTAGCTGTTTCAGCCGTCGGTTTTTCAGAGCTTCAGCCCCCTCTTTTCCAGATCTGTTACCTCCCTTTCAAATCCATTGAAATCAGCCTCTTTTCCTTTCAAATCACCTCTTGTCGTTTTGTTTGGACCTCCTTTGAAGGCCTTCGCCTTGCCCCCTCCGGTTTTTGTTGATTTCTTCCCTTTTTCCAGCCACCTTGCCTCTGTCTCTCGGCTGTGATCTGCACCTCGTTCCTGCAGCTTTATCCTCCAGATCCCTGTCCCTTTCGACCCTAGATATGTTGAGCTCCTTTTGCGTGTGTTCCATAGTTTTTCCCTTTCTTTTCAGCATAGTTTTGAGAGACCCACCTTCTTGGGTTAGATAGATGCACAAGTAGCTGTTCTTTTTCTGTTATTTCAGCATTTTATTCTGTTCTCTGTAGGTTTATTTTCAGCTACGCAACACACTTTTTCTTGCTCTCAAAATGGAAAGGGTTTAAAAATTAAAATTAACGCACGCCACACACTGACCCTAAGTGAAGAAGCGCCTGGTTAACACCGCGTGGCAAAGACTCTAAAATCAATTGTCACTGCACCTTATCTGCCCTTGACATTACTTGATTCTGTCCCTTTCTGCCCTTGTCGGCTTCCTTCTTCCTGTCATCATTGCGCCCCCAAGGCGCCTTTCCCGGAGACTTCTTGGCCTTCACCCTCAGTTTCCGGTTGATCGACCTGCTCCGCACCGCCGTCGTCGAGCCAGTCCACCTTTGAGTCCGCACTCCGACTCCTCTCCTGATTCATCGGGTCCTCCTTCCCCTCCTGGTTCTCCCCCTGTCACCTTCACTATGTCTGGTCCAGGGCCTAACGCTAGCGGTTCTCCCGGCCCCAATGCCGGCCCTACTTCTAGCGGAACCACCACAAGTACTACCCCGGCCACCCCTGTGCTGTCGTACATTGTAGGCCTCAGTCTCCCCGATTTCCATCAGTTAATTAATGACCCCATTCACCACAATGCTACCTGGCCCGCTATGCCAACCAAGCTGCCTTCTGACATCCCTAAGTTCGAGGGCCTTAATGGAGAATATCCAACCAATCACGTTCGGTCTTTCCACATGTGGTGTTCCTCCAATTCCATTACCGATGACTCCATCCGTCTTCGTTTGTTCCAACGCACGCTTACCGGCAAAGCCTCTAAATGGTATGTCGAACAAGCCACCTCTTCCCATACCACCTTTGAGACTCTTGCCGAAGAAGGAGCTTATGTCGAGCCCCTCCCTTTGAAGATCGAGTTTACATGGACTGGTTCCTTCGCACCCTTCCTTCTCCCATCGGCAAAGATGTTGCCTCTCACTTTCCTCAAACTGAAGAAGCCGCCCTCCAAATAGCCTTGAAATATGACCTGATCTACGCTCAATCTGGTTATGTTTATACCGTCCTTCCTGACATCCCCAGGCCCGGTGGCGCTAACGCCCCGGGGGCATCTCATTCCGCCGACGGTATCGTTGGATCTCTTTCCCATCCTTCTGCTCACCCTCCTATGGGCTATGGTCTCCCTCAGGGAGGGGCCAGCACCTCCAGCACTCTTCCCCCTCCCGGCAACATGTATCCAGGATACGGCATGCCTCCTCCTTTTGCCCAACCTCCTGCTTACCTCAATGTTGTCCAACCCAACCCTTACCTGTATCTGCAGCCTGGTGCGCCAGCTCCTCCAGCATATGCGCTTCTGCCTTCCTTGCCTCCTCATAACCCGTAATAGCACTTACAGCCCCCTCTAGGGCAAGTATTTGCACAGCAAGGCGCGACTAATCCCCCTTCTTCTCAAAGAAGGTGGAGAGGCAACCAGAATCAATCTGCCCCTGGTAACCGAGGACCCAATTCTGGTATGGACCCTAACACTAGCAACCAGCAGCAAGGCATTCAGCCCAAGCCGGACAGGCCGCTTCGCACAAACAAGCCTTGTTCATGTTGCGGTGTTTATGGCCATTACACTCATGATTGTCCTCTTTTACCCCAGATGCGGCAGATGTGGGAGTCTCAAGCCACATTGTGCGGACAACACACCTCACCTCATGCTCCTCCTAATGTGGCCACTACTCAACCAGCTGTGTTTACCGACCCCTTCCCTCAGCAAGGCTTCGTGGCTACCCAACCCCCTGATAATTCGGTCGCCACTCCCCCCTCCATTTCTGGTTCCTCCGATTACCAGATCCTCATGATGCACTCCGATCCTACCCCGCCCGTCGATCTTCACCTTCAAACTCGGTCTCGTCAGTACCCCAAGCCTCCTGCTCCGTCTGCACCCGAGCCTCCCTCTTCAGGTTCTACAGAGCCTCTTTCGACATCCTCTGGCCCCTTACATATCCCTCCACCCAAAGTTGAGGTCCATACCAAGATTCCCAAGCGCCCCTTACGTCGAAATGCTGCTCCTGGTCGAGCTGCCCATTCGTATAGTATAGTAGAGGATTTGGCGCAATCCCCTGCTGCCATTTCCACACTGAAACTCATCCAGTCGTGCCCTTCCCAAAAGAAGGCTCTTCTATCTGCCGTGGGTGTTGTTGATCCTGCTGATGACCAAATGATTGTTTTCGACGCCACTCAATCGGACCATCCTCCTCTTCCTCCCTCCGTCTCCTTCCAAATCCCAGTCAAAATCCGGAACACCAATGTATCCCGGTGTATCATTGATGAGGGGGCATCCACCTGTGTGATGTCCGCTTCGGTTTGGAAGCAACTCGGATCCCCTGAGCTGGCCCCTTCCACGATCACCCTTCGAGCGTGGGACGGTCATGCCTCTCATCCCATTGGCCTGTTTCGTAACTATCCCATCACCCTCGCCGGTAAGACTGTTTGCGTTGATGTCGAAGTCATTGACACCCCTCTAGACTACAACATTCTATTGGGGCGAAGCTACACCTATGCCATGTCTGCTGTCCCCTCCGCAGTTTTTCGCAAGATGTCTTTCCCACACAATGGGAAGATAGTCACCATTGACCAGCTATCTTATCATGAGTCGCCATCTCAGACCTCCTCCGAGACGACCATCTCCTCTGTAGCCAACAAGCAAACCGTCGATTCTTTGACCAGTGTCTCCCCCGGCGTCTATAAAGATTCCATCCTGCTTGGTACTTTTCCTCATCTTCCCCCTCCTCCTGTCACTGATCCCAGCTTGTCGAATGTTTGCATGATGCAATCGTCTCAGGCTGCCCATAAGCGGCCTGCCTCGGCTAGTCAGAAACCTCCCCCCCGCCCTCCGCAACCCGCTCCTAGCCATTCCTCTCAGCCAGCCGGACCTCCTCCTTCTGGCCCTCCCCCTACAGCTGGTATCCCTGAACCTCTTTATCCTCCCGGATCGGTTCCTCCTGGCCTCAACCATCTTGAAGCCGTCCCCCCTGTTCATTTCCCTGCTGGGCATATCCCTTTCCTAGTTCCCCCTCCCGGCGTTTATTCTGTCCCCGTCATGGCCACCCTCTCCCTCCCTAACTTGACCTTGGGCATTCCGGTCTGGTACCTTGATCCCCCAGCCGCCACCCCTCCTGGTCACCCCAAACCTTACATGGCTTTGACACCGGTTCAACCGGTCCCCCTCGCCTCCTCCGTAGCCACTGTGCCCCCAGCACCTCCACAGGACCCTTCTCCTATTGTGACGGCTCCCGGGAAGAAAGGCAAAGCCCGCAAGGGGGCACCCAAAGACCAGACCACCACGACCGACCCGGCTCCTTCTCTGCCTGCGAAGCCTTGTGCCTTATGTGATGTCACCGGTCATGCCACCCATGCTTGTCCCGAGTTACCCCGTATCCGGCCCATGGTTAAAGTCGCGTTCCCCGACTCTACGGTCCCTGAAGCCCCCACTCCTTCTTCGTCCGTTCCCAAGAACCCCAAGACTCTCTGCACCAACAAGCCCTATGCCTTGTGCGGTGTCCATGGCCACTACTCCCACCATTGTCCTCACCTGACGCATTACCGCGCCTCCCTAGAGGTGATCCGCGAGTATGAGGTTGAACAAAATCAATCCGCCTCTCCCATTCTCGCGCAGTATGCTTCAGGCCAGCCTGAGGATCCCCCCGCTTCCATCGACATTCCCCCCCCTGATGTTCAGATGACGGAGTCTACGGTAACCATCCTTTACCTATCTTCCTCTACACAACACTCGGAACCTAGCTCATCTGCATCCTCCCCTGTTGTATCCCTTGCTCACCCTATTCCCCCTCATACCCGAGATCACTCCACTTGTGTCTTTGTTGACCTCCGCAGCCCGAGTCCTCACCATGTTTCCCATAGCCCTCATACACCACCTTGTCTGCGTCTTGGTCATCCTGCCCCTTCCACCCCCTCCCGCGGTTGCTGCCCGATGACTTCTGTACACTCACGCTGCCGTCATTTCCATTCATCCCCTCATTTATTGTCTTGTCACACCATTCTACAGGACCCCCCGTCCACACCCTTTATCAGTTACGCCGATGGTGCAAGTCGCTACTCCAGGAATCTAGCCTCGGCAGGGTGGGCCATCTTTACCCCCTTGCATGACCTTGTTCTTTCTAACGGGGTCTGCATTGGTTCTGCCACCAACAATCAGGCCGAATATGATGCAGTGCGTGGCCTCTTAGCTGATGCCCTCTTTCATCGCATCCTCCATCTGCACGTTCGTCTAGATTCCCTGCTTCTTGTAATGCAACTAAATGGTGTTTATCGTGTGCATAACCCTGTGCTGTTTAGACGCTATTTACGAGTGAAAGTCTTAATACGTGCGTTTGAATCCATGACTTTCAACCATGTACCCCGAGACCAAAATCACTATGTAGATAGTATTGCAAACCATGTTCTAGATTGGCATTTATCACACACATTTCATGCAAGACAATAACATTAAATCAACCATCAAAAGACGATACATATCCATAATATGTGTCGCAAAACATATGTTTCGAGTCTATCTACTCTGATACATCCGACATGCCCATAGCATGTTACAAACAAAAATCCAAAAACTTGGGGGCACCACATGCCCCTACATACATCATAGGGGGCACCATCTGCCCCTACATACATCCGAGGGGGCACCACCTGCCCCTACATACATCCGAGGGGGCACCACATGCCCCTACCCCTAATCACTATCTGGAGGCTCCCGGGCCAATGGCTCTACCCCTGCAGCATGTAGATCACGCATAGCCTGACCAGCCATCGCCATGCGCCGCATGATACCTCGCCACTCCGAGGGGAGACCAACACATGGCTCTATGTATTGGTCGTCTAAATCCTACCACCCGCGCTCTGATACTCCGGTCAACAACTGCTCACATCTACGGCGGATGTCCTCCAGCAGGGCGGCTGCATCCTCATTTTGCGCTGCTCTCGACCCACTTGGACCTGTAGCTCCAGACGCTACCGGTCGTCCCATATCTGCGGCCGGTTTTACCAGTGTTATATCTACATACCAAGAGTACATGAATCAGTATCATTACTTACTATTCAAAAACTCTAACATGCCCACACAAGAATAGCAATTTTTCACTTACCATCGGGCCCCCAGACTCGACCAGGCGGAAGTGGCAGATCCGGATCCCCACAGTAGCTCATCCCACTATACGAGTAGTTGTCTATGTACAACGACATCTGATCCCAATGGGAAAAAAACTCCGGTCGAAACAATCGCCCGACCGCCCCTCCTCCTCCCCTGCAGAGTAGTCATCCCCAACGGCGCATCCTGGGCTCTCTCGGGCCCCCATCTGGAAGCTGCACACGAGGCCTCAAGGTCGGGATCTTCTCAAAGAAGAAGGCGCACAATAAAGTCCCATATGAGCAATCATGATTCACCTGCCGCCTGCATAGCAACAACTGTCGCTTTAGCACCACCAACATCATTTGGGCCCACCCAAAGTAGGTCCCACCCAACACACTCTCCACTATCGTCATCTGCCCACCGGTGATGTGATGGAACGCCTGGCTGCCCAGGATTCGCAGCACAGCTGCGGCCACTGCACGGGTTTCTAGCCTCTCTAGATCCCCGATCAGTATTCGAGTCCCCTTGACTTGGATACCCGGTCGACAATGGCGTTCCACGAACTCCATGATATGTATCGCCCCAGCAGCGGCCTTGTTGTGTGTTTCCACCATCCCAGTGGTGGGGCCCGTCAGAAATGCAAATCTGTGAATGATCGGTTCGATCTGTGCCCCTACACTACAAAGATCTCTGATCTGGATCCCAATAGCCCCGATGTCCAAGACTGATAACGCGGTTCCTCTGCTCTCATCAACGGGTTCTCCAAAAACTTGAGAACCCCAAATCTGGCCAAAACACTGCGGACGCCCTGATCCGCCTGGATCTCTGTCCGTAGTGTCCCCAGATCTCTCTCTCTCCAGTTGACCCGTAACTCTGCCATACATGCACAAAAACATCATTTTTGTCAGCGTACAGATCGGGAAAACCATAACCAAACACCAAAACCCGACTTCCAGCCATAAAACAGCACCAAAACCCCCTCATCTCCCAGTGTGGCTCTTATACTTGTTTTACGGACAGTCGCACTTTTTGCCCGATACCGTCTGGGTCACACTTTTTGCCCAAAGTGCGACCGGCCGTAGAGTGAAGAAAGAAAATTTGTTCACAGGGGATATTTGCCCTAAAGCTGCCGCAAATGTAATCCATCAAAATGCAAGAGCAAGGTTAGGCCTCTTACCTCCAACTAACAGATCTCGGTTCCAACGGTTGGTTTGTCCGCTACGTTCGCCACAAGATTTAGGGCCTTCTCTCCTCTCCACATTCACCACAGCTACAATAGCAAATGAATGATTTTGGAGGGAAAACTGCCTTATTAAAAGAGAACCCCTGTTTCTTCTTTCGACTGCTGCGACCACACCGTAGCCCCGTTTGACGAACCGTCAGCACCGCTGGAAAGATCTCACCGAGCTCTCAAATGGGTTTCTATTATTTTTTGGTGATTTGATACTTCACCCGGACACATTTTGTCCAAGAAGGGTCACTTCACCGCTCCTTAAAATCGAATTTCCTCACTTACGACACTTGTACTTGGGGCACCATATTGCTCCCTTACTTGTCCATGTTCGTGTCGATTTTCATCATGAATTCCCACCTTGTACTCATGTTTCCATGGTCCCCCATTAGGGCCTTTTCTGTGTGGCAGCACTATCAAGTCGCCCTTGTTTAGAGCATCCAAGTTGAGTCATCATCGCATTCATGGAGTCTATCCTGCGTCCCTTTGTACCCCGTTACAGCCCTCCATCCTTCATTGCTTGGTTCCTCTCTTGTGTCGCATATCATGACCTTCAGCCCCACTGTCCCCTATCCCTTCTGCTATTGTGTCAGTCGCTGCCATGTCATTCATGCCCTTTATGCTCTAACAAGGGAAGTCGTCCATTCGCCACTCCATCCTTTCCATTTCGCCATCCTCATTAGTGTCAGTCTGTCCGTCGCTCTACTATTTTCTCTCGTGCCTTAGTTGAGGATCTCTCATTACCTCACCTATGGCGGACCTCCTTCTGTCGACATCAGCTCATTCATTCCAGAAGCCAGGTCTAGAGGGCGGTGTACCTTGGTTCCAGCTTCCACTATTGTTCGGTGCCTCGGATCAGGCAAAGAGATCTCTTCTTCCCCTTTGACTTGATTGTTTCTCCAGCTCCTTTCAGCATGATCGAGATCTGTATACTTGATGGTCCAGTGATCCAGCAACAGCTCTTGATGATTCCCGGGTGTGTGTGAGATGTCTCAACCCTCATGAGGGGGTGGCCCTGCAGGTAGCCCCCCACATGCTCGGATGACCTCTTCCTTCCAGCCTTCGATGCAGCTCCAGATATTTGATGATGTTGGCCATAGCCACTTGCAGCACCTCTTTGATTTGCATGTATCAGTCAGATTTTTTGAGCCCTTCCCCATTTACAGGGGGCATTTTGGGTTGTATTTGTCTCTCATGTACTCAGATATTATCGCACTAGTCCTGACTGTTATCCCAGGCACAGCATGTATGTGGGATTCCTCATTGTGTTTTTTATCTGGCTCTTGATTATGCCAGCTGTATCTTATGGTTCGGTCCCTTGTTTACTGGACACACTATTCTTTTGTACTTTGTCTCGGCGGGCATAGGTATGCCTCCCCCGCCGCCTTCAGCACAGGTACCCTCTCATAACAAGAGACTTGTTGCACCCGCGAGTCTCGTCTCCTCAGGGTCTCGTCCTTCAGCACACTATCTACCTCACATTTCTCTCTCTGACATCCCTTTTGTTGTCTAGTGATTGTGTTCTTACAACGTACTTCGGTCATACGATTTGCTCCCGACACTCGCACGCTGGGGGGCAATCTGTTACACCATTTTTTGGTCATCTAACTTATTATCATTAGATGGACCCAAGTACACCATGTAAGACCAGTTTTACCCTAAGTAAAACCACTTTCACTATGTTAAAACAGGAAACCCCAAAAGGAAATATTAAACAAACCTATATTTGTTTGATTTTCCTCATGGAATAATTAATTAAACCATAATTTAATTATTATTCCCAGTCATGTTTAACACAAAAACAAAGAAATTAATGAGATAAACCCTTAGTTATCTTATTATTTTCTAGGAATAATTATTTAAATCTTATTTAGATAATATTCCTTGTTAAATATGACCAAATCACCCACCATTAATCAAATAAATCATTATTTATTTGATTATCTCCCAACCACTTTCTTAAAAAGATAAATAAATCATTTATTTATTTATTTTTCACTAATCAAGGGATTTGACCCAAGTCAAACACCCTTTCCCTCCAACAAATATAATAAAATATTCCATAAATGTGGATCTAGATTTGGTTAACATTATTTTAATCATGCACCAAGATCTAGAATGACCCAATATTTTGTTATAAATAGGAGGGTTCTTCCCCATCATTCCTCACCTTTTGTGGCCTACTAGATCACTCTGGATCTATACACTTGGTCTCATTCTTCACCATTTTTCTCCCATTGAGCTTCATTTTTGCATTGGGTTTTCTACACTTGCAAGAGAGAGAAAGCTTAGATCTGAAGTGCTGAGGATTACAAAGAACCCATCCCATTGAGGAGAGCTGGATACACCTTCTTGTTTTCCTCCCAAGTGCCCTGTAATATAAAATTCTTTCAAAACAATTGTGTTCTTGTATTATCTGTTGGATGCATGGAGTAAACCCTTTATTCTACTGCTTAATGTCTTTCCGTTTATAGATCTGTTTGTTGCAGCATTTTGATTACTAATCGCAGATCTGAAGATGTTTGGCAGCCTCTATTGTTGTTAGGGCTATTAGTTATGCATAGCTAAAGTGGTTCTTTTTCGTACACTTCGGCGAAGAATTCATACTAACACCATGATCCAGGTTGACCTATTATTCCAACTAAGCTTCCTTTTGACATCTGTAAGTTCGAAGGAAACACTATAGAGAACCCTACTAATTAGGTCTTCTCCTTCCACATGTGGTGTTCGTCCAATTCTATCACTGATGACTCTATCCGTCTTCGGTTATTCTAGCGTACACTCACTGAAGGCGCTGCAAAGTGGTATGTCAACCAGGCCTCTTCCTCTCATTCCAGTTTTGCGACTCTTGCTGAAGTGTTTCTGTCCTACTTACAATTACCTCTCTGATATGATACTAGTACCGAGTTGTTGACCGCACTCTGTCAGACTTCTAACACCCACCTTTCTGACCATGTCCAAGAATGACGTAGAAGGAGGTGCTTATGTCGAGCTCCCACATTCAACGACCATTTCTATATGGATTGGTTTCTCATGGCACTCTTTCCTTCTATTGGTAAATATTTCACATCTCACTTTCCTCAGAAAGAGGAAGAAGCTCTCCAAATTGCATTGAAATATGATGTCATCTATGCCCAGTCTGGTTATGTTTATACCATCTTACTGGATCTTCCTAGACCTGGCTGTGCCAACGCACCGGGGGAATCTCACGCCATTGATAGTATCTTTGGAGCTCTTTCACATCTGTATACTCATCCTCCCATGGGTTATGGTTTCCCTCAGGGAGGGGCCACATCCTCTATCACTTATGCCCCTCCTAACAACACGTATCTAGGACAAAGCGCATTTACCCCATTGCATCAACCGATGACAGGGTTTGGATTCACTGAACCTGTTTACCCCAATGTTGCTCAACCTCCTTTCTATCCTTATCAATAGCCCGGTGCTCTAGTACCTCTGGCATTAGCACCCTAGCCTCCTATTCCTTTTGAACCTCCACCTCAGCAGCCAAATCCCCCTCCAAGTTAGGTGTATGCATAATAGAGCACGACCAATCCTCAAAAATATAAGAAAAATAGGAAAGGAAACCAAAATCAACCAACGCAAGGTAATCAAGGGCACTAACCTAATCCGCCAAACACTAACAATGAGCAACAGGGAAATCAACCCAAGTAGGATAGACCTCTTTGTATGAATAAGCCTTGTTCTTATTGTGGTATGCATGGCCATTATACTCACGAATGTCCCTTTTTAACCCAAATGCGTCAGTTGTGGGAAGCATAAGCAGCATCTCGAGGACGACAAGCCTTGGTTTCGACTCCTCTAAATACTGCACCTGTTCAACCAACTATTTTTTCTGATCCCTCCCCTCAGCAAGGATATGTGGCTGCCCAAGCCCCTCAAGGTCAAGCAACCCCTCAAACCTCTCAGTCTGGTACCTCTAATTACCATATTCTCATGATGAATTATGAAGTGGTTAATATCGCCGATGTCAACCTTCAAACTTGGTCATGCCAATTGGGAAAGCCACCTGCTTCCTATGCAACCGAGTCTCAAACCAAAGTTTCCACAGAGCCAAATTTGACACTCGATGCCCCTTTACAGATCCCTCTGCCACAAAAAGAGGACCTTCCCAAAATCCCCAAAGGGCCATTACGCTGAACTGTTGCTTCTTCAAAAGCCACCCATAATTACAACATAATAGATTACTTAGCACAATCTCCTGCTGCTATGTCAACGTTCGAAGTCCTCCAATCGTGCCCTTCATAATGTAAAGCTCTATTATCTCATCTGGGCATTGTGGATCCTTCATATGATCATTTGATCATATTTGATGTTGACAAGTCAGAACATCCCCCCTTACCTTCATCCGTCGCCTTCCAAATACTAGTCAAGATTTGGAATGCCCATGTTTCACGTTGTATCATTAATGAGGGCACATCCACCTGCATGATCTTTGCCTTTGTTTGGAAGAAACTCGGATCACCTGAGTTAGTCCCATCCACTATCACTTTGCATGCTTGAGACGGCCACTCTTCTCAGCCCTTTGGAATGTTCCATAATTGTCCTGTTACTCTTGCGGGAAAGACTATTTGCATTGCCATTGAAGTCATTTATTCCTCTGTAATTGGGGTTTTTAATTGGGTTATGTGTGTCATTGAAGGAATATACATTCATGTCGATGTGGTGATGTGCAATTATCTGTGCATTGATGATTTAATGTTTGAGATGATTAGGGTTTATAAACGGTTTTGAATAAACTCTGTGGCAAGGGTTAGAATTAGAGATTCTGCGTATGAATTGAAGAAATTGGTGGTTGCCGAGACATGATTAATGTCAACATTGTGGTTTTGAATGTGGTAAAGATTATATATATCTGTATGAAATATATATGTATTCCTTGATCGAATATTGTCTGAGGAATGGTTGAGTTCCTGTGAATAAGTATATGATAAACGTTGCAATAAATGAAGCTCTGCATATGAGGAGAGCATCAATGTTAATTAATGTCCATTTTCTTTGAATTGAGTACCTCTTGTAGCCCCTACAACACCCTCCAAAAAATACAAAAAAGATAATAACACACACTTCTAAATTTTTTGGAGCCCCTTTGAAACCAGAAGAAGAAGCTAAGTAAAGTTTTTAAGAGCAAGACGCTAAGTCGCGAATCCATGATTTGCGACCCATGCGACCTATGCGACTCTGCGACCTTAAGGTCACCAAGTCGCCAGGTCGCAAGTGTCGAAAATCAGTCAATTTGCGACCTTTCGACCCAGCGACCTTAAGGTCACGAGGTCGCAAGGTCGCAAAATATCAACTTGCGACCTCATTTAGTGCTCGCACGTGCGACTCCTTTTTATAAGGGCGGGTCGCTAGGTCGCATTTGTGACTCGCGGCGAAAATCGTGGAATTGCTCTGACAGGTCGACTGGCACGTTTTCTTCCGGGTAAGTTGTCATTTCCTCCATGTGTTTCCTTCCCCAGCATTTCTTGCTAAAATCTAGCCACCCCATGGTCTTTATTGCTTGCTGGTGAGGAGGTAGGGTTTTCGGTTGAGTTTTATTTTTGTTTTGATTCTCATAAACCCCAAGGTCACCTTTGTCTTTCCCAGATCCTCATGGCTGTGTCCTATCTCCAGTTTAGACCCTCTCCAGCCGCGTATGTTTCCCGTTAGGGAGAGATTATCCGCAAAACCGCGCGCGCTCGAAACCCCCCCGGCAGGCCCAAGTGCGACCTGCGACCCAGCGACCCGGTCGCAAGGTCGCAAGGTCGCGCGACCCTCTGTTAGCGACTCTGCGACCCTGCAACCTAGTCGCAAGGTCGCGAGGTCACATGTGAGTTCTTTTGTAGATCAGCGACCCTGCAACCCCAAGAGAACAGTTAATTAAACTCTGCATGCGTAGACTGTATTTAGCCGTTATCATCATGTCTTTCTCATCCTAGGATTCTTTCCTGAATGCAACAGGTGAATTTGGAGCAAACACGATACCGATCCTCTCCGACTCTAGCAACATGGCACCCCGGGTGTCCCGAAAGAAAAGTAGGCAGGTGGTGGAGGAAGAGTCAGACACAGGCATACAAACATCTCCTCCACCAATATACAGATACACCCTTTGCACCTTCGCAAAGGGGGACAGCCTTAGGTGGTATGAAGTATACCGCGAGTTCGCCATAACAGAAGATGAGTTTCTAGAAGATCTCCCGGACCGGGAAGTATACCTAAAGGTCAAGAAATCCAAATTGCACCTAGTAGGGGCACATCCCGCCATCTTTCCGTGCCCAGAAATGTTAGACTGGATCATACAGAAGACGGATCCCAAGAATTTCACGATCCGAGATAGTGGAGGTAAAGCTTTTGCAACGTTGGAGAGCTCAAAAGCGCAGGTCTACTACTCACCACCCCAACCAGAGGTAAATTTTACCCTGAGATGGTTTTCTGCAAATGAAGTACCGATGGTTGATACAATCAGAAAATGGTGGGCGGAACCAGATAAATTTAAAGTCAAGAAAGACCAGGAGTACCCGGTGGCCAGTCTGAGGAAAGTGTATAAGTTAGTGGCCGCCATGCTGTGCAGAGTGTACGGACGTTCGGACGCCACCACTTTCAACGGAGCATGGGAAACCATTATGGAACACGTAACGGTGCACGGCACTCGATTCAATTGGGCTGGTATATTAATGGGCTCAGTGCAAACAAATTTGGCTTCAGCCTTAGCCCCAGATGAGGGAACGCCGTCAGAATTTTATATGGCTTCGTATTTATTGGATGCTGTCTGTGCCCAGCTGCATGTTGAGGGATGGCCACATAACTGGGACTCCGAATAGACCCGGGCAATCCATTTGCAGACCAAGGTATTCTGGGAATCCAGGTACAAGTCAGATATTGAGCAAATCTCTCATGTATTCATTCCCGCCCTTTACGGGAAACTATTCGGTCAAGACACCCCCTGCATGTCTTGGCGAGCAATGGAGACACTAGGTCAAGTGGCACACTGATTTCCATTCGCTGAATTTACAATCATCCGAGTATTTGGCACATTCAAAGCACCACATGATCTGCCTAAGTTTGTTACCGATAAGGTGCTCATGCAGGAGGTATGTTGCCAAATTACTTCGGGCTTCTCCAACGTCCTTTCCAAAGGGAAGAAGAAACCTTGGCCCACTCTACCCCTCACCATTGGTGCTTATACAGTCAAGGACTTCAGAGAAGTAGGGCGTGAAGGGGAAGAGATAAAAGGTTACCACTTTAGAAATCTGGATGTCCGAACTTATGACCCAGTCAGGATAGTTCCTGAACATTGTAAAAGGGCCAATTTTAAATGGAGTTATCATCATGTGGAGCGTCCGACAGAGGACGAAAAAAGAAACTGGTACAACGCAGACAGGCAACTAGCTCTGGGGATCGACTCTAACCGAGAGGAAGAGGATCACCAGAATTTAGAAGATAGGAGCCATAAACTAGAAGGCTCTTCTTCCTCCAAAGATAAGAGAACACGGACCAGTACAGGACCTGACACCTCGGATCAGCAAAGGGCAGCAGAAGCCCAAGCCAAGAAGGAAGAGGAAGAGAAAATGAAGGAGGATGAAGAGAAATGTAAGAAAGATGCCAGGACAGAGCGGAAAAAGAAGCAGGCAAGAGAAAAGGAAATCCTTGGCGCAAAGCCATCCCGCCATATCTACGGTCGCCACTGGAAAGGACATAGTCCTAGATACAAGGACTAACCCTATAATGATAGCGTCAGCAGGCACCGCTTTTGCCGCGGCCACGGAGGAAAATGTCACTAGAATGAGCAGGGAGATTATTTCCCTATAGAACAAGATAAAAGCAGTGGAGCAGGAGAAATCAAGACTAGAGAGTGAGATGCTACAGCTCCAAAGTAAGCCCGCCCAAGTGAATGAGGTCCCACTGGCGGTCAGGAAAGAGTGTGATGTGTTGGAAATGACCATGAGGCAAGTATATAAGGAAATGCTCACCCTAAAACAAACAGTGGCCCCGTTGGCAGAGGCACGAGAGGAAACCAAACAGAAGCATGAGCAGCTCAGGGAAGCCTCGGTAGCTTTGGAAAAAATGATAAACTGGACAGCGCAGTATCAGCAAGCTCCCGAACATGTGCCTAGGAAGGATTGGAGTCACACACAAGATGCCAAAGTACAAATTCGGATGAATATGCAGTCCAAAGACAAGCTGGCCAAATATTTGGACAAAGTGATGTCTGCATATAATCACCTGATCAGTGGTATTGACTCCATGAACGCTCTTCATCACATTCCGTCGTTAGGGGCACTGGATGAAACTAAAGACTGGGAGCAGGTAGAGCAGGAAATTCAGTCTTTTCTGCAACCCATGAGACAAGCTGCTGCCGCACCGGAATTTGAGGCATCACAAGAGAACCTAAATCGGTTGCTTGTCACTCTAGTACAAATCTATACCAAGCTTGCCTCCCTCTCAATCCAGATCTCTCAGAAGAAGGAGACTCTGATACCGAATGCCCTGGAATGTATGCATCGAATAAAAGAGGAAACCTCTCTTGTCGCCCCTATAGCAGCGGATTACCAGACTTGGCGAGATTTCCTCAAGGGCAAGAAAGTTGATGTTCCAGAAACCTCAATCACACAACCACCTCCATAGCTAAACTTTTCAGGCGCAAGTCGCGACCGTCCCCAGGTCACAGGTCACATGGGCACCCAGGTCGCAGGTCGCATCGGCACCTAAGTCGCAGGTCGCATGTTCGGCAAAGGTCGCAGGGAAGCTGAACCGTCGGGAAGTTGAAGCGTCGGAAAGCCTAAAGGGCGTTTCTTGAATCTATAAATACCCCTGTGGGGCACATAGTTAAGGGCTCCTCTTTTGTGGACTGAAGAGCAATATTGCATTGTAATTGAAGAATCATACTCTTGACATATGTAATACAAATACGTGTTAAAACCCCTTTGATTGGATGATGTGTTTAGCTGTGACAACACTGTGTGTATTCTGCATATAGTTTCAGAATATCATTTGATTAATGAATCTGTGTTATTAATAGTATCATTCATGCCCCATAGCTATCTGTGATTGTGTTGATGATGCTCAAGTTTACTATTTACTCTTATGATGAATGTTAATGAACTATTTTATTAGCATTTCGTTATATCTTTCGGAAAGTTAAGGGATATTCTTGCCATAAAGAACTGTTTTTTTGGTGGTCAGATTATCTTGCACGCATACCCCATAGATGTGTTGCTAACGACACTTCCTGGGTGTATGCATTTTGTTTATTACCTTGCTACGCACAGTGTCATATATTGGTTTGATACATCAGTCATGTATTCTGTATCATGTGAATAAGTGTATGTTTGTAGTTTCAATCAGGTTGCTCGAGACCGAAGAGAAAGTCATTTAAGCGGTAGCCGGACCCACACCCCGGACGGGATCCCTACTCCAAACGGTTCAAAGTCTAATTGGGACTTTCTACCGGGGAGATCCCCTACTGTTGGCCGGACATATTTTCCCGTCAACATATTTGGCGCTAGAAGGAGGGCCATGGCGTCCTCCCAGCATACGACCGACATTCCGTCACAAACTCCCCACGGGGAGGTCATAAATAACGAACCTCCTCTTCCCCCCTTGGAGGACATCCCAAGGGAGGTGGCTCGATACTTTGAAATCACTAATGAACAGTTGAGATCCTTACGCCCAGTGGCCCGTAATCTCGTCAGGGATTTACGATATGCCCCCATCATGGAGTTTCTAGCTCACACTAGGACCCCTACTGAGAACATCACTCGTAATGGTGTGCTAGTCAGCACCATACCTGAACTTGTGAACTCCATGATTGAAGACCTCGGGCGGGCTGTCCCGGAAAATGACCCCGTTCTCCAAGATAGTGAAGGTTTCCCTGATACTGAACCGTTCCCCGAACCTCAGCCTGACTTACATCAATGGAACAATAACCAAGTGTATGACCCGCGAGAAGAAGGAGAGGGGGGTCGAAGAAACGAGAGAGCAGGTAACACAGCCCGAAGAAATACAAGGGAAGGCAATAGGCCCCGAAGAAATGAGGGTGGGGTTAACAGGGGTCACGGACGTGGAGATAGAGGAGATATGGTCCACGGCCAGAGACATCACACCAACCATCATCACCACCAAAACCAAAATAGACCCCCTCCCCACAACTGGGAGTATCTTAGAAACCTGAATGACCGTGAAAGACACCGAGATGAACACTCTCGCCATCATGGAGGAACATCAGTGTCGGGGACGGGAAGTGAGTCTGAGGCCGAAACTCGATATCATCAGCACCCCAGGAGGGTGCAGCCCCTAGCCTGGATGGCTCAATCCCCATTAGCTCTCTTAGGTCCTCTCCATGATATGCCTAGACACCCGGAGAAGCATCTTCCTAAGTTTGATCCTGAGAAAGGCACCTCAGCGGAAGATCATATTAGTAGTTTCTATCTGTCCCTACAAATCATGAGAGTTCAGTCCGATGATGTCGCGTGTCGACTGTTCCCACATACTCTTGTAAACCTTGCAGCCACCTGGTACCGTTCCCTACCCAGTGCTTCTATTACTTCATGGGACCAGTTCCGTCGCGTGTTCTTGCAAAAGTTTGCAGAGGATAAAACACCCGCTATGCTCCTCACAGAGTTAAGCACCATCAAGTGTCACAGAAAAGAGAAGGTTAAAGACTTTAACCAATGCTTCGCCACAATATTGCAAAAATTTCCTCCAAACTTAGCATTGGACAATTCTATCACCATCGACTACTATACTAAAGCTCTCCCTAGGGATATTTCCGTTTTCGCCAAACATGAAGCCCACGCTACCGTTACAGCAAATTACACTGCTGCTCTCGCGGTAGAAAAAGACATGTTGTCGATAGGAGTCATGGACCACGAAGGAAAGGATGATCACAAACCAATCGCTAAAAAAGGCCACTCTTCCACCCCTAATAGAGAGAAAGAAACTTTTGATTTCGAGAGTATGGCCAAGACCCTCAAACTACTAACGAATGAGGTCTCTGATTTGAAGAGAAAAGGCATTGAAACATCAACTTCTACTAAACCCCCAAAACCCTTTTTCAAGAAAAGTAATCCCAACACCAGCAGACCTCCGTCAAACTCCAGTGCCGCTCTCAACGTGGAAGAGATAGGGAAAGATAATTTTTGCTCTTTTCACCAAGCTGCCCACTCTGAAAAAATGTGCCCGCAATGGATTGGCAGCATGACAACGGTGGTTAACCAACTTTTGGATGACCAAACTCCAGGAAACCAGACAGAGGATGATGTTTCTGATCGAGAGGAAGGTTCGCTCCTAGATGGGGAACAAGGAGCCTCTGTCCTAACTTTTGATATAATCCGCGGGGGGGAGAGTCTTGCTCCCATTGATATCAACATGGCAGGCAATCCCAAGGCTCAACCCATTCGAAATTATAGTCTTAGAAGCAAAGGGGCTGTCCCCGAACAATCATATGAAGACAAGAAAAGGGCTTTTCTGAGGAAAATTCTTCCCCCTGGAAATGAAGGACAAGCTACGCCGGAGAAGCCCACAAATAGTAACAGCAAAGCAAGTCACAAGAGCAAGCTCCCGGTGGAACCCTCGAAAACCACTACCGAACCTAGTCCCCAAACTGATACTAGCTACAACATAGTGGAGGACATGAAAAAGACCGGAGCTAATATCTCACTCTACGAGCTGGCCCGCATCACAAATCAAAAGGAACTTATTTTAAAAGCTTTCGCCAACAACCAAAATATGAAAACTATGAGCAACACGTCTACACAAACCAGTCCAGATATCCAATCTATAGTGAACACTGTCAACACGAATTCGAGAGGATCCACCCCTCCCTTCCTCTTGTCTTTTGAGATGTTTAACTTCAACATTCACAACTGTCTTGTTGACTCCAGTGCATCCACGAATGTCATGCCTCTATCCGTGTGCAAGAAACTCAACATCCGCCCAGAGAAAACTGACGCAAAAATAATTCAACTTGACAGATCACAAGTACCAGCCGTTGGAGAGTTAAACAATGTCATCATCCGTCTCTCATCCGACTCTAGAGTCCATCAATGTATTGATATTGTGGTTGTCGACATCCCTGAAGCCTATGGTGTACTGCTTAGCAGAGACTGGTCTAGCAAGTTGCAAGGATACTTTGCCACAGATTGGTCCCACTTATGGCTACCTTACAAGGGGAGAAATAACCAAATCAGAGTTGAGAGCGAACCATACATGAAACACACTGTAACTGATTTGGATGCCACAAATGAACCCATCAGCTTTGCCCAGGAGGAACTTGGTATGTGTTTTCTAGATTCCATTTTTGGATTTTACCGACCTCCTCAATCTTTAGTAGGCTTCGAGGTCCAATCTGAAATGGCACTCGTCGCAGAGGAACAAGCCCAAACTATCTCACACCAAGCCGAAATTCCTCCGAAATCTACTACTCCCACGGGCCCGGAAAGTGACATATGGACATTGTATTACGACGGTTCCAAAAATCTCGATGGTTCTGGCGCTGGCTACATTTTTCTTGATCCGCATGAGAAAAAATTCTTAGTCTCTTGTCGGCTGGAGTTCCAATGCACTAACAACACTGCTGAGTATGAAGCTTTGATCCTTGGGCTTAAAAAGGCGCTCGATTTGAAGGTAAAATGCTTACAGGTCATTGGAGACTCCGAGATCATCACTCGGCAGGTACGCAATACTATTCATTGTTTGTCTCCACATTTAAAGGCGTATCAGCAAGAGGTATGGCGTCTCATTTCTGATTTTGACGCTTTTGGAATTAAATCTGTTCTAAGAATGCATAATGCAGCGGCGGATACTCTAGCTAATGTTGCCGCCAGATTTACCCCTTTGAGGGACGGTTTTTCTATTGAAGTTATGTATAAACCCTCCGTGCCAGACAATATCACTAACTTGCGTGTTTTCGATGATGATCAACAGGTGCTGGAATTTATGTGTAACTCAGAGATATTCAAAGACGCTGCTATAGATGAAGATGAGCACGACCAAGCTATGCAAAAGGACTACGAGCAAGTCAAAGGAAACCCCATGCCTAAAGGGGTGGTATCACTTGAGAAGCTTTTCGATCTGCAAAATCGTTTCCGTGGGCCCCCAAATGCCAAAGTACAGAGCTCTATCTTAGCTCATCGACAAGTGAACTTGGGATCAGAGGATAATCCTAAATTCGTCAACCTTGGGAAGGATTGCACCCCCCAAGAGGCTTAGGATTTCACTCAGCTATTTCACAAATATCGTGACGTGTTCGCTTGGACATATGAGGAATTACGTACATACGATACTCGAATCATACAACATGTGATACCCATCAAAGAAAATGTAAAACCTTTCCAACAAAAGCTCAGGAAAGTACACCCTACGATGGAACCATTGATTTTGAAGGAACTCAAAAAACTTTTAGATGCACGCATTATCTTTAAAGTTCGCCATTCCACATGGGTGTCCAATTTGGTTCCGGTACGGAAGAAGTCAGGTGAAATTCGCTTATGCGTGGATTTCCGAAACTTAAACCGGGCCTCGAATAAAGATAATTACCCGGTACCCCCTATGGAGCAAATATTACAAGCAGTGTCCGGATCAGAAATGTTCTCTTTGTTGGACAGATTCTCTGGATACAATCAAGTACTATTGGCTGAACCAGATAGGTTAAAGACTACCTTTCGGACTAAGTGGGGAACCTTCGCATTCAGGCGTATGCCCTTTGGATTAATCAACGCAGGGGCAACTTTCCAAAGAGCTATGGATATAGCATTCAGGGGTCTGATAGGCCAGAGTGTGGTGGTCTACTTGGATGACGTTACTGTGTTTTCTAAACATCGGGGGGATCATTTGCGTCACCTCAGACAGATCTTCGAAAGGTGCAGAAAATACGGTATCTCACTCAACCCAAAGAAGAGCATTTTCACCGTAGCGGAAGGAAATCTGCTGGGTCATATCATAACTAAGCAAGGCATTGTCGTTGATCCAGAATGTGCGAAAGCCATTGCTCAGATTCCTCCCCCCAGAAGTAAGAAAGCAATGCAGTCCTTTTTGGGAAAGATCAATTTTGTACGTAAGTTCATATCAGATTTCGCCCAGATAGTTAAACCACTACAGGGAATGATAAAGAAAAATGCTACCTTCAAATGGAATCAGCCCGAAAAGGAAGCTTTCGACCAGATCAAGAAAGCTATAGCTGAAGCACCTTCCCTCCAGAGCCCAGATTTCGGCAGAGATTTTAGCTTGTATACTTTCGCTTCGGATTCGTCCCTAGCAGCTGTACTCACGCAAAAGGACAGAAATAATGACGAGCACCCCATTTCATTCATGAGCACTGGTTTGCAAGGGGCTGAATTGAATTATCCCAAAATCAAAAAACAGGCCTATGCGGTATATAAAGCGGTCAAACATTTCAGACCATACATCCTGAAGAACCATGTCACGGTTTACGTCCCTCACCCAGCTGTCCGATCACTGTTCATGCAGCAGGAGCTGGGCGAGAGACGAGGGAACTGGGTTGCGTGTATGCAAGAGTATGATTTAGAGTTTAAGCCAGCACGCACAGTTAAAGGGCAAGGTCTATGCCAAATGGCTGCAGAAGCCGCAAGTTCCCACCAGGTTGAAGAAGATAATTGGGAGCAAGAAATTGATATGTACCAAACTGACGTCGTGCCTTAGATGAGGAACCCTTCTTGGTACTCGGATATTTCAGGATATTTAGCGCACGGTGTACTGGACCCTGCTCTAAATTCCCGGCAGAAACGTGCAATCAGACTCAAAGCTGCGTCTTAACAGATAATCCAAGGGAAGCTCTTCAGGAAACATTCCGATGGGGTCATGTTACGCTGCTTGGAATATGATGAAGCTCAGAAAATTTTAATCGAGCTGCATGATGGACCAGCAGGAGGTCATTTTTCCGGGGATGCTACGGCTCATAAAATAATGCGAGCAGGTTATTATTGGCCAACTCTTTTCAGAGATGCCCACACATATGTTCGGAAGTGCATTTAATGCCAGAAATTCACAAGCCGAGAAGCGCGTCCCGCTGCCCCTTTGTTGTCAGTAGCAGTGGAAGAACCTTTTCAACAATGGGGTCTGGACGTCATTGGTGAGATCTTACCCCACTCTTCTAAGCAACACAGGTACATTCTGACGGCTACTAATTATTTCACCAGGTGGGTTGAAGCAGTACCGTTACGCCAAATCAAAGATCAGGAGGTAATGCAATTTGTCACTCATTCCATCATTACCAGGTTTGGCGTTCCAACCTTCTTGGTTTTTGATAATGCAACGTATTTTTCATCTTTTAAATTATATGAGTTTTCTTTGGAAAATGGCATTGTTCTTAAACACTCTGCAAAGTACTATCCCCAAGGAAATGGTCTAGCAGAATCAACAAATAAAAATCTGATTCGCATCATTAAAAATACCCTTCTGTCTCACCAACGCAACTGGCATAATGCTCTCCAAAATGCACTTTGGGCTGATCGCGTCACCCCTAAGTCCTCAATAGGCACCTCACCATATTTTCTCGTGTATGGGAAAGAAGCTGTCCTCCCACCCAATTTGTCTCTTCCTGCTCTACATTTGTCTCAAGAGTGTCATGGTACCCCTTGCCCCGCCTTGCAAACCCGCATTGACACCTTGCTGAAATTAGAAGAGGAAAGGTAGAAAACCCGGGAGAAATTCGCCATCCACCAGAGTCGGATCAAGAAATGGTTCGATAAAAAGTCTGCAGGAGATAAGAAATTTGAAATAGGAGATCTTGTCCTAAAGTGGGATAAAGCTCACGAAGAAAAAGGAAAACATGCCAAATTTCAAGCACTATGGATAGGTCCCTTTCAGGTTAAAGAAAAGGTGGGTCCCCATACTTTCCGATTGCAAACTCTGGAAGGAAAAGTCGAGGTCCTCCCGGTAAATGGGCATGACCTCAAACACTATTTTACTTGAATAGCCCTCAAAGGGCTGTTTTCCCCCCTGTATCATAAAAGTCGCATTTTGTTCTTATAAAAAAAAAAAAAAAAAAAAAAAAAACTCTTTCTCTAACTCTTCAAAGAAAACCTTGTCTAAGCTGCCCGCAACTGGCTCACTCCTTGAAGAGGTTCTATGCTGATGAAAGGCCCTTCCCGCAAAACACGGGGCAGTCGAAACTCGCTTGTAATGGGCACCTAAGGATAATACACGGTCTTACTAGAGTCTTCAAGCATAAGGAACCACCTAGCGGCTTAAAGGGTGCAGGCAGAAAAGGTCTTGCATAGCAGCAACCGGATCGTGAGGGAACAGGGCTAACCCAAGAGAATTGCAGGTCATCCGGGAAAAACCCGAGTCCTCATATGAGACCAGGAGCAACCTCTCTGCAAGCAAAATAAGTCGGGATCCCTCATCCGCCCAGGAAAAATATGCCCATCTAAATAAGTGCTACAGGCACATTCTCAAATAAGTGCAATCACACACAAATAAAGGGTAAAGGATTGAGAAAGGCTTCCTGCGCAGAGAGGTGATGTAACGACTCCGCCGGGGTACTGACCAGGCTCGCTGGCAGCGGAGCAACGTTCATGACTCCTTAGGCAGTGACTCCGCTGGAGCCGAGAGGTTCGCTAGCAGCGGAGCAACACCATGAGGACGAAATAATTGTACCGGACCCTGCAGTTGTCCAAGGTTTCCCCGACCCTCTCGGTCCTGGAGCGCGAGGAATTAAAATTCGGTTGATCTGCACCCAATAAGCCAGAAGGCCAGGCAACGATGCTAGGGGACAAAGGAAGGAAGGTGTGAACTCTGAGGTAAAAGAACAAGCTAGTATTAGGCCCCTCCCTCCTCCCTCATCGACCTTTCATCGGCAGAGACTCTGTATTCATCCAGTGAATCGCCATTTGTTGTAGCCCCTACAACACCCTCCAAAAAATACAAAAAAGATAATAACACACACTTCTAAATTTTTTGGAGCCCCTTTGAAACCAGAAGAAGAAGCTAAGTAAAGTTTTTAAGAGCAAGTCGCTAAGTCGCGAATCCATGATTTGCGACCCATGCGACCTATGCGACTCTGCGACCCTAAGGTCGCCAGGTCGCCAGGTCGCAAGAGTCGGAAGTCAGGCAATTTGCGACCTTGCGACCCAGCGACCTTAAGGTCGCGAGGTCGCAAGGTCGCAAAATTAAGTAATTAGGGGAATTAGCGACTCAGCGACCTTGCGATCCAGCGACCTTAATGTCGCAAGGTCGCAAACTATCAACTTGCGACCTCATTTATTGCTCGCACGTGCGACTCCTTTTTATAAGGGCAGGTCACTAGGTCGCATTTGTGACTCGCGGCGAAAATCGTGGAATTGCTCTGACAGGTCGACTGGCGCGTTTTCTTCCGGGTAAGTTGCCATTTCCTCCCTGTGTTTCCTTCCCCAGCATTTCTTGCTAAAATCTAGCCACCCCATGGTCTTAATTACTTGTTGGTGAGGAGGTAGGGTTTCCGGTTGAGTTTTATTTTTTGTTTTGATTCTCATAAACCCCAAGGTCACCTTTTGTCTTGCCCAGATCCTCATGGCTGTGTCCTATCTCCAGTTTAGACCCTTTCCAGCCGCGCATGTTTCCCGTTAGGGAGAGATTATCCACAAAACCGCACGCGCGCGAAACCCCCCGGTAGGCCCAAGTGCGACCTGCGACCCAGCGACCCGGTCGCAAGGTCGCAAGGTCGCGCGACTCTCTGTTAGCGACTCTGCGACCCTGCGACCTAGTCGCAAGGTCGCAAGGTCGCATGTGAGTTCTTTTGTTAATCAGCGACCCTGCGACCCCAAGAGAACAGTTAATTAAACTCTGCTTGTTTAGACTGTATTTAGCCGTTATCATCATGTCTTTCTCATCCTGGGATTCTCTCCTGAATGAAACAGGTGAATTTGGAGAAGACACGATACCGGTCCTCTCCGACTCTAGCAACATGGCACCCCGGGTGTCCCGAAAGAAAAGTAGGCAGGTGGTGGAGGAAGAGTCAGACACAGACATACAAACATCTCCTCCACCAATATACAGAGACACCCTTTGCACCTTCGCAAAGGGGGACAGCCTTAGGTGGTATGAAGTATACCGCGAGTTCGCCATAACAGAAGATGAGTTTCCAGAAGATCTCCCGGACCGGGAGGTATACCTAAAGGTCAAGAAATCCAAATTGCACCTAGCAGGGGCACATCCCGCCATCTTTCCGTGCCCAGAAATGTTAGACTGGATCATACAGAAGACGGATCCCAAGAATTTCGCGATCCGAGATAGTGGAGGTAAAGCTTTTGTAACGTTGGAGAGCTCAAAAGCGCAGGTCTACTACTCACTACCCCAACCAGAGGTAAATTTTACCCCGAGATGGTTTTCTGCAAATGAATTACCGATGGTTGATACAATCAGAAAATGGTGGGCGGAACCAGATAAATTTAAAGTCAAGAAAGACCAGGAGTACCCGGTGGCCAGTCTGAGGAAAGTGTATAAGTTAGTGGCCGCCATGCTGTGCAGAGTGTACGGACGTTCGGACGCCACCACTTTCAACGGAGCATGGGCAACCATTATGGAACACGTAACGGTGCACGGCACTCGATTCAATTGGGCTGGTATATTAATGGGCTCAGTGCAAACAAATTTGGCTTCAGCCTTAGCCCCAGATGAGGGAACGCAGTCAGAATTTTATATGGCTTCGTATTTATTGGATGCTGTCTGTGCCCAGCTGCATGTTGAGGGATGCCCACATAACTGGGACTCTGAACAGACCCGGGAAATCCATTTGCAGACCAAGGTATTCTGGGAATCCAGGTACAAGTCAGATATTGAGCAAATCTCTCATGTATTCATTCCCGCCCTTTATGGGAAACTATTCGGTCAAGACACCCCCTGCATGTCTTGGCGAGCAATGGAGACACTAGGTCAGGTGGCACATTGGTTTCCATTCACTGAATTTACAATCATCCGAGTATTTGGCACATTCAAAGCACCACATGATCTGCCTAAGTTTGTTACCGATAAGGTGCTCATGCAGGAGGTATGTTGCCAGATGACTTTGGGCTTCTCCAACGTCCTTTCCAAAGGGAAGAAGAAACCTTGGCCCTCTCTACCCCTCACCATTGGTGCTTATACAGTCAAGGACTTCAGAGAAGTAGGGCGTGAAGGGGAAGAGATAAAAGGTTACCACTTTAGAAATCTGGATGTCCGAACTTATGACCCAGTCAGGATAGTTCCTGAGCATTGTAAAAGGGCCAATTTTAAATGGAATTATCATCATGTGGAGCGTCCGGCAGAGGACGAAAAAAGAAACTGGTACAACGCAGACAAGCAACTAGCTCCGGGGATCGACTCTGACCGAGAGGAAGAGGATCACCAGAATTTAGAAGATAGGAGCCATAAACTAGGAGGCTCTTCTTCCTCCAAAGATAAGAGAACACGGACCAGTACAGGACCTGACACCTCGGATCAGCAAAGGGCAGCAGAAGCCCAAGCCAAGAAGGAAGAGGAAGAGAAAATGAAGGAGGATGAAGAGAAACGTAAGAAAGATGCCAGGACAGAGCGGAAAAAGAAGCAGGCAAGAGAAAAGGAAATCCTTGGCGCAAATCCATCCCGCCAAAAATGGAGAGAGGGCCATCATGGGAAACTAAAAAAACTCTCCATTGAGCCCCAACACATTGCAGCAATCCGGGGTGAGATTTTTATTTGGATGATTGCATGGATGAGAGGATCATCATTGGGGAACAAATTTTCCGATGCATATAATCACTCCTACCTTAAGGAGGCCATAGCATAGCAAGAAGGATTCCACTACACCTTCTATCTTTCCATGAGGAGCATCATTTTCAGCTTGCATACTTGGGAGAGAGCATTGGAGGAAAGATTTATTGCAGCATCTTTTGAGCAGTGGTAAACCTTGCTGTTGAGGAGGCCATAAGAGAAGAAAGGGGGAGAAATTTTGTTCTCTCTATGCAGTTTCTTGAGGACAAGCAACATGTGGGAGGGGAGGACTATAATGTTCCCAATTTTAGCCTCAAGCTAAAATGGAACATTATAGTTGCATATTTTATTTCTTCTTAATAAAATGGGTAAGGAGACACCTTAGCCCTCTTTTGATGACGAAATAACACTCCTTATGTGAGAAAGAGATGAGTAAGCAACTAGATTAAAGCACCTAAGGGTTTGAATGGAACCTATATCACTTGGCTTAGTCATCTTTGACTAAAGTCAACAACGCTGCCCAAGGAGTAGAGGCTTCCTAGAGAAGCTGCGCAGTTTTGGAGGGAAGACACTCACATGAGAGTGGAAACCCTAATTTGTGGGACCTTGGTGGAGAAGAGTTCCCTTTATTTATAAGGAGGATATGGCAGCCCATTTGGATTATGTTTTAGAGTTTCAGACTTGGGTCTACAAAGGCTTGCATCCCCGGGTTGTTTAGCAGGGTGATGGTGCCCTCGGTCACTAGGGTGTTCACGGTCGGGAATCCCTTCCTCTTCCTCAAGGAAGGATGAAGAATGAGCTGATTTTCCTCAATCTAGCATTGGCCATAGCTACTACCATCATCTACAGCGTTAGCTCTACAGCAAAGAGGATGTTGTGTTGCTGGGGGAAGCAAAGGAGGAACTCATGGTGTCATCTTAGCTTGTTTTCTTCAGTGGAGGAGTGATCTATTCATTGGAGGAGCTGAAAGGAGGATTCCCAAGCTTCATATCATATCATTGGCACATGGCCAACATTCCATCATCTCCCACTGCGCAGTCCATGGAGGAAACTGCGTTATTTTATGGAGGCAGTGAGAGAGGGTTTCATTGGGCTCATCGGGAGTGTGTTTTTGAGACAAAGGGATCAGCCCTTTGTTCTTGGAGACATTATCAGAGGAGGGAAATCAGATTTCAGATAATCCAAGGCCTCATTCTTATTTTGTATCAGTTGTAGTGACAACTCAGTTGTCATAATTTTGTATTCTCCGGCATTTCTAGCAATCTCTCCTAGATTGACTAGAAATCTTGTATTTCAGCCCATTTCTTTGTTATTGGGATATTTCTTTGTATCGTACAACCACATTTGTATTTCATGTATATTCAACAGCAGCTACTGTCATATAGACAGTGCAGGCATGGTCCTCCGACATTTTGTGTAGTTGCAATAACTTATGTATTTCAGGGTTTGTTCATGGGAGGTTGATTCCTATTGCAAAAGGGGTTCATCCCTCATGATATTTCTTGTATATTATTGATGATATAATCATATAATTTTTGCTGCATATATTTCCCTCTTATGCTGTATTCATATTTGCAGAGTTTCTGGTTATGTTCATATATTGTTGTAAGCTCTCTCATTGAGCATTGTGTTAGAGACCTAGATTGGGGAGATCTGAATAACCCATCTAGATGTATTTCTTTGAGCTTATATTCTGCATAGGAGTTGTATGATGTGTTTTCTAAGGCATCCCAGTAGTGGTTTGTCTTATTTTTGCAGCAGCTTCCTTATATAGCATCCTCAAGGACCCTGTAGCAGAAATTCCCGAGGTGGAATATTGCATATCCATAGACAGAGTCTGTGAAAGGCCAGCTAGCCTCAGGATCTCTCCCTTCTTTGGAAGGAGACATATCCTGTAAATTCCCCAACAGTCAATCTCTGAAATGGACTTGTGATGTCTCACTGAAGAAGGAAATTGGAATATCCTAAGATATTCTCGATGGAGTATCAAGTTCTAGATTTGGAACATTACAGATCCATCTTGGTGAAATAAATTTCTCCATGTAATTCATCCAAAAATTCATCAATGATAGGAATGGGAAATTTATCTTTAATATTGAGCTTGTTGATATCCCTAGAATCCGTACACATGCACCATGATCCATCCTTCTTGTGCACCAATACTACTAGAGCAGAGAAAGAGCTTTGACTAGGTTGAATTATATCAACCTCTAGCATTTCTGTAACCATACGTTAAATTCAACTCTTTTGGGCATAGGGATATGTGTAAGGCCCAATTTTTAGAGGAACACTTCCTGGAATCAAATGAATAGCATGATCATGATTACAAATAGGTGGTGGGCTTTTTGGAGTCTCGAATACCCTGGAATGATTGTCTGAGACATTTTGGAGATATGGAGAAATAGATGATTTCGATGTTTGAACTTAGAGTGAGAATAATTGTGCAATTAATCCTCATTGTTCTTTATTTAGAATATTTTATGCCATTAGATTTGATTATATTTCATGTTTTTCCTACGATACCCCTTAATTCAACTTCTTTTCCTTCCCAAAAAAAATTCTAGAAAATTTCTTGAAAATTAAGATCTATCATCCCTAAAGATTGTAACCATTGGACTCCTAATACAACATCAACAACACCAATTGGAATGGAAAGAATTGGAATATTCAATACATATTCCCCCATGGATGGCTTGATATTATGGCACTTTCCATAGAAAATTATATTTCCTCCATTTTCAACCATCACTTGACACTCTGGTGCTGGATATAGGAAGAAATTCAATTCCTTGGTTATCTTACAATGAATAAAATTATGGGTACTACCTGAATAAATAAAAAATATTACCTTTTTATTCTTCATATGTCCTTCTATATTGAGAGTTTAGGGAGTGATAATCCTTACCTTTTTATTCTTCATATGTCCTTCTATATTGAGAGTTTAAGGAGTGATAATCATTTCCAAGGCATTACAATATATGGTCAAATTCATTTCTTCATTATCTGAGGTTGGTTCCTGGTGTATATCCTCTCAATTGTTTTAGAGAATCAGAAAGGTAGAAATATGTTAGGTGTGGAGCCTGATTATCTTGTTTATTTTGTATCACAGTGTTGGACCCCTGTACCTTAATGGGGGTGGCAACGCTGCCCGTAATTAAACGCTGCCTGGGGGGTCCAGGGGGGCGGCTGCGACTTCAAGGAGCCCCCCACTGGTGGGGGGTTTCAGGGGAAGCGCCCTCGAAGCTAAAAACAGATGTAAAATTGCCTTGTAAAAGTATAGTAGTTTCTATTCAATCTGGGCCATTCATTAGGGAGATGATCTGATGGTAGAAGTTATGTTTAGTTTAGGGTTTTTTTCCCTAGAAGGCACCCCCTCACTTGTATGAGGGTATTGTATTGCGGCTATGTATGGTATGTGTATTATCGGACTGAGAAACAGAGAGGGAGACTGTGAGAGAGAACATAGGATATTACAGCGGATCTGCTGTAGTTTGTGTCTCTTCATTTTGTTGGATAATAGAAAGGAAGGACTGGCTGTTCGGGGTGGACGTAGCCCAAAATAGGTGAACCACATATATCTGTGTCTCTCTGGTTATGTGTTTTGTGTGCTTGTGTTTTCCGCATATTTTATTTGTTTCATTGCTCTGTAATATCTAATTTTTTAACATAATATCCTCTTGTTCTTGACTATTTACTTGTGATCTTCTTTAGTTCTTATGATGTTCTCCTTATTTTTCTTCTTATTAGTTCATCAATCAAATATCAAAGAAAATACACATAGATCAACGACACCAAATGTAGGCCAACAGCCAGGGAAAAACCCCACTCTTGGGGAAAACTCAGTCAATAATTCTTCCTTCAATAGTGATTCTTGATACTCTAGACATTGACCCAGACTTCCTCCACACCAATTCAGGCTTCCTTGTGATCCTTCCTTAATATTACAGTAGTAGCAACAATAACAACACTATGATGTAGTTTCTTTGACCTAGAACTTTGACCTACCTTCTTGAGACTTCGATCTTGAGTTAAAGACTTTGATCTAGCTTCAAAGACTTTGATTTAGGCCCAATACAACTTCTCCAAGCAACAACATTCAACAAAACAAACTTTGACTTCCTCTTCTTTTGGAAGAAACACCTTGGAAACAACTGTTGCAGTAAAACTTTGAGAAATTAGATCTCCCAAACTATAGCTCAAAATGTAGAGAGAGTGGTGAAAAAATTTCTATTTTCTTCAACTCTATAAGTGTACCCAAAACCGAATCCAGAAATTCCTTCTCCTTCACTTCGAAAATTTCTCTTGTTGCAGCTTCCAGATCAAATTTATGTGTTGCAATAAGATGGTTCCAAGTGAGTTTGATTCCACTGTATATATAGGCTTGAGATGATATTGAATTCCTAGGCTTGAGGCTGACTTGGTGTGGAGGCTTCAAAAATCGTATTTTACTCAATACTTGACCTATATGCATGATTCAAAACTCAATATGGATGAATTTAAATCTGCAATAATCCTATAGACTCAGAATAAAACCTAGAAGTGCGCAATAGGGACTATGACCTAAAATAAATATGAACCAAGCATGAAACCTATTGTAGCTCCTAGAGACAGCCCTGAGTTGTTAAGGACTAGTGCATAGGACATCTTAATTCAAGAGGATTCAAAGGTATTTTACAAGTAGATAGGATAGAAACTCTTGTTATGTAACGATGATTTGATTTTTGGTATGGGACCAAGATATCAGAGATAAGTATTGGCCAAGATGACATCTAGTTCTACATCATAAGGGTCTATATGCATGAATCGGATGCAGACATGAAAACTAACTATTGTGAAATAGGCTGAGCATAAAACCAATAAATAGCTATCAGAGTAAATGAGTATGACAAACTATGAAAGAACATGAAGGAGATATCAGAGTGAAGTAGGCTTATACTGACATAAGAATCCACCTCTCACTAATACAGGAAGAACAATGGTATGAGAATAAAAGTTGGAACACCAACCGTGCCTCGAGCCATATTTAAAGTGTTACAGGTTAGTAGATATGAGTATCATACAAGTTAAATTCACACCTGAACAAATTAGAACACTCACATTCCGAAATCCACAATAATAAGAAAATGATGAAGAACACTGTGGACATTTATATTAAAACAACGCTGAGAAAATACATACTGTTACTCATCTCATTTGGAATCCATTACACAATAGAAAATGCTTCATTCCTTTCCCCAAGGGGTCTTCTAGAATACACTATAGAAGAACCTTAAAACTTTACAAAAGAGATAATACACAATTCGTTATTCTACTCTGAAAAATCTGGAACCCTTTCTCAGCTTGAGATTTCGTCTTTTATAGTTTTCAGCTGAGCTCTATGAAAAGATATTTTTTAGACAAAATATTCCCCTGAAGATATATTTCTGTTTGGGGTCTCCATCAAAAAACGAAAAATGATGATGAGGAAAATGACCTCTTATCATCTGCATAGTGGCCTTAACGAAGGCACTAACTGAAAACACAACAGTAAAATGAAAAATAAAAGTGCGAAGGGTGAAATAAAGGTTTCACCCAATTTTACAATACATAAGAAATAAAAAGTAAACTGGCCACCTGGGCCAAAACATGAATTTCATTTTTTGGAACGGAGAGGAGTGCCTGATAACTGCTGACTCAGAAGTGCTGATGATGCAAATGAACCAATTTTTCAACTGAGGGGAGGTAGTGACTGGAAAGAGGGTGTTGATGCTGGAGTGTTGGCATAATCACTGCATTTTTTCCATGCATTCTCCCCTGGTGGCGACATGGTGACAAAAGTCTCAAATAAAGCTTGGATATATGTAAGCTCCGTGTAATATACTTGGACAGCTAAACATTGTTTGATTTGGTAGAGGAGAGAGAAATCCTTACTCAGAGTGGCGATTATTGTTTCTACCTTCAGGCGGGAAGTTTTCTCCAAAGGTAAATTAGCCCGGTTCATAATTTTTGTTAACTTCTGTTAATAAACTGTTAGCCCTGAAAATGCAGTTGTTTCAGGATCCCAGCATGATGGGAGCCCTGCCTCCACCAATTGATCCCACTCTTGATCGAACTGTTCAACTCCCTTTGCAACCTCCTCTAAACAGATCAGCACCTTCGCGCGTGCAGTCTCCTTTTCGATCACTCTTATGACTTCCATCACTCCTCTAAAACAGTTTGTGATCCCTTAGGTGACTAACTCCTCAGGGTCCAACTCATTCAGGTACTTGATCTACCTCTTAGCCATTGTTACCTTTTCCTCTGCTTCCTCGTGCCCTTCTTGAAACTTTATTTTGAATAAGCGGACCGTGATTTTCTTATCATCCATCAGAGTGAGGTACTTCCAATGCTTTCTGAACTTTGATATTATGTCCGTCCAGATTAGGCATCTGGCTTCCATGAGCATTACATTGCCCTTCATCCGGGTAGTCAAATCTCTGATGGTTTTATCCTGTATATATTTCTCTCTTCTTAATTTGTCGACTTCAGCCTGTAAAGCCTCTACCACTTTATCATTTGTCACCAATGCAGCTTCCAGCACTTGTATTCTATGGAAAGCTATTCGAACTTCATTCTCTGAAACCTTTAAATCTAACAAGGCTTTAGTTAGCTTCTCTAGGGTAGTGCCAGGCTCGTCAGAAGTTTGAGCTAGGCATACATGCTTGTCCCATTTTCCCTGTAAACCAGACAATCTCTGCCTTAAACCAACCATCTTCGTGGTCATTTTGGTGTTCCCTTCTTGTTCCTTGGCTAGTGAGTTAGCGAGAGATGATTTCTCCCTCTCCATCTGGACCAACTCATCCATTTGTACATGCTCTCCACGAGGAATATTTAGTCTCTTCTTTAGCTCCGAGTTTTCCACCTCCAGATCAGTGATGAGCTTCCTCCGAACTGCATCCTTGTCGTCCCCTTTGTCCTTTACTACTTTCCTGAGAGTTTCCAGGTTGTGGTTTATTTCCCTAGCACTAGCTCTCTCTCTCTTCTAATTTTCCAATACTAAGTTGTACCTATCTTCAAGTTTCCTCAGAGATAGTGCAAGCTTCACCACCTCATCTCTCAACATATCTTCGACACACTGATGCAAACCAAACTTATCTGTTATACGGACATTGGCTAGATTCAAATTGAGCTCCAGGGCTCGGTAACTAATCCCCTCAGCTGTAGGTTGCAGCACTGCCTCTGTAATAGAAATTATGAGCTAATCTTTCTCCATATCTAACTCAGCAGTAAGTCGAGTGTGGTACTTGTCCACAAATCTAGCCAATTCAGCCCTCAACCTCTCTCATGTAGTCCTATTTTTGGTGCTTATTTCTTCCCTCACCTCTGCTCTGTTAACTAAAATGACCTGTGACAACCTAGAAGGTTCAAACGAAGAGGCACCATCGAAATTAATTATGAAACCAACCTTATTTCTATGAGGCAGTCCATATCTGGAAAACTCTTCCTGTGGTGGCTCTTCCCACACAATCTCTAGTTCTTTAGTCCTCTATTTCTTAGAGGGATGAGCTTCCTTGTCTATGCTCCTACCTGCTTGCCCTCCTGAAGTGCCTACCTTGTCTGCTTGTCCTTTCTTTTCTGTCTCTACAGAGGCAGTGTCGCCCCTTCTGCAGCTGAAAACTCGGCCTCCATCTATGAATCCAAAGGCCATGTATCAAGGTTATATCTCCACTCAATGAAAGGCCTAGTCTCATGTACATAAGCAGTCGATTTTATTTTCCTTTTCCTATTGGAGAGGATCCCTTTTGGGTCATAAGGCCAAACTTTTCCTTATATCAGGTCCATCCCTTGAAGCAGCATTTCCACTGTGGAGAGGGCATGTCTCGAATTTATGCTGAAGGGGTCGACAGAGGTGGGGAGCTTGAGAATATATTCTTTCTTCACAGGCACGAAGTGGATCTGGTCGGCCTTCAGGGTTTGACGAATGAACTCAAGGGAAAATATTCGCATAGATGGAAACACTGGCAGGCGGTAAGGGGGTATTTCCACTCCATAAACCCTGATTTCGATGTAATCATCATACAGGTACCAATCCCCTGTGCTATCTTCCTCATCGAACTATAGCCAGTCCTTATGATCAAGAAAAATTCTGGGTGGAGGGTTGTCATGTATTATGGTATAGGCTATGGACATGAATTCATTTAAAGACTTTGTATACCCCCTCCCATTAGGCTGTTGACGAACAAAGATGTTCCAATAAAACATATTTCTTGGCTGGGCGTTCATCCTCGAAAGCTTCTCAAGGCCTAGACTCTCAAACCCATCTATATGCTCGAATAGGAAAAGATAAAATACTAATGAACAAAACCGGAAATACCCAGAGGAGGATAGCTCTTGGAACTAAGTTTGGATAGCCAAAGCCACGAAGGTAGGGATATCCAAAAGAGTACCCTTTTGGTACATGAGCCAGAGGAGAGCTATAGATTCTTTTGACACCCGCTCAACCTCCTTGAGACCTAATAACCCTAAAATGAAAGCAAGAATTGGCTGGACATTGTCTATGAAAGTGGACAAGGGAACGACATCTAAGGGCGGGAGAGCTGTGAGACGAGAGTCTGAAATAAAACTGAGGAATTCCTTTATTGCTTCCAGGGAAACTTTGAGAACTGACAGGAGAGGGATAGCTCAGTGAATTCAACATAATTTTGACTATGATGGAAACGAAGGGAATTATTTATGAGCTCGGGGGATATGCAAAAAATATTATTACCCTGAGTAGATAGGAATAACTCCCTTTTCTCATCATTAGCTTCACTGAGCCAACTAATAAACTCGGGAACTAGGAATGTGGTCGGAGCAATCTGGTAGTATAGACCTAACTTGCCAACTCTGAACCTATCTTCGCCCTTCAAATGACATTCAAACAACTCAGGTGTAACACAGGATACACTGAAAGGGTAGAACGGGTCATGAATTCGTGCGTGAGTGTCAATGAGGGGTTCAGGTCCAGGGACAGCCCTAACCTCGCGGGCTTGAGGGGTTTCAGGTTCCAACTTTCTTGAATTTTCTTTCCTTGTGACCATTTTGAAAAGTAAAATAGAAGGAAAATGGTGAGGTGGAGGAATGACTAAATACCTACGAACAATGAGAAAGCCTGAGGGGGAAAGCGACGCAGGGTTGAAAATGACCTAGTACTAGAGTTGGAGCTTTGCTGCACGACTGATTCGTAAAAACCAAGTATTTTACTAAGTTTAGGTGTAAAACAAGGTTAAACAGACCAAACTTTGCGGGACACGAGGCTAGGATGACAACTGTAGGGCTGATGTCATAAGGATGTCAACAATGCAACACGTGGCGATAGGTTTTTGGCTATCAGGGACTGCGTAGTTGCAAGCCACGCGTCGGGTTAATACCTATACTAGTCTTGTACAGGGGTCCCTAAACATACCTTACCTTTTGTTTACATAGCGCCAAATGTGCTCCTCGGTGGGCCCACTTAAGGTTCCGGCGGGGGCCCGTGAGGGCTTTCCGTTACACTTCGCCACCCTACGGAATGTTTATGATTTGTTCCGTCGTGCTGTGACATCACATGCTCCGGGGGGTAGGTCTCCATCTCCTTTCACTTCTCCTTATTCCCCCTGGAATACCTTGCATGTGTCCTGTTGGGGTTCCCATGTTTTGGCAAGGTTGGAAATACCAAAAGATGAGACAACATAGAACCACTTTGGGACCCTAGGATCTAGCCCTCCTAGGTTCAGAGAGGGATCTCTCTATAATAGTCAAAGTATATGGCTTTGAAGCTCAAGTTTAAGATATTAGGCTAGTTATAGGCTCAAGGTTGTTTGTTTGATTGTTTATGTATGGTTGTTGGAAATCGAGAAAGGGAGGTCCAATCATAAGAAAAGGGTGAGTAAAAGGGAATTTAGGCAGAGGAAGACCATTCAGAGAACATCAAGGCCATTGGGCAATGGAGTCAAGAAAGGGTTTACTTATGTTCAATGTGCAAGCTTTCAGTTGGGCTAGTCATCTAGAGCATTTGGATCTCAAAGGATGATTGGTGGAATGGAACATCAAGGACTAAAAATGAAGGGAAGAGAACCATCCGATTTTGTCTAAAGATCAGGTCAGAGGTCATTTAACTCCAGACTTGCTTGGACAAAATCAGAGGTAACACAAGGGATCTTAGAAAGGCTAATTGAGACGGAAAGATCCTAGTGGGGAAAGACAAAGCTCTGTACCCCCCAGTGTTACCTCTGATTTTGTCCAAGCAGGTCTGGAGTTAAATGACCTCTGACCTGATCTTTAGACAGAATCGGATGGTTCTCTTCCCTTCATTTTCAGTCCTTGATGTTCCATTCCACCAATCATCATTTGAGATCCAAATTCTCTAGATGACTAGCCCAATTGAAAGCTTGCACATTGAACATAAGTAAACCCTTTCTTGACTCCATTTCCCAATGGCCTTGATGTTCTCTGAATGGTCTTCCTCTGCCTAAATTCCCTTTTACTCACCCTTGTCTTATGATTGGACCTCCCTTTCTCGATTTCCAACAACCAAACATAAATAATCAAACAAACAACCTTGAGCCTATAACTATCCTAATATCTTAAACTTGAGCTTCAAAGCCATATACTTTGACTATTATAGAGAGATCCCTCTCTGGACCTAGGAGGGCTAGATCCTAGGGTCCCAAAGTGGTTCTATGTTGTCTCATCTTTTGGTATTGCCAACCATGCCAAAACATGGGAACCCTAACATGTCCTTCTCCTTTGTGTTTTTCCACCATATGGAACGTGGCTTCTTACTTGACTATTTGGCACCTTCAATCTCCTATCCGTGCTATATTTATGGACCCTTTTTCTCTTTGTTTATTTAGACTGCTCCCTTTTCTCTTAGTGTTAGGGTTAACCATAAAACATTGGCTCCACTTGGGGATGGCACATTCGTCCTCGAGCATGTCGAGAACTTTACAGACCCGTTACATAATATTTCTTGAAAGCTAGAGCCCCTTCAAAATTTTCAAACACTCCTATGACAGAACCAACAAAAAAAGTGAATGTAAAAGCGACAAATATATACACTATATACAGCAGGCCTCTGAGACCTTTATCAGTATTGAAAATATGGTTTTAAGAACTACCCATTTATGGGTGCCTCGATCAAGTCACCTTCCAAGTTTTCCAATATGAAGGTGTTGTTGCCTCTCACTTCGGTGATCTTGAATGGCCCAAACCACAACGAGTAAAACTTTCCATGCTTACCTTTCTATGCCCTTCTTATGTCCCATCTCAGCACCAGGTCCCTGGACTACATTTCCTTGTCTTTAGCATGTTGATTGAACAAGTCCTTCATCTTTTCCTAATATTCTGCTAACTTTTCATTCACTTGGCTCCGAGTCTCTTCTAACTCAACCAGTTGGTTCATTCTTCTAATGAGATTGTTAAGCTCTTATTAGCTATCCTAGAGGAACCTAGCCATAGGTAGGGTGAGTTGAATTGGAAAAATTGTCGCTCAGCCATAAACCAGATCATAGGGTGACTTACCTGTTCACCTTTTACTAGTGATTCAGTTTGCCCAGAGTGTGAATTTGAGCTGAGAGTCTCAGTTTTTCTGATTTTTGTTTATAGCCTTCTTTAATGCTCTAACCAAGGTCTTATTAGAAGACTCAGCCATTCCATTTCCTTAGGGATAATAGGCTGTAGAGTGCCGCAAGGTGATATTGTATTATTGACAAAAATTAGTAAATTTGGCAGACTTGAAAGCCTGAGCGTTATTTGTCACAACCTTAACTGGACAGCCAAATCGAGATATGATATTCTCTTCCAGGAACTTGATCACAACTGCATCAGTGGCATTTATCACGGGTATTGACTCTACCCACTTTATGAAGTAATTGGTGGCCGTGAGGATCCACTTATGCTAACCACTTGATTCTGGGTGAATTTCCCCAATAAAGTCAATACCCCATTGCTGAAAAGGCTCTTCTATATGTACTAGAATCAAGGGCAGGGGCGCAAATTTTTGTTTTTCAGCAAACCTCTGACATTTCTCATGCACCCTGACCTAAGCATGTACATCTCCAAACAATTTAGGCCAGAAGAAACTTGCTTTCAATATCTTGTGAGCTGTGGACCGCCAACTATAATGACCTCCACAAATGCCTTCATGGAATTTAGCCATGACTTCCTCCACCTCTGACTCTGTTAGACATAAGAGCGGGATTCTTGAAGGATCCTTCCAATATAATCATCCATTTACAACAATTTATTTCTGGTATTTCAACCTCAGAGTTCGATATTTAGTCTTATCGAAGTTTAAAGGACATATGAGAGTTAAAAGGTACTCCACAATATCTTTATACCAAGGACTGAGTAGGTAATTCAGGTGTGTTTTTTTCACAGTGGTTTCTATCTCAGGTTGTTCATCTATGCCTTCAGGTAATTCTCCACCTTCCATAGATATATTTATGCCCAGACCCTGACATTTTGACTCGGATAATATTTTTGCTAGCCCCTGTCTTTTGATAAGCTTCGTGGGGCAAATGTCCAATTCGTATTCTTGAATCTTAGTGATCCATTTACCTCTCTTGCCCTCACTATCCCCATGAATCAATATGTCTTTCACTACAGCCATAGGCATGAAAGCGGTTATGGATGACTGCAGCAAATACATTCGAAAAGATTTTAGGGACTTTACCAGGGCATATGCCTGCTTCTCCAAAATGTTATACTTCAATTCGGCATCCCGAAGTACCTGACTGAAAAAGGTTATGGGCTGCTCATACCCATCTTCATTTTTCTGTAATAATACTGTAGCTACAGTATGTGGGGACATGGATGAGAAGATCATGAATGGCTTACCATAGTCTGGTCCCGCCAGTACTAGGGCTTCTGTAAAGGCACTTTTAATTATGTAGAATGCTTCTCTTGATTCTGGTGTCCATTTTTCATCATTGTTTTTTTAAGAATCTTAGTGATATGTTGAACTATTTCAGCGTAGTTTGGGATGAATCTTCTCAAAAAATTTATGTGTTCGAGGAATACCTGGACTTCATCCTTTTTTTGGAATAAGGATATGCCATTAATTACCTCTACCCTTTTTGGATCAATCTTCACTCCAACTTTAGTTACAATATGCCCTAATAATTTTCCTTCCTCTAAAGAAAACATGGAATTTAGAGGATTTAGGGACAGACCATACCTGCGGCACTTTTCGAAAGTCCGGTGCAAATTTTCAATATGTTCAGCATCATTCTTCGAGAAAACAATGATATCATCCAGATATATCACAACGAACTTGTCTTTCTCTCCTACGAAATCAATGTCCACCACCCACTGGAAAGTGGCTCCCACATTTATCAGGACGAAGGGCATTCAAGCATACATGAATGTACCCCATGGTGTGGTGAATGTTGTCTTCTTTTGATATTCGGGGAGGACTACCACCTGGTTATATCCAGAGAAACCATCCATCATAGAAATTCAGAAGGATCCCACTACCTTCTACAGTATGTGATCCATCTTGGGGAGAGGATAGTTATCTTTAAGGGATGCTTTGTTCAAGTTCTGAAAGTCTACACATAGCCTTATTTCCCCGTTCTTCTTTCTGACTGGGACCAGGTTGGCCACCCACTCTGAGTACCTTAAAGGGAAAATGATCTTAGCCTTTAGCAACTTCTTGATTTCTCTCTATGGAAGGTAGCAGCAAAGGATTGGTTTGCCTCAACTTTTGCTTATGTGGCTTAGCATCTCCTCTTAGTGGGATTGTATGTGGTATGATACTCGTATCAAATGTTTTCAGATCTTGGTATGACCAAGCGAAAAAATATCTATAAGAATGAAACAATTTGAAGTATTGGTTTCTGTATTCTTTTAGGACTCCTCTAGACAATTTTATGATTTTAGGATCCTCTTCTACCCCAATGTGTACATCATCTACTTGACCTTCATCGGTCGAATTGTTAGGGTTGATAGGGACATCATTTTTATCGAACAGTCTTTCCAAAGGCACCAACCCTCCAGGGATCACGTTCCCTTTCAACTGCAGCACCCTATGTCCATCCACTGTCTCTTGCCGTCTGTTTTGAGGTTGCTCTTCGATCTCTTCTTCTCTGGCATCAATGACCAAGTTGGAGAACTCTCTGATAGTCTCCATAAAGTGCTTCACTTGCTCCTCATCTTCAAACACCTATTAGTGTTTGACATTATCTGGGATAGAGAGATGATAACGCACCTCAACTTCATATGTCAAGAGCGGATTCTGTAGTGGACAAAAATTACTTGCTGCCACTGCGAGGGAATCAACCATACTATTCTAATCTCTTGACATGAATTGTATGTTGAACATTAGGAAGAAATTCTATACTAGGTCCCATACTTCATTTCTATATGCTTTTAACCGAGGGTGTTTAGCTTGGCACTGATTTTTAATCTGCCTCACCACCAGCTCTGAGTCTCCAAAAACTTTGAGACTCTGAATGTTCATATTTTTGGCAGTTTGTAGCCCCAAAAGTAGTGCCTCATACTCTGCCACATTATCATACTCCAACTTAAAAGATAAGGGGACCAATTTTCCAGTAGGGGAGATTAAGAGGACCCCTACTCCATTTCCTTCCCTTGAATTTTCTCCATCGAAGTGCAGAGCCCACATCCCCTTTTCTTAATTACTTGCAGAATGATCCGACCTCAACAGGTTGAATGTTGGTTCCTATAAAAAATCTTGATCCTCCTTGAGAATTATACAGGAAAACTCCCCCTCTTTGATATATACCGGAGAATTGACTGAGCCGTCAGCTCTGGTCACCATCTTCACAAATCTAGATTCTCGATATAGCCTCCTTACTTTCCCAACAAACACCAGGATGGTTGCATAAGTGAGGTCAAGCTTAATTGACCCACCAATTTTAGTCTCCCATGACCTGGAAAACAACATCCCAAACCGAGCTTGGATATCAATGACCACTATGTCCATAACAACGCTTTTGGCTGGAATCTGAGCCAAGTTCACCACCAGATCTTTAATCATCGCCATGAATTTTACTCTCTTGGAATCAAAAGAATATAGGTCCTTATATGGGCGAGTGATATGCAACCCAAGTTGCTCCATGACTGACAGAGGCAATAGATTATGTGATGCCCCTAAGTCCAACATACAATTGTGCAGCAGTAAATCATGAATGACCAGGGATCCATAAAAAGGTGGGGTTGCTGAATCCAATTCTTCTACATGTGGTCCAAATAGTACCATAGATCTCTCCTCTTGAAGGTTAATACTGTCGGGGGGAGGGGTTACTCCATGAGGGAGCATGAATTGTGACACCTGAGCTTTATAAGAAGGCTACTTCAAAAGCTCAACTAAGGGGACAAAGATCTTAACTTTCTCTAATTCCTTTTGGAGATTAAAAACGACAGGACCATTTTCTATGATGGCTTCCTTTAGTTCTTTAGGAAGGACTGGAGGCTTTTCATCTGTAGGAATATATCTAGGATTTGCAAGAGCATCAGGTACTGACTTAGATGAGGATGGGGGAGTAACTTTCTGATGAGAGGGTTCTTCAACAGGTTTCTTACCTCCATTATCAACCTTCTGAGTGACCGAATCTTTTGGAGGTGGCTCTTCCTCTTAATCTTCAGTACGAGTCCTTTTCCTAGAAGACCGGAGATCATACTTCTTGTGGAATTGGGCTTGCATGAAATCCACAAACTGTCTTCAATAATCATCAATGTCAGGATCTTCAGTGGAGTTCACTTTCTCTTCTTCTTCCTCCCATAGAGAAAGCTCTACCTCTTCCCCTTCTGAATAGGTAATATACTAATCATCTTGTCCATCAGGAATATCTTCAGTACGACCCTCCATTTTCCCTTCCAAATATAGGGGGATCTGTATGTGATCTTTTCGCTCCTTTCTGTCCCTTTGCAGTATCTGCAAGGGTGGCTTTCGATACTGTGGGTTATAACCCCTGTTAGGAGCAGTCTGAGATGGCCGGGAAGAAGAATTCTTTGCTTCTATCTCTAGTTTCACCAGTTTATTTGAAATATTCTTAATCATCTTGTTCATTTCCTCAATCTTATAATTTGACACCTCTCTTTCTTGGTTTGAAGAAGAAGCTTCTTCTTTACATCTTCGTCTGAAATCGTGGTCCAGCCTTTCTTTCGATTTCCCTGTAGACACAAAGTTGGCTTCTACCTCCAATGCATCGGTTTGAGCTTGGTCTAGTGAAGCCGATTTCCTTTCTCTTAGGGTGAAACCGAACTCAGATGCAAATGCTCCCACATACACTACCTTAGCGACTATCTGAGGAGGTTTCATATCAGCCAGTAGGTTAGTGTACAGCTTGTTGAATCTCTTTATAAATTGAGACACATATTCATTGTGTCTCTTCTTTAAAGTGTTGAACTCTGTGAGACAATATCCATGGTCTATTTTCTCTCCCCACTTTTAGGTGAAAGAATTTTCCATCTCTTCCCAGTTGGTGATGGTGTGGTCTCCAAGAGTCTTGAACCACTTTTGAGCTTCCCCATCCAAATATTGAACGAATAGTCTTAGCACTACGTCTAGGTGCTCCAAATTGAAATTCTCTGTGAAAGCACAGAAATCCTTAGGATGCTTTTGAGCAGAACTACTATCTTCCTCGGTAAACCGGGGTAAGAGCTTCATATATTCTTAAGGCGTGTCGCTTAAAATCTGTGGTAAAGCCAGAGGGGCATATTTATTTAGCAGGAAGCCAAGAACCGCCATGAGTGTAGGTGGAACTAAAGGATGGTTTTGATGAATGACAATGGGTATGTGCTGAAAGGTGGCTTTTGAATTGGCTTGGGAAAGTGGAATCTGAGGGATAGTCACTTGCTTAATTTCTTCAGCTTCAAGAGTGGGATGCGAGAAAAACCCAGAAGTGTCTATTGAATCTGCTTCATCTTTTATCTCTGAATGCTTGAGGACAAGGTTATCTAGTGGGTATTACAATACTCTAGCAATGGAACTTGGGCCTTGCACCTGAGCTTGTTGAGAGGAGGATGGAGAGTCTTCTAAAGAGAACCTAGGTATATCAGTTTGAGCAGGCTGATTTTCTTTCCAGACTCTTTTGAATAAAATATTCTCTGGGTCAAACATAGAAGGCATTCTTAACTGAGAGGTATCCGACCTTAGGTGAGGCTTATGATAAGCTGGAATTACAAAGGGATTTTATACTTTAAGGAACAATGGAGTCACCAAGATGAGCGATCTACAACTCTTAACCCTTCATGCTCACCTGATTCTGAAGGGTGCATGTGATTTTGTCATATCCCAGGGATAAGATCTTCAAATTCGATCCCCGAGAATGACACCAAAAAGATGTTGTAGCTCCTAGAGACAACCTTGAGTTGTTAAGGACAAGTGCCTAGGACATATTAATTCAAGAGGATTCAAAGGTTGTTTACAAGTATATAGGATAGAACCTCTTGTTATGTAATGATGATTTGAGCTTTGGTATGGGACCAAGATATCAGAGATAGAGTATTGGCCAAGATGACATCTAGTTGTACAGGATAAGGGTCTATAGGCATGAATCGGATGAGGACATGAAAACTAACTGTTGTGAAAGAGGCTGAGCATAAAACTAGTGAACATCTATCAGAGTAAATTAGTATGACAAACTGTGAAAGAACATGAAGGAGATATCATGGTGAAGTAGGCTTATAATGACATAAGAATCCACCTCTCACTAATACAGGAAGAACAATGGTATGAAAATAAAACTTGGAACAGAAACTGTGCCTCGAGCCATATTTAAAGTGTTATAGGTTAGCATATATGGGTATCATACAAGATAAATTCACATCTGAACAAATTAGAGCACTCGCATTCCAAAAGCCACGATAACAAGAAAATGATGAAGAACACAGTGGAAATTTATATTAAGACAATGCTGAGAAAATACACATTGTTACTCATCTCATTTGGAATCCATTACACAATAGAAAATGCTTCATTCCTTTCCCCAAGGGGTGTTCTGGCATACACTATATAAGAACCTTAAAACTTTACAAAAGAGATAATACACAATTTGCTAGTTCTGCTTTGAAAAATCTGGAACCCTTTCTCAGCTTGAGATTTCATCTTTTATAGCTTTCAGCCGAGCCCTACGAAAAGATATTTCTTAGAAAAAATATTCCCCTGAAGATATCTTTATGTTTGGGGTCTCCATCAAAAAATGAAAAATGATGATGAGGAAAATGACCTCTCATCATCGGCATAGTGGCCTTAACGAAGGCGCTAACCGAAAACACAACAGTAAAATGAAAAATAAAAGTGCGGAGGGTGAAATGAAGATTTCACCTTATTTTACAATACATAAGAAATAAAAAGTAAACTGGCCACCTGGGCCAGAACATGAATTTCCTTTTTTTGAACAGAGAGGAGTGCCTGATAACTGCTGACTCGAAAGTGCTGATGACGTGGACGAACCAGATTTTCGACTAAGGGGGGGTAGTGACTGGCGAGAGGGTGTTGATGCTAGAGTGTTGGCATAATCACTTCATTGTTGCCACGCATTCTCCCCTGGTGGTGACATGGTGACAAAAGTCTCGAATAAAGCTTGGATATCCGTAAGCTCCGTGTAATCTACTCTAATGGCTAAACAATGTTTGATTTGGCAGAGGAGAGAGAACTCCTTACTCAGAGCGGCAATTATTGTTTCTACCTTCAGGCAAGCAGTTTTCTCCAAAGATAAATCAGCGAGGTTCATAATTTCTGTTAACTTCTATTCATAAACCGTTAGCCCTGAAAATGCAGCTGTTTCAAGATCCCAGCATGATGGGAGCCCTGCCTCCACCAATTGATCCCACTCTCGATCAAACTATTCAACTCCCTTTGCACCCTGATCTAAACAGATCAGCACCTTCAAGCATGCAGTCTCATTTTTTATCACTCTTCTGACTTCCATCACTCTCTAAAACGATCTGTGATCCCCTGGGTGAGTAACTCCTCAGGGTCCAACTCATTTAGGTACTTGATGTACCTCTTAGCCATTGTCACCTTTTCCTCTGCTTCCTTGCGCCCTTCTTGCAACTTTATTTTGAAGAAGTGGACCATGATTTTCTTATCATCCATCAGAGTGAGGTAATTCCAATGCTTTCTGACCTCTGATATTATGTCCGTCCAGATTAGGCGTCTGGATTTTAGGAGCGTTACATTTCCCTTCATCCGCATAGTCAAATCTTTGATGGTTATATCCTGTATATGCTTCTCTCTTTTTAATTTGTCAACTTCAGCCTGTAAGGCCTCTACCACTTTATCATTTTTCGCCAATGCAGCTTCTAGCACCTGTATTCTGTGGTGAGTTTTTTGGGCTTCATTCTCTGAAACCTTTAAATCTAACAAGGCTTTCGTTAGCTTTTATGGGGTAGTGCCAGGCTCGTCAAAAGTTGGAGCCACGCATACATGCTTGTCCCATTTTCCCTGTAAATCAAACAATATATACCTTAAACCAGCCATCTCTGCAGCCATTTTGGTGTTCCCTTCTTGTTCCTTGGCCAGTGAGTCAGCAAGAGCTGATTTTTCCCTCTCCATCTTGACCAACTCATCCATTTGAACATGCTCTCCATGAGGAATATTTAGTCTCTTCTTTAGCTTAGAGTTTTCCGCCTCTAGATCAGTGATGAGCTTCCTCCAAACTGCATCCCTATTGCCCCCTTTGTCCTTTACTACTTTCCTGAGAGTTTCCAGGTTGTGGTTTATCACCCTAGCACTAGCTCTCTCTCTCTTCTAATTTTCCAATACTCAGTTGTACCTGTCTTCAAGTTTCCTCATAGAAAGTGAAAGCTTCACCACCTCATCTCTCAACATATATCTGACACACTGATGCAAACCAAGCTTATCCACTATAGGGACATTGGCTAGATTCAAAGCGAGCTCCAGTGTTTGGTAACTAATCCCCTCAGCTGTAGGCTACAGTACTGCCTCTGTAATAGAAATTATGAGTCGATATTTGTCCATATCTAACTCAATGGTAAGTCGAGTGTGGTACTTGTCCATGAATCTGATCAATTCAACCCTCAGCCTATCTCGTGTAGTCTTGTTTCTAGTGCTTATTTCTTCCCTCACTCTACTCTGTTAACTAAAATGGCTTGTGACAGCCCATAAGGTTCAGATGAAGAGGAACCATTAAAATTAATCATGAAACCAGCCTTGTTTCTGCCAGGCAGTCTATATCAAGAAAACTCTTCCTGTGGTGGCTCTTCCCACACAATCTCAGGTTCTTCAGTCCTTTATTTCTTAGAGGGATGAGCTTCCTCATCTATTCTCATGCCCACTTGCCCTCCTAAAGCGTATGCCTCTTCTGCTTGTCCTTTCCTTTCTATCTTTGCAGAGGTAGTGTCACCCCTTCCTTTTGCGGTTGAAGACTCGGCCTCCATATGTGAATCCAAAGGCAATGTATCAAGGTTATGTCTCCACTCAATGAAGGGCCTAGTGTCATGTACACAAGCAATCAACTTTATTTTCCTTTTCTTATTGGAGAGAATCCCTTTCGGGTCATAAGGCCAAACTTTTCCTTGTATCAGGTCCATCCCTTGAAGTAGTGTTTCCATTGTGGAGAGGGTGTGTCTCGAATTTATGGTGAAGGGACCAACAGAGGCAGGGAGCTTGAGAATATATCCTTTTCTTACAGGCATGAAGTGGATCTGGTCAGCCTTCAGGGTTTCATGGATGAACTCAAGGGCAAAGCTTCGTATAGCTGGAAACATCGACAAGCGGTAAGGGGGTACTTCTGCCCCATAAACCCTGATTTTGGTGTAATCATCATACAGGTACCAGTCCCCTGTGCTATCTTCCTCATCGAACTGTAGCCAATCCTTTTGCTCAGGAAAAATTCTGGGCAGAGGGTTTTCATGTAGTATGGTATAGGCTATGGACATGAATTTATTTAAAAAAATTGTATATCCCCTCCCGTTAGGCTATTGATGAACATAGATGTTCCAATCAAAGATAATTCTTGGCGGGCGTTCATCCTCGAAAGCTTCTCAAGGCCAAGACTCTCAAACCTATCTGCATGCTCGAAAAAGAAAAGATAAAATACTAACGAACAAAACTAGAAATACCCAGAGGAGGATAACTCTTGGAACTGAGTTTATATAGCCAAAGCCAGGAAGGTAGGGATATCCAAAAGAGTACCCTTTTGGGAAATGAGCAAGAGGAGAGCTATACATTCTTTCGATACCCGCTCAACCTCCTTGAGACCTAATAACGCTGAAATGAAAGCAAGGATTGGCTAGACATTGTCTCTAAAAGTGGACAAGGGAACGACATCCAAGGGCGGGAGAGCCGTGAGACGAGAGTCTGAAATAAAACTGAGGAATTCGATTTGTTTCTTCCAGGGAAACTTTGAGAACTGATAGGAGAGGGATAGCTTAGTGAAATCGACATAACTTTGACTATGATGGAAACGAAGGGCATTCTTTATGAGCTTGGGGGATATGCGGAAAATCTTATTACCCTAAGTAGATAGGAATAACTCCCTGCGCTCATCATAAGCTTCACTGAGCCAACTAATAAACTCGGGAACTGGGAATGTGGTCAGAGCAATCTGGTAGTATAGACCTAACTCGACAACTCTGAACCTATCTTGGCCCTTCAAATGACATTCAAATAACTCGGGTCTAACATGGGGTACACTGAAAGGGTAGAACAGGTCATGAAATCACGCATGAGCATAAATGAGGGGTTCAGGTCCAGGGATAGCCCTGACCTCACCAACTTTCTTGACTTTTCTTTCACCATGACCATTTTGAAAATTAAAACAGAAGGAAAACGGTGAGGCAGAGGAATGACTAAATACCTGCAAACAATGAGAAAGCTCGATGGGGAAAGCGACGCGGGGTTGAAATCGACTTGGTACTGGAGTTGGAGCTTTGTTGCACAACTGATTAATAAAAAACAAGTATTTTAGAAATTCTAGGTGTAAAACAAGGTTAAACAGACCAAACTTTTCGGGACACGAGGCTAGGACAACAACTATAGGGTTGACATCATAAGGACATCAACAATGGGATGCGTGGCGATAGGTTGTTGGCTATCAGGGGTCGAGTAGTTGCAAGCCATGCGTCGGGGTAATACCTATACTGGTCTTATATGGGGGCCCCTAAAATTACCTTACCTTTCATTTACATAGCACCAAATTTACTCCTCAGTGGGCCCACTTAAGGTTCCAGCGGGGGCTTGTGAGGGCTTTCCGTTACACTCCGCTACACCACGGAATGTTTATGATTTGTTCTTCCATGTTGGGACGTCACATGCTTCGGGGGGTAGGTCTCCATCTCCTTCTGCTTCTCCTTATTCCCCCCATAATACCTTGCGTCTGTCCTCCTTTGTGTTTTTCCACCATATGGAACTTGGCTTCTTGCTTGACTGTTTTGCACCTTCAATCTCCTATCCACGCTATCTTTATGGACCCTTTTTCTCTTTGTTTATTTAGACTGCTCCCTTTTCTCTTAGTGTTATGGTTAACCATACAACAAAACCTATGCTTTAATAAGTCATTTAATAATAATATAAAATATTTTCTTTTGTTCTTTTTACAAGTAAAATAAGTATTGCCTCAAGTAAAATTTATGAAGACCAAACCTAGTACATTTTTCAACACTCCCTCTTAACTAGGGAGGTATTCATAACTCAATAGTACAAATTATATCTAAACTAGATGAACCATGAATAATTTTTAGACACTTAAATTTCATGGACTAGATTCCTGACCAGGGAACTCTATCCATTGGTGACTCAACAGTTTAGGCACCACAATACCATGGACTAGATTCCCGACCAAGGAAATCTATCCAAGTGGGACTATGATGGATTAAAAATTTCAACCTCTATAGGTACCATCATACTTACTTACTGACCATCAACCCAGTGAACTAGGTGCATATCCACTTGATCATGCCACCCTCCCAGCAAGACATCAACACAAAGTGTCGACCTTATGTCTTTCCAGGAAATGCTTCACTCACAAAGCCTCATCACACCTTGATCCAACAGATCAAGAATGACCAATTTCTCCCAATCAAGTTAATTGATAACTAGCATGTTATCAAAACCTTCAAGAGATTCACCTTTAAAAACACAACACCAATCAACAATACATATTCAAATATATAATCAAAGAAAACCTACGGGGTTTCGACATTGATCTTCAACTAATCTCGGTAGGACTATCAATTGAATCTTTGAGAGAATATTGCTCATACACTTTACTTTCCTACTTTTCATGTACCAACATATTATTCAATCAGACCCTAATTTCCTTCTTATAGTAGTACCAAATAATTCTCCAATCATGACTATGATTCTTAATCATGGTCTTCACTAAGACTTATAGTTTTTAGTCCTGGTCTAACGCATCACATGAGGTAGATAAACATAACCATTCCTTCTTTTATACAGGCTCCCTCTTAATCTAGGGAGATCAACTTCAGGTGTTGGAGAATATTTCATGGTTTCTATCCTTCTCATCATATTTATCAACTTCTCATTTTTATGTTGTGCCTGCACAGCTTTAGACAACGAGCACAACCAAAAATATAGAAGAATAAAATTAGCCATATCAGAAATGTAGAAGATTTTTCAACTTTATACATATTAGATACCCAAATAGGAGACATATACTCTTCAACATTTTGCTAGGAACTATTTATCATAAACCCTAGATTACTTCACAATGTCAACTATTTATCATAAACCCTAGACTACTTCACAATGTCTTTCATTCTATCTAAGGTTTCAATGTTTCTTTCCAAGGTATGATATACCTTGCTACAACATTTAGTAAACCCTAGAACTAGTATATATATACAAGATATCTAACAACCTTTAGAATTCACATGTTAGACTTTCCACTAGAGATTCATAAAAATCCTATATTTCATAAAAGAGTTAATCAAGATTAATCACAACTTAGACATTATCTTTCACTAGAGTTAGTTGCATACCCTATATTTCAAATTAATTATCAAAACATATCGTGTTGGTGGATTTTTTGCACAATTGTACCAATCCACACTTGCTTAAGAGGATTGGTCGCTACTTCTTAAGCTTCTAGTCATAGGCAGATAAACAAAAGAGTTAGCAGGTTAGTGAACATGCTATAAAAAAGCACGCTAAATAATGATATAGTATGCATATGTAGAGAGAAAAAAATAATAAGATAAACAAAAACACAAAAGCTCATATAGAGATAAATAGAACAATAATAATGATGATGACATCAATGTCCCCTCTTATTGTTTGCTATTAAGGAGAAAGATAGTACGTTTACACACTTGCCAAGGGACCCTTAGAACTATGGAGTTCTAAGACCCGATGCAAGGACTTTTTTACCTCCTAGTTGCATTGTGCGAGGTCTCTCTCTCTACTCGAAAGGATTGGAGTTGTTGGATGGCCAACAACTAAATCCCCTCTCTACTTCTACTCCAGATTACACACTGCTAGATTGCTTCAAAGCAATTTTTTCCAGCATAACAATGTTCTCTCCCTTTTTTCACCTCTTGGTGGCCTCTTATAGATGAATTCAAACTCTCCTTCCATCTATTGGTATATTGATGGATGGTGACCCATGAGAGGGGGTTGATTCCATTGTGTGCTCCCTTGATGTCCCAAGGATGCTTAGGCAGTGATCCTTGGGCGGCCTCAAGTGTGGGGTCATTTTCCTGGAGTGTGCCTTGTGGTCTTGGAAAGTGACTTCCGCCACTCTCAAGTCCACGCGGCTTTTTGAGGGAAATCCGTGCAATTTGATTTTTCCTCTAGACTTTAGATATTTTTAAAAATTTTGAGATTCTCTAATGTGCCTCGGCCCTCTAAATCCTTCTGCCTAACATTTAATAATGTCATATTTTCTTGTCCGATTTTCCAGTGATAATAGTTGCCCCCTAATGTGTGAGGTCTAGGAAGAACTGTATAGCTGAAATACCTTATATTTTATTTTCTTTGTACTGTGTGGAGAGAGAGAGAGAGAGAGAGAGACCTGCGTGTAGCAAGGAGTTGGAAATGCCTTTAACGGGTTGAAGAGAGACCATGTCTTGTTGGAACCCTGCAAGAAATGGTACGATACAATAAATACAATTGTTTTAACGAGACGGGCATGTCCCATGCTCGTGATGTTTTGGCTAGCTAAAAAAATCTATTTGAGACATACATATTCTGTCTGTGTCACTAGTATGGTAGTGATATGCTAGTTGATGAAGGAGATTTCTGATGCCCTCAGGGGCATTTTTTATTTGAAAATAGGTGGAGTGTGGTACCCATATGTGTAAGATTGGTATGGCATATAAATTCTCATTATATGCATGGGTTTATGACTAGGGCCTTCTCATGTAATAATTGCTGAAAGAGATGCTTATAATGGCACGAGTCTTCTACGAATTTGATCAAAGTGTAATGGTTGTAAGGTACGATACCATCTTGAAATGAAAGATTATTCAAATTTCGGGAGGATTGATGACATCAGTGGGCAATGGTGATTCCCATAGTACCACCCGAGGATGTCCCTATTGTGGTGAGGGGTAATCCAAGGTATTGCTTCCTTTTTGGAAAATAGGAGTTGAATTCAACAAAAAGGAAGCCTCAACTGAAAGAGAGATTCATTGATTCAAGGGATCAGGATCTTGGATGTGATAGGTTTAACATAGGCATTATTGCGAGGGGTGACTGAAAACTGATGATGGGGATTCAATGGCTTAAGGTTAGAATATAAAAAGCAGCTTGGCCGCAGTCATAACTATTTTTAATGGGGAAATCCCTGGAGTCGGTATGATGTCCAGGGTTGGTATATGTCAGTTATGAATGTCATGGTGGCTTATGCATGAAAGGTATGATACTCTGACCCAAGGTGACCAGGGACTATTGCCATCGGGGAAAAAATGGATGGATGAGTGGGGGACATTGTTCACTATTTGCGGTATTTTTACACTTATCAAAAGAATGAAACAATGGCATTTGGATTGTACAAAACACAAAGACGGTTGCCCCAAAACATGAGAGTGCCCTCTCAATGATGATGTGAGGAGTGTGTTTTTTATGAGGGTGGGGGCCCCATTGGTTTCTATCTTGCGTGGGGGTGATGAAGCAGATGGAAAGTATTGCAGATGGGCTATGCTAATGGGGGTATGGTAGGCCAAATGCGATACGCAGTGGTGAGCTTTTGATCTGATTGCAAAACCTAGTAGTCCGGGAAGAGGGTTTTATTTTTATATGGTAAAACTTCACTTAATGCATGGTGGGTGAATGGGCATGAAGTGCTTCCTGGACTAAAGTGCTATGGCCATGGCGTCATGATTTTTCATATATATGGTCTACTTTGAGTGACTGTTACACAAAATTTTGTCACTATCCCTAAAATCCCCATCCCGCACACTGGAGGATCATTTCTGTGACCAAAACAAAGTGTCATGCCTTGCAAAGACCATCATTGCATCCCTTGCCATGAGGACAACATTCCTTCTTTCGACAATTTCCTAAATAGACCATCAGAAACACCTATTTTTGCCTTGGCTCTGGTAGACCATTATGCCCTCGCGCCAATGAGGAAGATTAACACTGGGCCCTGCACCCATTAGCGCTCTGTCCTAGTTAGCTACCTGCGACAACCTGTTTATGGAATGTTTTTTAAAAATAGAGGTGAAGTTTCCATCATAACAACTTCGTGGGCAAGTCATCTGCAGTGGTTCGTCTGAATAACCATGGTCGCCCTCCTTTGGCCTCTTGTTTCCACATTTTGGGGAAACCTCCCAAGGGATAAGGACTCCCTTCCACTATTGTAGGGATCCCAACCTCCTCCTCTCCCTCTCTAAATAAATCCATCTTCCATATGATCTATTTGAACATATCATAGCTGAAAGGATAGTTGAAATGCTGAAGGAGGTTGCAACGTCAAGGCTTTGGTTGTAACTCTTTCTTCTATTTATACATATACATGAATATTTTCTAGTTCCCATCTTGCATTATGTGTTTTATTTAATGCAATGTGCTTAACCCTCCTTGACTGGTTAGTTGATTATGAATGAAATCATTGTTTTGTATGCTGCTCTTGTTTGCTGATCTTCGTGCAAGTATCTGAGCACTGTAGTAGAAGGATTGTTACATGTCGAAGCAGATATCAGGAGGCCATCACCACCGCAGCGACGACAACATTGGACTCCAAGTAGGTTGATTTACCCTGTCCTGTTCATTCATTAATTACGGAACCTACACTTTAGCTTGTCCCTTTGTTGCTAGACCCACTCTAGGGCTAGAGGGATCGTCTCTGTCCTCATAGAGGATTTACCTTCCCAAAAAATTGGTGACTCCACTGGGGATCAGTGTGAGTTTTTCGTTTCATTGCCTTTTAGGAGTTTGTCTCGTCAAGTCAACTTCAGTCGTTTTCTTGCTTGTATATCTTTCTTGAATTGTTTGATTATATGGAATCCCCCTGTTCAGCTCCAGAGTGTCAAGATTGACCTCTGCTCACTGGTTCTTCCCTCCTCCCATATTTATCCAGCTTAGCGCACTTTTTGTTTGAACATTCATGCCAATTGGCATAGGTTTCTTTTGTTGCAGTAGCACCAACCCCTGTTTGGTGCGGATTAGCGCCTCACAATTGCACCGAACCCTATAGGATTTGGTTTGACCCTTTTGCTGAGTTTTTGGTCTGTTGTGCTTGACTCTGGATTTTTCCTTCTTTCGCGATTGGTCTTTTTGGAGTTTTTTTTACTGCTTTAGTCTTGCTCTTCTAAGTTGTTTGTCTATTTTCTTATTGGTGTGGTTCATAGTCCTAGGATTCTAGTTGTCTTTTGCTCACTAAGACTTCTGATTGAAGTTCGAGTCTTTTGGTTTCTTGTCAGTTTGATTTCCTGATTAGTTGCTTGAGTCTTTCTTTATCTTTTGAGGTTTTGGTTTGTTGAACTATTACTTTTCCATTTTTTTGACTCTCCATCTTTTCGTTCTCGAGCATAGATTACATTGCTCATTTGGGTCACTTTGAAAGCCTCTCTTTGATTGAAAGAGTGCATCATTAGTTTGAGTGCATTTTTGTTTATATTGCTTTGAATCATTCATTTTGAGATCTCTATATTCATAGTGCTCTTAACTAGCATTTGATTTTATTTTTGATGTAATTAGTGCGTTGTGTTCTTAATTCATTTAAAAAACAAAAAAATTGCATCCTTTCGTTTGCATTGGAAATGAAAAAGCCTTTTGCATAAATAGCGCTTGCATCTAGGAAAGAGTTTTTTGTTTCTTCTTTCGATTGTATTAGATGCATTTGGGGACTTCTTCATGTGTTTTCAATGTTTGCTTCTTTCTAAAAGATCTCTATCCTTCTCTTAGCTAGCATTCATTGAATGGAAAATGGTGTTCTATTGCATATAGTTTGCATTTAGGAATTTTGAGATCAAATTTGGTAGGGCCTTGAAATTAAAACATTAATTCAAGATCAACTATAAAATTTATTCAATTAACCTAAGGAAGCATTGGAACCTAATGTAAAATTTTTTAGAGGTCTAGGCTAGTGACATGTTCTAGCATAATTAAACCTAGTAGCTGCCATTCGCTGCTTGGCTTTAGACATCACTAGTACAGAATTGTGCTCCCCATACTGTCGCGTATATAAAGGGAGACTGTCTTAGTTTCAAATCCTTTTATCCATAGGAAGCCGAGTATGCCGCCCTGTAACCGTGATACACTGAAGACAGCATTTGGGGAGACTACCTGCATGTACGTTAAGTCCTTGGTCATTTCTCTTTCATTTGATCACCAAGGTGTATATGGCAGTTCACAGAAACTTGTTACACCCTCCTCCTTAGATTACCTTAGTATTCATTTCAATCTTTTCATGACTCCTTAAAAAGAGAAGAGATCATCGAGCACTTGTCCTTTCACGCTCGTTTAAAATTGAAAGTGACTAGAGTCATCTTTTGACTATTTCTCGACTCTTAAAACATGAAACAACAAAGTTTTGTTCCAGTGTCATAAAATTAATTATCCACGATCACATGCCCGTTAAATTTTTTCACTTGGCTTGTTTTAGTCATTCCTTAGAGTTTCGTCTTGAAGACTTGAATTGGTTTTTCTCATTTTTCCTTCCTATGTTGAAATATTTTCACAGTGGCGAAACCACCAGTTTCGTCGTCTTCTTCACTGCCTCCTAGTGGTAGTTCTTTTCCTGACGTTTCTTTTGAAACCCCTCAGTCCACTAGGTCTTCTGAGCTTGTGCAGCCTATTCTCCCAAGTGTTCAACCTCTCACTACTCAATCTCCTCCCGAAGAGTCAGTTGAGTTCAATTGGCCTCCTCAGGGTGCTTGTTCTGGTTTTGGGAGTGAGGAAGAATTCCTTCCTCCTGCTGCTATACCTCCTAGTCCTCATTTTCTTTTATAAGACCTTACAGATTCATCAGACATGGATTCTTCAAATCTTGTTAGCAGTGGAGAAATGCATGTGTCCACAGGGGAATATTAGCTTTTCCCTGAAGATCTCCCACACGTCTCTAATCAATCTTCCCCTCCATCGGTGTCACTTCCACCTGGTTATCGAAATTTGAGTCAGATTATTTTTGGTGTTGCGTCCATAGCATCCTCCAGTACTTCGACTCCTCCAAGGGGTTCGGTCCTTCCTTCACTAGGACTGTCGCTGTCAACACCTAGTTCATCGGGTGTTGTTACATCTATCCCAGTCCAACCTAATGTTTGTGTGGCTTCGTCTACACCGGTTGTTACACATCAGTGGTCAGGGTCTTTTCACACTCATAGGTCCATATTTCTTAATCCTACGTGGCATGTCAATCTCGGCCTAGGTAGATCACAACCTCGCGCTATGGAGGCTATGCCAACTTCAAATGTGGCTTCGACTTCCTCTGTCCCTATGATTCCTGGCAGTCTTAATTTTGAAGAGTACCTATTGGATGTTTAGCAACAGAAATCTCAGGCTTCTCAGCAGCCCCAAGCTCCTGTCAATCCTTCACATCACTATGATGTCTATGGTAACCCTGTTTATTTGCCTCCTATTGATCCAAATCATGTTATTTATCTGCCTCTGGTTGATCCTTATTGGACTATCCCTCATCGAGGGCTGGTGATACAAGGTGTTCTCACAAAATCTAACCCTGATAGGATGCTCACCAAGTAGATTTCATGTAACTCTTTCAGACCAATCTTTTGGGTGAGGCTTAGCCTCCTCAACCTGCGAGGGCTCTCAAAAAGGTTTATGATTTTTTGATTAATGAATAGATGGCTAACTCTAAAGGATAAAAATGTATAACTGGTTGTGTCATATATTAGAAAACATTCATTGGGCTATGGAGTCAAGATAATCTTCAACCAAAACATGTAATCTGTTAAGCATGGAAGTCAAGGCATTTGGAGTCTCGGTTAATGAATAAAACAGTAACACAGTGAAAAACATAGTTTATTTACATGTGAAGGAAGTTAGAGCATTTCCAAATGAATTCTAAGTAACACATACAAATACTACTACAAATAGATAATTGAGGAAGGCCATAAAAAGATGATACACATAAACTCCTTATGAATCTTGAGTTGTCAAAACAGATCTCTGTATTAAGTTGGAAAAGACACAGTCAACTAAAATAACACAGTCAATTGCTAATGAAAATGCCCAACCCTTATGAATTCGACCTCATGCTCTATATAGAGTATTTAAAATCTAGGATTCCTTGGTCCTCCACTAGAGAATTCGAATTCAGTTATTTTGACACCTTTTATAATCTTAAACATGCCATTAATTACAAAGTGACAGCTTTACTGCCTTTGAAAAGTCCTAGTTCTAATAGGAGTGAAACTCCTAAATATGCTTTCAACAACCTTATCTAAACTTAAATACTTCCTTTGGCAGCTGCGATCCCATGTATTCTAACTTTTATGATGCTTCCACCTTTGAGGTAATCCTGTTGATGATGCCAAAAAATGTCCTAAAAATCAGGAGATAGGTTTCCTGCTTTTAAGCCCTTAACTTCCATTTTCACCTTCGAACACTTATTAACATTGATAGCTTAGTTTCATATGTGTCACATGTGTTAATCATTGCCTTGAAACCTTTAATATTCTACTTATGAAAAGAAAAATTTCCAAAATAGTGTAGAAAGGTGTGAAATATGTCTGTGCTACGAAAGTAGAATGTTTTCGTAGCGCAATTTGTAGGTAATTGTAAAAACTTTCCTTTAACCATTTTTTCTCTTGTTTTACAATTTTACCCTTCACCTGTAATCTCCATGCTTCCACTAGCAACATTTAAACTCAAAACCCATCATCCTTATTTCAAAAATTCATATGTAAAAGTCCAAAAAGTCATCTTCAGTAGTTTCGTAGCACACTACGAAACTACTGTGTAGGCTTATTTCAAAACGGTATTCAGAAATTTTTAAGTTGAGGATATTTAAACTTCACAAGGACTGATATTTTTATCAAAAAACATAGTAAATTAACCTCAAAAAGATGATTTTCATCAAAATTGGTCTTTATCTTAATGAAAAACCGATTTAAAATTTATCATTTTTCTACACTGTTCCATTACCCTATTTCACTATTGCTTTAGCTTTTCTTGAGATCGTGTTCGCTGGATTTCTAAGTCTTCAACCTGTCTCCTTAGTCTCCTATTGCTGGTCCTCAAATGAGTATTCATAACCCTCACAAATCTTTCTTATTTTATAGCTGGTACAATCCAAGTGAAATATTGTGCTTCACTACTAATTATTTCTGGTTTGGAAACCTTATCACCTTCCTAGAGGGCTTTCATCCTCTTGAAACTTGTTTTTTCAATAGCTTGCTTTCTAGCTCTCATCTTTAATCTAAAAATTTCATGATTGGTTGATTTCAACTTTTCTTCCATCTCTTCATAACTGATTTTTTATGTTTGTGTGGAGAATATTCTGTTTTCAGCTTTTTCTGGTATAGGTGAAGAAAGACCTATAAATTCTCCATGAACAATAGATGTTTCCTCTATTTTCTCTAGCTCAGTATTAAGCTCTTGCAATTTCTTTGACTGTCTGGTTATATGCTTTCTAGCCTTGAAGACAAACGTTGCATCCTCATCATTGAACTCCAACTTTTTAGATAACTTCATCTTTTTCTGCTTATCTTCATCAATTCTTATGAAGTTAGCTTGTACCAAAGGGGACTCTTCTATGCCCATGGCTTGCAATATATCATCTAAATTTCCCTTTAAACCTGTGCTGTCACTTGTTCCTGAAAGCACTACTTTCCCCTTTTCTTTTGCAACTTGACTCCTAGTTAGTCTCTGTTGAACTTGTTTATCAGCTGACTGTTTCTGTGCAATTTCTTCAATTTCATCTATCCTTTGTTTTGCAGATTGAGGATTTTATTTAATGACAACTGATGTCTTTCCTACCTATTCTTTCACCTGTTTCCTAGGCTTTAACTTCACAAACCTTTTTGTCCTTGTCACTACAGGCTTGTTGGATTCTACTAGTGGAGTATCTTTTGCCTTAGGGTTACTGCCTGTAGTTTGAGCTTCTACTCCAAATCCACATAAAAATAAAAATGATGACCATTCTCTATTAATATTTTGGAGTTCATTTAGGACCATCAATTTGATTAGACCATGGTGAAATAGAGAAGTTTCACACCCTTCAGATTTCATTTGAACCTTGTCTGCCATCTTAGCTATGCTTCTATATAGGAAAAATGGAAAATCTAAAGATATCATGCCTATAAAGTGTAACAGAAGTTTAAAATGGTATGAATAAACTTTTTGATATCTGCCTTCACATGTAAAATACCTCTGGATATAGAAGAGTAGATTTGAATAGCTATCTTTGATGCAGCTCTTGGGAATTACATTGTTTAAATCCATCTTTGAGGATTCTGGCTTTAGAAACACCTTGCATGCCTCCATGTCAAATCTGAAACCCTTAAACCATGTTTCTTGCCCTCTAGGAATCTCAGTTACCAAGGCTATGGTCTCAGGAGTAACTAACAAATTTAATATTCCAATCTTTGTGTTTGAACCACTTAAATACAAGGAAAATTCCTTTGTTACCTGACTGTGTCCTCCCTGCAAATTTTCACAAAAATTCAAACACCCTGCCTTCTTAAAAGCCTCTAACATTGTTTTTTCTTTAGTTAGGGCTCCTGTGCTTTCAGGTTCTAACCTTAAGCAATGCCCTGACCTGTGATTTTTCTTTTCTTCTGTCATTCTTGCATTCAGAAATTACTATCTGCTTCCTGTAGAATCTGATTATTAGCCTCGCTTAAATTCAAAATAGTTAGCCTTGCTTGATAGAACAATTAGCCTTGCTTGATAATGGATGAGGAAAACTTTGGTGTAAGATGACCATAAGCTTAACACTTGAAAAATATATGTTGAAGTTTTTTGCATGAAAACTGGAATAATTAACCAGCCTTTTCAAATTCGAACTTGCCTTTCATAAATGAGACCTCTACGATTGCAATGATGAGTTTGAATGGCTACACGTTTTGGAAATGACCTCTAACTAACTCCTAATGATGAAAACTTAAAGGATTCTGACTGATTTGATGATTTGATATGACTTCCCTATGAATTCACGCTTTTGCAGTGCGCTTAGTGCATTTTTGGGGATATGCGCTATGAATGTAGCAGCGATTTCGTAGCGCAAAACTGTTTTTTTCAACTGGCTGCGCTACGAAAGTGTGGTTTCATGGCTTATTGCAAAAAAAAAAATTCAAAGGTTAAAACATGACTTCTAAATGGATGATGGGACCTTTAAACTATGAAATGAGACTTTTAAACTTTATTTAGAAATGAAAATGACACTTTGAAGACTTCAAATCCTATCACTTACCCCTTTAAGAATGAAATGACTCAAGACCCATTTAACACCATAACTAGAAACAAGGTAAACTTTCAGAGTTTTATATGAAAAAAATTATGGTGATAACACAAGGACAACCCTCTGGTCTACAAGGACAATCCACATAGGGACAACCTTTGATTCAGCAGGGAAAACCTTGTGGTCCACAAGGACAACCCTTGTAGGGACAAACTTTTGTGCAAAAATAGTAGCCTTACGTCCAACAAGGCCAAAACTTTGTGCAACAAGGACAACCCTACGGCCCTGCTCCAGGTCAACCTAGTCATCAGGCACAACCTGGTCCATCACAACCATCAGGCCAACTTCTTCCATAAGGGAAACTCGGTGGCTTTCAATATCCAAGCCAACCTACTCAGCAAGGACAACTTGCCTAGCCTCAGCAGCCGATTCAACCCACTCAACAGTCGTTTCAACCTGTTCAACCAACCCAACAACCAATTCAACCTGTTCAACCAACTCAGCAACCTGTTCAACCTACTCAGCAGGGTGCACCTGCTCAACCTTAAGGCACTACTTACCCTCCTCAAGGTCAATATCAGGTGGTATATAGTGCGCCCCAAGGTTTCACTTATTACACTCAAAACCAATCGCAGATGGTGTATAACCCACCTCAAGGCAATGTTTACATTCTACAACAGAATCCATACATTGCTCAGCAAGGACCTCAATGGTATGCTCAAAATTAGTATCCTGGTCCTCAACCCTAGTACAGGAAAAACTATCAAGCTTATAACCCCTATGGTCAAAATCCTCTAGGACAAAACATATGGGGGCTGAATTTCTCCCAGACAGGGTGGAATGCTAACACGGGTCCTTATCAAAGGCCTATGATGCCTTTTAATCCTCAATTACCATTTCCTGCTGCATTAGAACTTCCAGATGTGTCAAAGCTTATGAATGATCTGATTCTTCATAACCCATATTGGCCCCTAGTTCCAACTAATATTCCTAGTGATTGTCCTAAGTTTGAGGGCAAGTCTGGAGAAGACCCCCAAGCGCATGTTATGACCTACCACTTGTGGTGTTCCTCTAACTCTTGGGTTGACGATTCCATCCGACTCCATATTTTCCAATGGACTCTTACTGGTGCCACTGCAAAGTGGTACATCGAATTATCTCCTGGAAGTCTTCAAGATTTCAACTCTTTAGCCATGGATTTTCTTACCCATTTTCAGTTACTGGTTCACTATGAGACCTAGAAGCACCTCCTCACATCCTTGAAACAGGATTGAGCTACTCATATATCAGATCATATTCATGAATGGAGGCGTCGTTGTCGCTTAATCAAGTTTGATATTCTTGATCAGCTTCTAACTTATTTGTTCACTACCTCGTTTATCAGTCAGATCGCTAAAGACATAGCTATGGGGGATTGTGTAACTGAAGAAAAGGCCATTGCTCGTGCCCAATACCTCGATCTCATGTACTCTCAGTCTGGCACTTTGTATGATATCTTTCCTGATGCTCCTCGACCTGCAACTTCCAAAGCATCAGCGATGCCATCTGTCGACAGTAGCATTGGTTCCGTGTTTCAGACTTCTCAGTAGTCTTCTCCTCCGAATCCTAGGAAGAAAAATTCTAATCCTTCCAATGATACTACTTCTCAGTCTACCCTGAATCCTGGTAAAACCATGGAAGTCAATGCCATTCAGGCCAATCCAACGGATAAGACTTCCAAGGGGAAAAAGAAGGGTAAAGGTAAGGCCAAAGCTGATACCCCAAAACTAGATTCGTCTAAATCTCATGCTGATGATGGTTCACAGCGTAAGCCGAAGTACCCTTATTTTATTTGTGATGAAGAGCACTACACCAAGGACTATCCTTGATGGGCCGAAGTAAGTAGATTGCTCAAAGGCACCCAAGGAACTATGACTGTTCTCAAAGAACCTTTTCCATCACAGTAGACCCAGATGGTAGAGCAACCTCAACCCTCTCCCCCATTTGGCTCTCAGGTTTTCGTGATGAACGGCTCTGCATCCGTTTCTATTGCTACTCGGTCGAAATATTATACCGAGTCACGTTAGGCAGGGGGAAAGAGATCGTTGATGGTCCTCCTCCTCCGCCTGCTTCTAGCCCTCTTCAGATTGAAAGGCCCAGTACTAAGCCCATTATACGACCACCTTCTAAAGGTGTACTCCGTAAGTCTTCTTACAATCCCAATGCTTGTGCCACTCAACATTACAGTATTATTGAGGATCTGGTGGAGGCGCCATCTGCAATGTCTGCATTAGAATTACTTTAGAGTTGTTTGTTTCAATGGAAGGCTTTGTTATATGTGATCGGCAGGGTTGATCCTTCTAATACTAGCCTTCTCGCTCTCGACCTGGAGAATTTCATCCCACAACTCCCGCACCAAATTGCGCTCATTATACAAGTTGGCATTAATGGTCTAAATATCCATCGAGCGATTGTGAACGAGGGTGTGTCTACGTGCATCATGTCATCTTCCTGCTGGAAAGCCATTGGTTCTCCAGCTCTGAATTCATCACCAAATGCCCTTGAAGCATTTATTGGAAGAGAATCAAAACCTCTTGGTGTTCTCGCTAGTTTGTCAATTACATTAGAAGGGAATACTGTCAATGTTGTGGTTAAATTAATTGATGCCAAGCTCAATTAAAATCTTCTCCTCGGCCATAGTTGGACTCACACCATGCTATGAGTTCCGTCCACTCTCTTTCGTGTTCTGAAATTCCCACACAAAGGAAAGATTGTTACTGTTGATCAATTGTCATTTTTCACTTCTTCTTCTCAGAACAACATTCCATATGTGGATCAGATTCCTACTCCCTACGAGAGAGTAGGGCTAGGTCTCTTCAAATATCTTGCCCTCATGGGTATTTTTCCTCTTCCTCCACCTCATACTATTCATATTAATATGATCTCTCGGTCTGATGACCCATGGATCATCCCTTCGCCTGAACAGATCGATTCTTTCGGAGATTCAATGTCATTGAGTCCGATCGAGATTAACTATTGTGAACTCATTTCGGCTTCAGAGCATTCGCATTTTGATCATGCTCCTTTGAGCATGTCTCTCGACACTTATTCTTAATCCCCTTGGCTCGGCGATTTGGATTTGCCTGATCCTTTGAAAGAAATATTTCAGTTCGATGAAGTGATCGTGGAAGCTATGTCTCTCAAGGATCTTCCGTGGGATGATAGTCATCATCGTTCCTTGTTCATGCCTGGTCTCGGGGCCATGTCTACGTTTCTTGAGAGGTTTTCATCTCAGGTTTATTCTCCTCCGCTTCAAAAGCCTATTCTAACACATGAAGTTTTTTCGGAGGGTAACTTGAGTAACATTACGCAAATTATTCCTATTGACATTTTTGTGAAACCAAAAATCGTAGAGAACATCCATATCGGGGTCACCTATTCTTCTAATGAAGTCTAAGTTTATAATAGCCTTTTCTGCAAGTTCCGCAAAATATTTGCATGGTCCTAAGAATAAATGCCAGAAAATATTCTTCATGCTGGGTATTTCTGGCCCTCCATCTTCAAGGACTACATTGTTGTTGTTTGAACATGTCATGAATGCCAGATCTATCAGCAAAAGATACACACGCTGCCTTCACATCTCTACCCTGTCATTATTGTTGGTCCCTTTGCGAAGTGGGGCATAAATTTTATGACGTGTAACCCTCACTTATCCGAGGGGCATGCCTATATCATCATAGCCATTGACTACTTCACCAAATGGGCCGAAGAAATTCCTACACTTGCCGCTGACAGTAAGACAGCAGCTTAGTTCATATTGAATCACATCATTTCTAGGTTTTGGTGTCCCTCAAGCCATCGTTACCAATCATGGTTCCCATTTTTGACATTATATGGTGGCGGAGTTGACTTCTAGGTTGGGCTTGCTTCACGACAGCTCAACGCCGTACTATCCTTAGGCCAATGGCTAGGTTGAAGCTGTGAATAAAGTTCTTGTCACCATGCTTCAACGTACGATTGGGATGCACAAATCAAACTAGAATCTCATGTTATTTTCGGTTCTCTGGGTGTACCGAACTTCAGTTAAGGATGCGACCAGATTCACTCCATTCCAGCTTGTTTATGGTCTGGAAGCTACCCTTACGATTGAATGTGAAATACCTTCACTCAAGTTGGCTTTCGAATTTCTGCCGAACACTTTGCCAGAAGAAGAGTGTCTTCTTTACTTAGAAAGGCTAGATGAAACTTGCCGCTTGGCTGCTTTGGTCATCGAGGCACAAAAAAAGTGGGTCAAAGCTCATTTTGACCAGTTGGTTTCCCCTCACTCCTTTGTAGAAGCAGACCTCGTCCTTCTATATGACCAAGCTCATGATAAGCTGGGGGCAGGAAAATTTCAACCCATGTGGCATGGACCCTACATTGTTAAACGTGCCTTGCAAAATGAGGCCTATGAGCTAATTGATTAATAATTAAGGTCATCCTTTCGATCAGCCTAGAAATGGGATGTATCTCAAAAAATATTATGCATGAGTCATTCGTGCATGTTTTGTGTACATAGGTGTTCTTTTAATTTCTGTACATTTTTGGCTTGGTGTGCTTTGCGAGAATTTTCCTACTTATTGGTTCGTTGCTTATTGTGTAGATGTTTATCACCCCTTATGTCGGTTTCACAAATGGTGCTTCTCGCAGTACCTGGAACATGTCTTCGGCAGCCTGGGTGATTTATGATCTTGTTTGGTGAGGTGATAGATCTACAAGGTATTGTCTAGGATGAACTACAAACAATGTCACTGAGTATAGCGTTGTCATTGAACTATTAACTGAGGCGATTACCCTCAGAAGTCATGCATTGGTTGTAAATCTGGACTCACAACTTGTTTTTCTTGAAATTAATGGAAATTATTCAGTTAGAAACCCTCAGATTTTAAGGTCGTATTTACGTGTTCATTTGCTGGAAAGAAATTTTGATTATATCACATTATCAACACATTCCTAGGCGAATGAATGCATTAATTGATACAGTAGCTAACATTGTATTAGATAGACATTTGCGTAGTCTGTAAAATAATCATCACATGAAAAAGATCCATATAGGAATATATATATATATATATATATATAGATATAGATATCGAATGTTTGCATCAATGTGCATCATAAGTACAAAATATGTGTGTTTCAAAAATATGCAGAAGTAAATCCTAGGTGTCTAATCGGCGTGATGATCATGATAGCATGTCACTGCCCGTACGAGCTGCCTCAGCAAGTGGTGAACTCAGTTTGACACCCCTACAGTGTATCTCTAATAGGAATGAGGAACATCGTCGAATCGGGTATAGTCTGGGACTCCACGAGAGATTCCATCTAGGTTGCACACGATTTCCTCCTCCTCGCCTCCCTCACCATGAGGGGAAATATCAAAGTCGTGAGGGACTCACCTCGCTATTGGAGACATGCTTGCAGGTCTTTCTAGTCCAACATCTGCATAACACATGGATTTAATGTCAGAGCATACATCACAAAAAAATCATAAAACTCATAAAAATAAAAACTGAGTCTTACCAAGTGCTTCATCCCAATCCTCCCCTTCTGGGAGTGGGAGGTCTAGATCACCAGTGAAATTTGTGCCAGAGTAGGGACAATCCTCCACAAAAATTAGCTATTGATGGACCTAGTCAAAGAACTCCAATCTCCAAGACATCTGTTGGCCACCCCCAAACCTTGGCATCAACGCTACCCAACATGCCATCTATGGCTCCTGTGCTATTGGTGTTGGCATTATCACTTCCTGTCACTGGAAAATTGGTAGTCGTTCCAGGAAGAACGATACCAAGATGGATCCATATCTGAACTGCTTTAGTTTAGTCTTTTGGCATTTCGTCAGTTGACATTTCATATTGATCATTACTACCTCTGCCCAGTTTTAAAGGGTCAGTGTTAGACAATCTACTGCAAGAAGAATTTGTGTTTTTGTCGCTTCGTGCGGTGCTTGAGATCTTGCAGCTCACGTGATGGTGTGTAGCACAAATTTTAGTGCCAATTCTGTGATAGTTTGGATATCCACTTTCCTGCTCCTTCATCCTTTCTGTGCCCCTGGACATACCATGTCGATCACCACGATCATGTTTTCCATGGTGGGCTGGGTGCTGGTTAGGACTTGTGTTGCCTCTCTCGTGACAATCCTGTTATGAAGTAAATGTCTGAAACTTCAATTTCGAGTTCCTGATCTCAAAGAATGATTTTTTCCTAATCCTCATCCCAGATACTGATCAAGTATTGCAACAGAACCATATGAGCTCTAAGGCACGGTGTCATGAAGAATTTTTTCAGTCCACAGTCTTTGAGAGCTTCCATGCATCTCTCATTGTCAATGGCAAGCTCGTCTTCTTCACTGTGTTCCCATTCTTTCCATTCGATAACCATTTTTCCGCTTTACACCTACAAACATGTTCAATGAACTTCATTGGCCAGATTTAAAGCTTAAAATTTATGGAAATTATGCTTGCTTACTTTCATTGTGAGCTCTAAAAGGTTTTCGGGGTTGGTACGACTGTTTGGGAAATAGTCGCACCAATGGGCACGCCCCAATTCATAAAACTGGGCGATTGGCACTAGTCCGTGTTCGATACTCGCACCAACCATCGTGCCCTAATATTTAAAAATTCCCACATATAATTCCAAATTTGGGGTTGCAGGTAATGAAAGAGAAATTAAAATATAGAGAAGGATTGTAATGTCCCAAATGGGGAAATTTTTGCAATGTCGGGAATCTCTTGAGATATTCCTATTTTCCACCTCCGGGAGTATTAATAATCAACACAACTATTTTAGAGATTGAATACTAGGGCATTTACTAGATATGTCATCTTCAAAAGGAAGAATGAGATCCAGAGGCTACCTGGCCTACTAGCAGACTCTGCCAATAGAACTTGTCAAGAGCTAATAATTCCCTTCAAGGAATTTCTACAGCAGCTGTCAATGAGGATGTTGTATAAGGAAGCCCATGTAAAAATAAGGCAATAAAATGCTGGGATGCCTTGGAATACATCTGATACAAACTCCCTGCAGAATATAAGCTCAAAGAAATAACCTTAAGCCATTTATTCAGATCTCCCACCAACATGTATACCGAAACAATATTCAATAAGGGAATCTTCAGCAGCATGAAAACTTCAATATGAAAAGTAGTGAAAGAATGCAACATATAATGCCAGAAGAGAACAAATATGATATATAATATGCAGCAGCAAATGTAATACAAATTCCTTGAGGAAAATGCCTCTCAAGGTGAGCTCAAGTCTGCCTCAATAGGAAACGTACATGAAACAAGAGAATACCCTGCTACATGATCCAGCTACTCAATAATTGCACAGTCCATAGGGGAAAATGACTGAAAACTTGTATACATGTGATGATATAACATTGAGAGCTCAAATAAAGATGTGGGAGCAAGATCTCAACCCCAGAAAACATTATTATAAAAATCCTCCAAGGGATTGGCTAAAATACATAAAACTAGAAAATGCCGAAGTAGTCGGGTAGCTACTGCAGCTCAAATATAATACAACATGGAAGAGGATGGGAAGTGCTACAATAGATGTGCAAAACTCCTCCAATGGTCTCCAAAAGGAAAGGGGCTGATCCCCTTACTGAAAACTTCACTCACTAGTGCACCAAATGAAACCATTTTGCAGGCCACCTCTGAAATAACGTTGTATGGGAAGGAGACTGCGCTAGGCATGAGAGAAAACATATGGCCTGATGCCAAATCTACAATATGAGCTCTGGAAATCTCCTTTTCTGATTTCCTAGAGATGGAATGAGCTTCCCCTCTACAAACCAACTCTGGAAGTGAGATGATGAAGGTCCCTCACTGCAACACCAGCAACTCTAGCGTTCTCTTGCTGCAAGAATAACACAGTAGCTGCAAATGACTGCTTTGGCCTCAAGCCATGATGTGAGGAAGATGAAGAGAAATCTCTCCATGGCCTCCCATGGAAGAGAATGGCATTCCTAAACAGGAATCCCACTTGTGCTAAGCAGCAACAAGTTGAAGAGAGCTTCAACTTCGAATTCTATCTTCAAGAATGATCTCCACAATGCTCTCCTTCATCTTTTATGCAATGTGTGCATGGACCCCACTCACATTAGGGTTTCTCTCATTTGAAATTTTCCCTCCACTCCAACTATGCAATCTTCTTGAGCAAGCTTCCCCTCTTAGGGTACATTGTTGACTTTGGTCAACCATGGTCTAGCTCACTTGCCTTTGGCCCCTTTTCACACTTGAGCTGCTATCTTAAGCCACTTAAGTGAATTTTTGCACCTTAGGAGTGTTTATTAAATGCTACATGGACTCCCTTACCCATTTTATTTCCATTTATTAAAATAAAAGAAATATTAATGTCCCAAATACTTTATTGCAAAATTTGGGACATTACAAGGATGTTGGCTCTTACCTGGAACTGACGGATTCGAGATTGATCTGCTAGATCACCTGCAATCGTCGCCATAAAATCACAGTCTAAAGTGGGTAACTATTGCTCCATAAGAGGTAAAAGTGAAAAGTAATTATTTTTTACCATTTTTGGCATTTTATAACTTTTCAGAACCCTAATTAGGTTTTAAAACAAGTTTTTCGATTCATACATTATTTTATTTCGAGAAATGGGTTTTACGTTTGTTTCTTGTGCAGCGATAGGTCTTTAATGGGATAGTGATGAAGTAACGAGTTGTATTTTATACTTTTTTGAACTCGGTAAAAAAACGAAAAATTCACTACTAGAGTCATCTTTCAGCTCTTTTTTGACTCTCTAAAACTGAAAATATTGTCGAGAGCCTTGTCATTTTGAACTCGTTAAATGGCTGTGAAATGATATCTACCCATTATACATTTACCCCTTTTTCGGGATAGGATTGATTATTTACAAAAAAGGAATACCTTAGCCTATCACGACTAAGAGGTACTCCTAGATATTGTTTTCCACCTTTTCGGACCTGAGAGATTATTTACGAAAAGGGACATGCTGGATTTTTCTTTTCTGCTTCTTTTCAAACTCTCTACACATGAAAAGATGTTGAGTTTTTCCTTTTTCAAACTCATTAAACTCTGATGACATCGGACATCGTCACCATGACGTTCACCGAGTTCCTCCCTCCTAGGGATCGTAAAATGTACTAGGATGGATTTGTCCAAAGAAAAAACTTACATTGCAAGCATATGCTATCCCCTTCAAGCTTGTTTTCAAAAATAATTGGGGTACTCGCCAGAAATGGTGGGGGAAAATGGAACTAGTTTTTAGTTGTGTCGGAAATATGCCGCTCTTGAACATGACACTCATCTGCATTCGTTTGGGGTTGGGGACATCTCATTTTGTCATTTTTGCCTCCGTGGGTTTGGGTAATCTTTTTTGACCTCTCATCTGCCCTTTGCCACATCATCATGACCTCAGATCCCTTGATGTCAAATACTGCCAAATCCATAGTCGTGTCATTGATATGTTCAAGAGAAGTTTGCCTTTACAATTTTCAACATTCCTCTGATTCTCTGTTGGTCCTGATTGATTATCATCATGTTCCTCTGTCTCATGTCGATGATGTGGGAAACATTATGGCCCTCCTTCGACCGGACCACTTCCTATCGACTTTAGCTCATTATCCAAGAAGCTGATCTAGAGATTCCCTTTCGGTATCTTGGAGCTTGCATGCCTCAATGGCGAGTTCTTCACATTCGATGAAAGGTCCACATCATTGGTCTTCGATCAAGTGATTCTACGGGTGTTCGACGCCATATCACTCTTCACATTTCGTGGATTGTACCTGTCGTACCTTGAGAGCCATTGTCATCATTGGTGGTTTCTCTTGTGCCTATTAACAGCTTTCATCATTGGCTGGTAATTAGGTGACTATATTGCATGTTTGACTTCAACTCACATATTCGCATGCTTGAATTTGTACTTTTTCGGGTCAAGATGGAGTGCAAGACCCTAGGTTTTTTCTGATAAGATCTAGGATGTGGGATATTATGGTTTATCATGACTTTATTACATGACTCATTTGATTGGATGGCTGCAACCATACCTGAGTCTATTTGTTGATCCTTATTGCTAGATGGATGAATCCATACCTCGGATCTCAATTCATATATATACTCTATTATGGATGGCTGCGCCCATACCACATGTTCATGTATTAGAGATATCAGTTGTATTTGTAATTGCAGGTCTTCCGACATCGGTGTTTGGTTCGAACGCGTTCTCGTAAAGCATTTCACCCCTCCCTCTCCCTTGGACCTCATGCTTTAGGGGGCAACTGTTACACAGAATTTTGTCATTGACCCTGTAATCCGCATCCTGCACATTGGAGGATCATTTTTGTGACCAAAACAAAGTTTCATGCCTTGCAAAGACCATCATTCCATCCCTTGCCATGAGGACAACATTCCTTCTATTTACAATTTCCTGAATAGACCATCAGAAACACCTATTTTTTCCTTGGCGTCGGTAGACCATTATGCCCTCGTGCCAATGAGGAAGATTAACACTGGGCCCTGTGCCCATTGGTACTCTCTCCCAATTAGCTACCCGCGCCAACCTATTTATGGAATGTTTTTTAAAAATAGAGGTGAAGTTTCCATCATAACAACTTCATGGGCGAGTCATTTGGAGTGGTTCGACTAAATAACCATGGCCTCCCTCCTTTGGCCTCTTGTTTCCACATTTTGGGGAAACCTCCCAGGGGATAAGGCCTCCCTTCCACTATTTTATGGATCCCAACCTCCTCCTCTCCCTCTATAAATAGAGCCATCTTCCATTGATGATCTAGTTAAACATATCATAGTTGAAAGGACAGCTGAAATGCTAAAGGAGGCTGCAACGCCAAGGCTCCAGTTGTAACTCTTTCTTCTATTTATACATATACATGACTACTGTCTAGTTCCCATCTTGTGTTATGTGTTTTATTTGATGCAATGTGCGTAACCCTCCTTGACTGGTTAGTTGATTATGAATGAAATCATTGTTTTGTATGATGTTCTTGTTTGCTGATCTTTGTGCAGGTATCTGAGCACTGTAGCAGAAGGATTGTGACCCGTTGAAGCAGAGATCAAGAGGCCATCACCACCATAGCAACGACAACATTGGACTCCAGATAGGTCGATCTACCCTGTCCTGTTCATTCATTAATTAAGGAACCTACACTTTAGCTTGTCCCTTTGTTGCTAGACCCACTCTAGGGCTAGAGGGTCGTCTCTGTTCGCAGAGAGGATTTACCTTCCCAATAGTGACGGGCGCCATGGAGGGGAGGCTTTACTAACCAACAAGGATATTTATCATGTGCACGGTGGGGAGATGATAAACATGGTTGGGTGTTTGGAACCTATGGTTAATTTCTTGTGGATAAATGATGTCAGGATATGTAGAGTTTTTCTGGGACTCTATCATGCTGAGGGTAGAATGATACCTGCTCTGGTACTTGCAGTGGATGGAGTGATGGATGGTTTGCACAATACCTGCAAAAAAATACCCCAAGTGAGATCATATTATTCATTCAAATATAAATCAAAAAAATGTGCTAAATGAAAAGAGGATGAGAGAGGGCATACTTAATGACACTGAAAATTTATTTTTTCGAAGGTCTAAATGTGTGCCACCTCCTTTGGGCATTATGAGGTGTTGATCACTGTGTTAGTTTCTTTTCTGCAATTGGGCCTTCTGAGCTCTCGTTATGGTCCTCAAAAAAATCCAAAAAGGCCGACATATAGAGCATGCTCCAAAGGCCTTCTTCTTCTTCTTCTAGATGCTGAAATTTTGTTTCTTTCTCCACTCTATCTTGACTGATCTCTGCATCTTTCTGCTGCTCACTGTCCTTTTGCTGCTGGCAGGCAGGAAGCTCAGAAATGCTTGCTGCTTTATATTTTTCCTTTTTAAGGACTTCCCTAAAGTTTTCTAAAATTTCAGGTATCTCATCTACTTCTACCAATTGAACATTTTCATCATTCAAACCACCATCTGAATATAATACAAATGACTCTAAATCTATGTGGACTGCATTAATGGGATGATTAACTGGCCTCTCTTTGCTAGTGATCATGTATTTCATTTTCTTTTCCCTATATAATTTTCTCAATTGACCGAACACGGGAATGGTGGCATAAGAGAAGTCAAGTTGAATGGTTCCTTTCAGTTTTTCACCCCATGACCCGAACAAAATCATTCCAAATCATGGTGGAACATCGGCAACAACTACATCCATCAGAACATTTTTGGCTGGGATTTGGTCTAAGGATACTACCAAGTCTTTGATAAGACCAATACAGTGGACCCTACCAGAGTCAAAGGAATACAAATCATGGTATTTGCGAGTAATATCAAGACCCAGCTTCTCCATAATGGCTTTAGGCATCAAGTTGTGCGAGGCTCCGGAATCTAACATAGCATTATGTAAAATGAACTCATGGCTTCTAAGACTCAGGTAGAAGGGAGGGACTTCACTTTCTTCAGACTGACCTTCTATGGCTGGACCAAAAATGAGTTCAGGATAATCATCTTCAATATTTTCCATATCTGATATAGAGTCTATTTGTAAAATTCTAGACACCTGATGTTTATAAGTGCTATTTTTCACCAACTCAGTCAAGGGCATGGACACCTTCAGCTTAGAAATTTCATTTTCCAAATTAAAAGAAGGAAGTTTTTCTACCTCTTTGATGGGAGGATCTTTCTTCTCTACTTGCTCCTTTGCTGCGCTATGCTGGTTCTTTTCATTTGCAGTGTTAATCACTGAAGATGCCTTGCTGGGGGAAGGATCAACAGGCTCTTTCCCTTTTCTTTGAGTATTTGAAGAATCGTTTTTCGATTGCAGCTCTTTTCTCTTCTGAATACTGCTTCTGTTGTGCTGACAAAGTGTTCATGTATCCTCTTTTATAATCATCGGACTCTTCCTCTAACACTACATCATTGGCCAATATGAAATCATCGTCTTTTTGAATGTCTGTAATCGCTGTATATTCCTCATCTTCTGTGAGAAAGCTGGTCGCACCATCGGCAGTGAAAAAATGGTTGGCTTCAATCACAGGATCATCATCATCATCTGTCTCCATTCCTTGAACATAATTTTGCTGCAATGGAGTTCTAATCTGCTGTTGCGGTGTTGCTTGGTCCTGCGCTCTCTGTTCTCTTTGTTTAATTCTAAATTTGGGCTGCTGATGTCCTCTGAAATTCGGATTCCTGATTTGTGCTTCAGGTCTATCTGAAATAGTCAATCGATCAACCATATTCTCCACTGTCTGAATCAAAGTATCCATCTTACTGTCTGAAGGAGATGCTTCTTCTTTCACAATCACTCTCTTTTCATCTTTTGTCCGCGTTCTTCTGGCCAACAAATTTGCTTCAATGCTCACAGCTATCTTCTACATGTCTTCAAGTGTGGTAGGATCTCGTTCTCGTAGCTGATATGCCATATCATCATCAAAACCATCTGGAAATTTGAGCAAAGCTAACCCCATGGGGGGCTTCAGATTGGCCAGAATAGCATTATATACAGCATTAAATCTCACACAATAATCCTATACAGTTTCACCTACATTCCTTTTATTATTTTCATATTTAGACAAGATTTGAAGTGGGATTTTCTTTACCTCACACCTGTCTAAGAATTGTCTATGTAACTCCTGCAAAGTGTGGATAGAGCCTGCTGGTAAGGCTCTGAACCATTTTCTAACTTCACCTCCAAAACTTTGGACAAAGAATCTTGTGGTCACATTTTCTGCCTCTACCTCATGAAGGTCAAAGAAGTCATTCATTTTATCAACATGCTTCTGGGATGTGGTGTTCTGAGTGGCATAAAAAATAGGTATTTTACTTTGGTAATCAGCAGGCATATCATTCAAATTCTAAGGTAAAACCAAGGGTGCATACCGGGCAGCCATGACTCGAGGTGGATTAACAATAGCGTTTGTGATACTAGGATTTAAGGGAGGTTTTGATGGAGGAGATGAAAGCTGAGAATTGACTTCTAAAAATGATGGGAATGCTGATGAATTAAGGGGAGGAAAATCTGCTTCTGATAACTCTGAAGGCTCAGGGATATTGGTTACAGTGATAGATGTCTGAGGGGAATTCAAAATATAATCATCATTGATGTATTTTCCCTTTGAACTTTGATATCTACAAGAAATTCTAGATCTAAAAATGTGTTATCAAGTGTAGTTTCAGATTTACTTCCGAATAGAGAAAGCTCAAAACATTCATCAAAAGAGAGGTCTTCTACAAACAACCACTCACTTAGCCAAGTATGGGATCTGAAAATAGGCCTAAGACTTAGTGATCCTTCTTGTCTTCTAACTATCCTTGGAATGAGATTAGGATTTTCAAACACAGGGGGAGGATTTGGATCAGGGTTGGCCCTTGTGTATCTCCTTGAAGCCAGTGCGGTCAAATTTCTACTTTACAATATTTTAGTTTAGCCTAACAAACTCTGAACCTCATCATCCAGAGTCCAAGAATTTATATAGAAAATATCACTAGGCTGATCAGTCTTTTGTGCTAAATAGTTCCCCAGTATGGTTGCCAGAAATGTTAGCACCTAATTTGAACCTTAGGCTGAAAGAAGGAAAATCAGGGTAACCTCAAACCACGCTCAGCCTTGTAGCTAGCCCTACAAGGTCAAGAGAGGGCTCTCTCCATGAAAGATATTCAATGAAATATAATAGTAAACTGATTTTAGGCTAGGCATAATAATTGGAAATGTTTTTATAAATATTAGGGTTGTATGGAACGGATGGGGTTGGACAGTTTGAATCTGGGGAATTAAATCAGAGATACAGGGTATTTCATGGGGCAAGGTAGGCAGGGATTTTAACAATTCAGTTTAAATAATGATGGAATGTTAAGACTGGTGAGGAGCTGAAAAGGGCATAGGAGATGGATCCTTTTCAAACAGCAGAAAACATAGAGCGTTGAATAATCTCCCAAGGTAGAGCATTATACAATGGATTCTACCTATCTATCTTGAAAGCATTCAACCATAAATGTGAATGAATGAATGGTGAACATAACAATTAACAGATGAACACAAAGGAAAAAACAATGCTAAAATCCATACCACAGGGATCCCACAAATCAGAGCTGCATTTCTTTATTAATTCCCTGCCAAACTGTTACAAAAGGAGCGCAGAGCATCCTTAATGATTTCCAACTTATTCCACAATTTATTCCCCCCTACAAATGATTTATAAATTACATTAAATAGACAGGATTTTGAGGGGAGTAGATCCACAAAAAGAGGAGTTGTTTTACCAGCTCAGGAACTGTAATCTGAACATAGAAAGAAAACCAACAATCTGCCCCTGAAAAGAAGGAGCAACAATACACTTTGAACATCTGGAAAGTTTGCTATTAAATTTGCTCAAACAGAGGAGAAGACAAACTGTAATGATCTCTGTGTTTATAATTAGTTCACGGCTTTGACCAATATCTCTGTCTTTACTCTTTGAAGAAAAACCCTTTGCCAAAGAAAAAATGCCTTTGAAACCATTGAAAATCGAATTTGTCGTTTTATGAAGAAAAATCTCTTTTTTAAGTGAAAACGAACAAAGGAAAGGATGGTGGACCCATATGTGATTGCAAATTGCAATCGTAAGGGAGAGGGAGCATGTCGCAATGATAACTTGCGATGTGATGGAGTAATACAATAGAGCGGTGACAATAAGCGAAGTCCGATGGTGTAATAGAGGAATCCCTTTAAAACAAATTAAAAGGAGTTTTGCATTTTTACAAAGGGAAGAAATTTTTTTCATTTGAAAAAGGCGGAAGGGATTAAGGTGGGACCCATAGAAATTGCAATCGCAATCAGAAGGGGGATGGGTTTAACACATAGCGACAGGGATGCGACATGAGATTGTGATGGGAATAAAACTTTGGTGGGACCGGGCGTCAATTGCAATCGCAAATCGGTGGGGAGGGAGCGCGGAGGTTTAAACATGGTAGAGTGAAAACACGCAATGCGAATGAAACACTTAAGAAATCTTTTAAAATCAATTTATTGCATTTACAAAGGAAAAACCCCTTTTTCTTGGAGCGGGGCGGAAAGGTTTATGGTGGGACCCAGCCAATCACAATCGCAAATTGGCGGAGGAGTGGAGCGGGAGTTGAACTATGGGAGATGCCGATTGCGATGGTGCGATGGCTTGTGAGCCGTCCAATCGGAAGGGCGAATCGATGGTGGAGATGCAATCGGGGGAGTGCGTCAGGAGTCAATCGCATCGGAAGAATTATGGGTGCGGGGACAATGCGAAGCTGCGATGCGATCAGGCGATGCGATTACATATGGGTCGTCGGATCGTTGAAAACATCAACGGTCCAAATGTGATCGGATCCGAGAGGGATTTAATCGCATCAGAGATAGTCAGTCGAAGGTGGGTCAATTGGGACAGTGCGATTGCGACGATGCAATAGGATCGGGGGAAAGGGTTGCGATCGAATCGGAAAAGGGAATTGCAATGGAAAATTTTAAAACTATATGAAGTAAAGTCTAAGGGACAAATGAGAAAAGAGGTAAAGTTAGGCCTTTGGGGACTTTTGTTCACTTAGGCATATTTTTCAATCCAGGAGTCAGTTTTGAGAGTATAATATACCGTTGGAAAACTCTTTCCGGACTCCTTCTCATGAACACACTTAGAACATGATTTTGTACTGAAAACACTGTGGAAAACACCTTTGAAAAGCAGGGTGGTGGCTCTGTGGAGATAGCAGCTTTTGAAGTACAACTTATTACATATGAAGACATAAAATTACATAAGGAATAATAATAAAAGCAAAGTACCATGTTTTCACCTCAAAACATGTTTTGAGGTGAAAATTACATCAAGCTTAATAGAACAATTCTTTGATCTTTCCAGATACTGTGCCTTTGAGTTTATTTGACCTCCTCATGACCTTACTGATATTTATTGACACTTGACTCATTAATTTGACCATGATGAGACCCTAGAACCTAATGAGACCAACCCTATGACCTAATAATATGAAGTGGGAGTGAAAGTGAATCATCACTGAAGACCATAGAGAGGAGAATCAGCAAGTTTTACATGAGGGGAAACTGATGAAAGACCACTACCATCAATGAATCCATGAACTAATGGAATGATGAAAATTTATGGTATAGGACTCCTAAAATGCAAATGCAAAAGAGTAAGTTTGATCACTGATGGCAATATGACCAGATTGACACTAAGAGGTTGCAAGACAACATAAAGTTATTTTGTGATAGTCAAAGTGCAATTCATTTGGCTAAAAATCCAGCCTATCATAGTAAATCAAAGCATATACCTATAAAGTACCATTTTGTAAGACAGGTAATTTATGGCGGAGTTCTCTTATTGGTAAAACCTGTGCGTAGTGTGGGTGTTCTTACAAAACTAGTTTTATTAGAGAAGCTACAATGGTGTCTGGCTTCTCTTGGCTTGCAGAAAAAATGAATATAATAAAGAAAGAAGGTATCAGGTTAATTGTTGTCAAGGTGGAGATTGTTGAGATTTTGCATAATTAATTTGGCTAAAATATCATGGATAATGCCAACAATAGGATTTGTTCCAAATCTGAAGGCATCAAATCCTGAAGATGAGATATCAATCCTATTTTCTTGTGATAGGATGGAATTGAATTTAATATTCAGTTTTTCTTCTAAATCTATAAATTGTAAGCCCATAGAGGCAAGAATATATGAGGGATGAGGAAGAGGAAGTGCAGATGTGAGAAATCTGTTGTTGTAATCTCCTGTTGAATAATAAGAAAGCCGATACCTATGTTTGGTGGATGTAGCCTAGATTGGTTGGGTGAACCACGTTAAATCACTGTCTCTATTTTATGCTGTGTGTGTGAATTTATTTAAACTTTTCTGATGTGCATATTCTAACAGATAAAACTACACCAACAAATGAACAAGCATGGACCCTTTAGCAAGAAGGAAAAAATGAAAGCTTTGCTATGTACCATTGTAAGCCTAGCTGAGACTTAGGCCAACATACAAGTTGACATGTAGGTCATGATTAAGGGGATGTGTTAGAATATTAATCATGACATCATCTACGACTGTTCATGTGACGACACACCCTGTTCATATGATGATGAGTTAAGTGTCATTCGACAGGGAGTTAATAGTCGTCACGAGTCAATGAACTTAGGTAAGAAATAATGATAGTGGTTGTAATTTCTACAAATCAATGTATGTATAAATTTCAATGTGTATAATGCAATCGATGTTAAATCTTCATTTTTGTTATTTATAACAATGTTGTTATCTTTAATATTTTAAACGTGTTTTACTTGGGCCACGTTAATAATTTTTTAAACAGCTTCGTGGAAACGTTGATCAACAACTTAGTGGAAACACACACTATCGCAGCACAGTGAATTTCTTGTAAGTTTTAACCCTGTACATAAATTATCTGCAAGCGAACTCTTAAAACAGAAAATAAAATAATAGCGAGAGCATAAAACATAAAACATATTTACACATATATTTTCCCCTGAATCCCAAAACTGGGACTACCAGCTTGATTTTTCAATATTTTCATTTCAATGTTACAACACACACACACACACACACATATATATGTTGAAGCATTTATAAACCTCAATCCATTAACCATAGATTAGAACGTAACCGTAGTTCCCTTGACTAGATCTACAAAATACCATGAGCAGAAAACCATCATGCCCAAAACTATGTGCTAACCCATACACAAAATCATAGGCAGGTCTGCCCACCTAATATAGGGTCCAAAAAAAAAATCCTGGGGCGCTGCCCCAGACCCCGTGCATGGGGGCTACTGCACCCCTGCAAACCCACCTGGCACAAGCGTAGAGGGGTTTACCTCCCACCACTTCTCGCCTGATACTAGTCATGAAAATAATATAACACACACCTAACATTTCTTTCAATTTCTGTAACTGCCATATTACTAGCGGTAAGAACGTTACCCATATTTATTTAAAACTGATACAATTTAATGATTCAAATATATTTTTTAAATTGTAATGCACAACAAGAAAGACACTATTACATCATAGTTAAATCACTTCATTTTCCTCAACGCCCACGTCACTATTATAATTTTAATACCAAATTTTGAAAAGATTATGGTATAGATGGATTTACAAGTTATATTCCAACTAACAAATTTAATTCGAGATTTTTATTCTACTTTATTTAACGTTGTAAAATTAAATGGAAATAATAATTAACAGAAAACATATATTTTATTTTTTCGTTATTAATCAAATAATATTTAGTGTTTTTGTTTTCAATCAAATAAATTTTGAAATACAATCTAAACTTAAAAGTAATATAATTTCAAATATCAAAACTTTGAGAACGATCTAGTGTCCATGATTTTTTATTTTATTTTTTTAATATAATTGTTTTATAGTTTTAAAATAATTTTTAAATATATATAATTTAAAATATTATTTAATTTAAAACATTGTTTTTATGTTTGAATTTAATAAAAAAAACTAGTTAAAAAATAATTGATAGTATACATCTTAAATAATTAGATATATATATTTGACAATGAAGTATTTTGATGATATTTTTTTTAATTTATTTTAAATTTTGAATAATTTTTAATAACTCTAAATAATATAATAATTTTAAAAATCTAATTCAACCAAAAAAACAAATATTGATTTTTTCTTCCTTTCAAAACTCAAATCTAACATGGTTATTTGGTTTCAAAACTTTTTTTTTCAAAATTCTTATCTAATAAGTTAAAAAAAATTCCAAAATTCTTATAGTATATATAAATAAAATTTGACACTTATAAATTTATTAATGTAGAATTTGTCAAAATAAAACAATAATGAAATTGAAAAATAGAATTTTCTAATTCATCAATTATTTCCAATGTAAAATTTGTCAAAATAAAATAAAAATGAAATTAAAAAATAAAATTTTCCAATTTTCCAATTATTTTTATTTCCTTCACTTAATTTTTAAAATACAACGTATCTGTATATATTTAATCCTTAACCTATGTTCAAGCCTTAACATTCTATCCCCAAATCCTGAGCAAAGCAATTCCTGAACAAAGCTATAACATACCTAACTCCGACCAAAAAGTTTACACGAACACTCGACCACTCCTAATTACTCGCGCATAAATCACTCTTATGTCACCAGTATTGCTTTCCTTGAGGAGTTGCCCTATACTTAAAAAAATAAAATCATATATATAAAACTCTTTCAAACTCACTTTTGGACTTTTACTACGTGGTGGAGCAACTTTGTCGTAATAAAGTTGGTGCAGATTCCATGGCGTGTACATCATATAGGATCTGACTTTAATGTGTCCCCAAAGATGATTTTTTGACTTTTAGTACATGGTGGATCATCTTTCTCATTATAAAATTTGGTGCAGATCCCATGGCGTGCAGGTACATCTCAGATTTTACTTTAATCCGTCCCCTTGGAGATCAGATGACGCGCTCTAGTAAAAACCGTGTTGACCCTTTAACGGTAAGTTTTGCTGAGTGAAACCCACGAGACGGAGGTTCAAATCTCATTGAGTATATGGCCTATTATGATCCGGCTCAAGGAGTAGGCTCCCCCTTGATGCAGAGTCTCGGTTCTTGCTAAATCATAAGATTCCGGTATGTCTGACTTGCAGGTTGTTGGATATACTCTTGGTGTTATAAGGCAGCCACGAGGATTGATCCTGGGACCTCCCTTAGATTAGTCTAAAGAATTACCGATTCACCATGGTTAAAAAAAAAAAACTGTATTGCCCCTACATTCAAATAGGTAGCCTTTGACGATTAATGGTGTGAATGGCCTTTACTTTCGAATCCAAGGGAAACGTCACCATAAATATTACTCAAAATGGTAGCTTTTTCGCATCTAGAATATGTAGAAATTTCAGTGTTCGGTTTAGTTTTATGAGTTAAAATCAATGATAGAGTGTAATTTAAAGTAATAATTAACTTTTAAATCTTTAAAATTTTGGGTGCGATGTCATTTTTTTACCTTTATGTCTATTTTATTATTATCATTATTATATTCTGGTAGTGAAAATAGAACTTTTAGTTGTTTGGGATAATCTTTACATTGAAATATATATCACTTGGTTGAAAAATTTATATCAATAAATGTTGGTTGGATAAACATAGAGGACGAATTCTTTACTGGTCCACAGAGCAAGAGAAATGGAAAATTGTGTGGACATGTTTTGCTCCTCCATGTTATTGAACACACCTTTTTGACGCTCGCTTTTTCACTGTTCACTTGACTCGCTTCACTACTTAATAGTTCGACCGCTGACTTGACTCGCTCACCAATCTCCGCGTTACGAAAATCGCACCGTTTATTTTATTTTTTAGCTTGCGTATTAAAATGCTAGAGAAGGATTGCTTTACCAGTGCACACTACATGAAAAACCAATCAGGTAGGTCAAGTCAGCAGTCTTAATTTCATAGAATTTCTATATATTTAAGTAATCATAATTTTGAATTTTTTATTAAAATATATTTATTGTGTCATTTTTATTACAAGTTGTCTATCCAGCATGTGGGATAGGTCGAATTACAATATTTGGCTTGAATTCAATAAAATAAAATTCAAAAAATTAGGTAGTTGGAGTGTTTGGAATCTATTTTTGATAGTGGAATGAATTCAGCACTATCAAAAACCCTTAGAGCACTCAAAATACTAAAGTTTAACAACTGTAAACAAGATTCTGATAAAATCTTTGTCGGAATTTTTCAAAATCTTTGCCAGATTTTGGGCCATTTTGCTGTTTTTTTGGACTACGCGTTTTTATTATTCTCTACATTTTTAATTAAAGTTTAAAAAATGTTCAATATTTCTACATTGTTATACTTGATCTTGATTGTGGGGAAAACTCCACAGTTAAGCGCGCTTGAGCCAGAGGAGTTCTGGGATGACTGACCTTCTGGGAAGTTTTGGTTACCAGATGCAAGTCCCGAAAGTGATGATTGACGTTGTATGAAGATAAAGACTGAATTGAATAGAAACTACAAAGCCATAGGAGTTTTGGGATGGGTGATCTTCTGGGAAAATCTGGTTATTGGATGCAAGTCCCAAAAGTGATGATTGACGTTGTGTGAAGATAAAAATTGAATTGAATAGAAACTATAGCTCACAGGTGAGTACTGCACTGGAAACTGCACACAAATGGAGAGTACACTCTGCATTCATTAATCAAGTGATACAACTATAAGTACATCACAAAGGAGTAGGAAGTTGTAAACAAACTCCTATATTCTAGGAACTAATGCTAACTTAAGGAGCTACGTTACAATAGTGTAATCATTTCTCCATTAATATACAATAATATTAATTATTTTCAACTATCCTCCTTAATGGAGAAATGATTGCCCTGAATTCCTAACATCCCTCTAAACAATTCAAACTTTATTCTCCCAAGAGACTTAGTAAAAATATCTGCCATATTGTCACAAGATTTACAATATTCAACAAATATTTCTTTTGACTGATGTTTTTCTCGAACAAAATGGAACTGAGTGTCAATACGTTTGGTGTTTTTGTGAAACACTGGATTGTATTCTAACTTAATGGTACTTTGGTTGTCACTTTTGATGGTAGTTTCTTTTTTCTGCCCTTCTTCTACATCATGGAGAAGCCTTCTCAACTAGATAACTTCACATATAGTTGCACACAATGATTGGTACTCAACTTCGGTTGAAGATAAAGCTACAGTACTTTACTTTTTGTTGCTTTATGCTATGACCTCGGATCTAATGCTAAATGCATAACCTCTGATGGATTTTCGATCATCCAAGTTACCTGCCCAATCTGAATCTGAAAAGTCTGCTAAAGTAACATCAGATGTGTTAGTGTATAAAATACCGTAATCACTAGTACCACGAAGATACCTCAACACACTCTTCGCTGCCACCCAATGACTTTTGAGAGGATTAGACATGAACTGGCTCAGCGCAGCAACAAACTATGTCAAGTCTGGTCTAGTTGTAGTAAGATATATCAGACTACCAACTAGTTGTCTATACATAATGGCATCCACCTCCTTAGTGCCATTGTCACTGCACAATTTTAGATTCTGCTGCAATGGTGTTGATGCTGACTTCCACTGATCCATCCTGAACTTTTCGAGTAGACTTCTGGCATACTTCCGTTGAGTAAGAAAATTCTATCAAAAATCTCTCCATATTTCTAGACCCAAGCAATAATAAAGATTTCCGAGATCTTTCATTTCAAAGACTTGTGACATCTACAGTTTGATTTCTTTGATCAGAACGTTTGCATTACCTGTTATAATCATATCATCCACATACAAAGAAATCAAAATAATCTGCATCTTTTTATTATACTTGGTGTACAAATTTGGATCGTTCATGCTCCTATGAAAACTATGCTGTAAGAAGAATGAATCAATTTTCTCATACCACGACCTAGGTGCTTGTTTTAAACCATATAATGACTTTTTCAACCTACAAACTAGATGTTCCTACCCTTATTTGACAAACTCTTCAGGCTAGACTAAATAAATTTCTTCCTTTAAATCACCATTCAGAAATGTAGACTTAACCTCTAATTGGTGTAGCTTCCACTGATATTTTGTAGCTAAAGAAATTAACATTCTAATGGTATTCAGTTTGGCTACAGGGGCAAAGGTTTCATCAAATTATATTCCCTCTTGTTATGAATAACCCTTTGCTATCAATCTAGCTTTAAACTTGTCTATACTCCCATATGCATTAACTTTAGGTTTGTACAACCACTTACAACCTATGGGTGTTTTTCCTTCAAGCAGTTCAACTAGATCCTAAGTATGGTTTTTAGTAATTGATTCAATTTCTTCATTCATTGCAGCCTTCCATTCATCATATTGACTTGCTTCTTTATAGTTTGTGGGTTCTACAATGTTTAAAATACTCGTCATTAAAGCATAGTCTTTCAATCTGGCTGGTAATTGAGTCTGCCTACCTGATCTTATCGGTAGAGGACTCACCTCAAATCTGTCTGCTTCATATTTGTACGGGCTTGCCTTATTGACTACATCACATGTTTCTGCTTCTTTCTGCTCCTGCTATTGATTATCATCACTGTTTTCTTCCATCAATAATGGAATATGCCATTCTTTATGACTGTCTTCCTTTCCTTCCTCAACCTATTCATGAAATATGACATCTTGACCAGCAAATATTTTATGAGTCACATAACTAAATATCGTGTATGCTTTAAACTCAGTGCCATATCCTACAAAGATACATTTCATGGCTTTAGGATCTAACTTCTTTCTACCCTTCTTTGGTATATGGGCAAACGTTTTTGACCTAAATATTCTTAAATGACTCACTGCTGGTTTGAATCCATATAATGCTTAGGAAATGAGTTTTGAAGCTGAGACATTTAGTAGGAATCCTATTCTTTAAATAAACAACAGTGTTGACGGCTTCAACCCAAAAACCATTTGATAGACCCTTACCTTGAAGCATACTTCTTACGTACTTCACTAGAGTTTTGTTCTTTCGTTCTGCCACTCCAATTTGTTGTGGAGTATGAAGCACTGTAAATTGTTAAACAATCCCATGATATTTGCAAAAAAACATGAACTCACCCAACTTGTATTCTCCCTCTTGATCAGAGCGGATAATTTTTATGCATTTTCCTGTCTGCGTCTCTACCAAAGTTTTAAATTCTTTAAATCACTAAAAGTTTGACTCTTTTTACTTAAAAAATATATCCAAGAGAATCTAGTGCAATCATCAGTAAACATAAGAAAATAATATGCACCACCTAGCGACTTGGTCTGCATAGGTCTGCATATGTCAGTATGCACCAACTCTAGAATATCTCTTTCCTTTCTATCAATATGCAAAGGAAATTACTCTCTATGCATTTTCCATAATGCACATCCATTACAATCTAACTGAGCACTATGAAAAACAGGGATTCCATCGACCATACCTTTTCTTTGAAGTAGCATGAGGTCTTGTAAATTATGGTGACCAAATCTCTGGTGCCAGAAGTTTTCAGCTGTCAATCCCGTTGCAACCATGGCTTGTTGTGGCATTCTTTTGACATTTAATCTATACAGTTTCCCCACATGCACTCTTGATGCAACTATTTCCATCCTACTCTCTTTTATGACACAACATGTCTTGAAAAATTCCACTAGCAGATCCTGATCTGTTATCATAGATACAAAGATCAAGTTTATCTTAATCCCGGGCATGTACATCACATTCTTAATATGTCTGATGTCACCGCTAGGAAATGTTACCGGAATATCACCGTACCCTTTTATCTCATATCCTCTTTCATATTTTAAATAAATTTTAGATGCACATGAAGTTTCTTCAAGAAATGCAAACCACTCTCTCTTACCTGTCATATGTGAGGATGTGCCAGAATCAACATACCGTATGTCGTCCTCATCTTCCTTAGAAGTTGGAAGAGCACAATCAACTACAAACAGTCGAAGATCATGACTGTGGTCTTCATCGACAAAATATTATGTGTGCCTACTCTGCTTATTCCTTGCTTCATATGTCTGCCTCTTAAAACAAAACTTAGCTTGATGGCCATTTTTCCCACAATAAAAGCATTTAATGCTAGAAAAATTGTTTGTAGACATACCTCTAAATGGTCTCTTTTGAAACGTGCTACCTCCTCTTTGTTGTTGCTATTACTGCTGTGGTTGCTTCCCTTTAAACTTTCTCTTCTCCGCCATTAGAGCAAGATCATCATTTTGAGGTCTTAAATTCTGCCACCGCTCTTCTTCTTGTAGCAAAATTCCTATCAATTCTTCAAATGTAGGGGCTTTATCCCTTGCTGCCAATCCTGTGATGAACATTAGATATTCATCTTTCATTCTGTTTAACGTGATTGTGACTAGATCGGAATCGGACACGTTTTCTTCGATGTCACCCAATCTGTCCTTCAGGTCTTTAACCCTTGCAATTAATCCAACAACGGATTCATTTTCCTCCATCCTCATTGAAAACAACTTACCTTTGAGCGACAAGATGCGATTTGTATTTTGTGTCTGGTATAAGTTCTTAAGCATCTTCCAGATCTCAGTGGACGATTTTGCATCTCTGATGTGTGGGATAATATTATCCTTCACGGACATCTTTAGTATGACTTTTTCTTTGTTCTCCCTTTTATCCCAGTCTTGTTTAAGTGCAGTTGTTTCTGTTACAATATTCGGTTTCTGCTCATCACTTGTGATAATCGACCAGACATTTTCTCCCTCAAGCAGTGTATGTAGCTTAAATTTCCAATTGATGAAATTGGACCCATCAAGTTTGCTAGAATCATTGAGATACATTTCTATGGTAATATTTTATATTGGACTGATCGGATTCCAGACCCTTCGATGATTCTAACCAACTGAATAATTACAAACTTTACTAATAAGAACTCAATACATACCAGATCCTAATCACAGATCTCCCACCGATCTGGCCCGATCTTGTGACTGTAACTCAGATCCACCACTGAGCTGAGGGTTACTGTGTCCGTGACTTAGATCCACCACAAATGGGCAAATCTCATGTGCAGAACCACCAACAAATGTGTCTGTGACTTAGAATCCCATGTGCAGAACTAAAAACAATGTTTGCAACTCAGATCCACCACAAACGGGTGAATCTCATGTACAGAACTGCCAAAAAAGAGAGATCAATGCTTTTTTGAGCCAAATATCCGTGCCAAAATAAAAATCCACATGAGTCGCGAAATTGGCGCGGGTATGGCCCTAACAGTCACTCTGATTTTTCCTTTCAGTGTGACTATCAAACATAAAAACACATCGACCCTCCTGTACTTAGAAAAAAAAATCTGAGACCTATGAGTGAGGTGTTTACTGGATTCCACCTACTCCTGTGAGCATTGAAGCTCTTGTGTGCACCGTAGCCACGAAGGCTATGTAGCCGTGAAGACTCTATAGCCGCAAAGGCTTTGTAGCCACTTAGGGCTCTAAAGAACAAATCAGGCTCACCCAGTCTAAGCTTTGATACCAAGATAAAAATTGAATTGAATAGAAATTGCAGCTCACAGGTGAGTACTGCGCCTGGACACTGCACACAAATGGAGAGTACACTCTACATTCATTAAACAAATGATACAACTACAAGTACATCACAAAGGAGTAGGAATTTGTAAACAAACTCCTATACCCTAGGAACTAATCCTAACTTAAGGAGCTACGTTACAATAGTGTAACCATTTCTTCATTAATATACAATAATATTAATTATTTTCAACTTGTGATTCATTTTGCTAGTTTCAATCCCACTTCTTCACCCCTGTGAGCATCACCCGGTGCAATGAGTGCTAAGTGGACTATTCAAAAATCATGAGAAATTAGTCAGTTACGAATACCTCTTATGGAAATGGCCATAGATGAATGACTTACTTAACGCAGTTGAATCCCAAAAATGATATCTAATACAATGCACTACGGAAACCCCCAATACTTAAAATACAAAGAGAAAAGGGAGTTATACTTGAATGGTTCATGAGGCACAATACTTGCTAAGGTTTTGCAAATGGGGTAGCAAGCTAAGTGGACTTGATTGTGGGGAAAACTCAACAATTAAGCATGCTTGAGCCAAAGAAGTTCTGAGATAGGTGACCTTCCAAAAAGTCCTGTGGTTACCAAGTGCAAGCCTCAGAAGTGATATGTTATCACTCAAAAAAATGAAGCATCATTTGACAAAGTTATATAGGTTCAAAACACTTTAAATTTTAATATTTATTTTGATCAATTTTACTTAAATTTGTACAACTTAAATATTTTATATATTTTTTTAAACATTACGTTATTTTTACATAAAAATATAATTTAAATAAAAAAATAAAATCATATATATAAATCTTTCAAATTCATTTTTGGACTTTTTACTACGTGGTGGATCATCTTGTCGCAATAAAGATGGCCCAGCCCAAATTCCATGGCGTGTCCCCAAAGATGATTTTTTGACTTTTAACACATGGATCATCTTTGTGATTATAAAATTTGGTGCAGATCCCATGGCGTGTAGGTACATCTCACATTTTACTTTAATCCGTCCCCTTAGATCAGATGACGCGCTCCAGTAAAAAGCGTGTTGACCCTACATTCAAATAGGTAGCCTTTGACGCTTCATTAATAAATGTTGACCCTACATCACTTGGTTGAAAATTTTACATTAATAAATGTTGGTTGCATAAATATAGAAGACGACTTCTTTGCTGGAGAAATGGAAAATTGTGTGGACGCTGGACATGTTTTTCTCTATCTTATTGAATGCACTTCTTTGAATGCTGACTTGAGTCGCTCCAACAATTAATAACGTCAACTACTGACTTGACTCCCTCACCAATCTCCGCGTTAGGAGAATCGCATTTGATTACATATTTATTTATTTATTTTATTTTTATTTTTTTACATAGCAGAATGCTATATAGTATATACTCCACACTATATATGAGAATGTAGTGTGAAACCAATAAGTTAGGTCAAGTCCGCAGTCTTTTTATAGAATTCCTATACGTTCAAGTAATCATAACTTTGATTTTTTTATTAAAAGCTAGTTATTATGTCATTTTATTAGTGTGGGCAAGGTTCTACACTGTGTGAAGAGCAAAGTTGTGCACACCCCACATTATAATTCTCTGCACAAACTAGTTTTACACAACGTCTATATTGCACACAATATTACACAACATTATTCTATGAACTGCACAGTTTGTGCGAAAACATATTAACAATTAAAAGTCTTCAAAAAGTTATAAACTTTCAAGACAAAGGTTTGCAGATTGGCTTTCTGCACGTTACAATTAAAAACTATATCAAATTATTAAAAATGTAATTGTAACTCAATCGAGATTTAAACTATATATTCAAATTATTAAAAATTTAATTGCATAACATAAGTGAATGGTTGTGCCAATGGAGAGAAAACACATTTCTTTGCACAATCAATTTCTCTGCACTACTACAGCAAACTATACATTTTTCATTTATTATGCCTATATTTTTTTTTCCACAGAAAAAATCGGTAACCTTTTATTTATGAAAATGAAAAGTTACACATAGCATATGCATTGAAGCATTTTCAGATATTGCCCATTGGGCTCGTGTGCTTTGGCACACAATGCGGCGTAGCGAGGCTACCGTGCATTCAGAAAGAATGAGAAAAAGAGAAAAAGAAGGGAGGAGGGGACAGTAAAAAATGGTTCTAGAGAGTGAGTAGAAACTCACACCTCATGTTTTTCTTCCCTTCTTCTTTTCGACCTTGCGCCACTCTCCTTGGGTGGGCTCGATTGTAGCTAGGACTAACTGTGTTTCTGCTTTCTCTGGACCTGTATCCTTGTCTGAGTCTGAAGTATCAGAGGGATGATGCCGTTTGATCCCTCCCATACTCAGATCCTCACTTATCTTCTCTGCCTGAGTTGAATAGTATTGTGAATCCTTGTTAGCTGATATGATTTCCTTTTGGGTCTCTTTTCCTTGGGTTGTCTCAGTATTCTCTGTGGGAGTGACTTCCTCCTCTGCTTCTGATTCATCGTCCTCTGAGTCAGGAGGGGGATATTGCCACCCTTTTCTCTGCTTCCCTTTCTGCTTCTTTTTGTTGTTTGCTTTCTTGGCTTCTGGACATGTACTTTGTAGGTGTCCTGTCAGCCTACAGATTCTGCATCTGAAAGCAGTATTTTCATAGTCTAGTCCTTGCAACCAGTTTTGTTGCTTGTATACCAGCCTTATACTTTCTGGCAGTCCTTTACTTAGATCAACTTCGACACAAATTCGTGCAAAAGTGAAGATCCTCTCCTCAATCCTCTCCAGATCTGTTTTGATATATTTCCCTAAGTTGTTCCCAATACCTTCCAAAACTCGTTCACTCCAAAAGTGAAGAGGAAGGTTATATAGGCGGACCCAAACCGGCATTCTGGAGACTGTCATTTTGTTTGGGTCGAAATCTGGGAACCATGGGGTCATAAAAAGACCCGTTGTTCCCCAAAACCAAGGCCCTGCCCTGATGATTGTATCTCTGGCTTCCGTGGATGCGAACTTAACAATGAAAAAACCCTTGGAGCATAGATGTATATCACATTCCATGGTCCAGTTAGTGTAGATCCAGTGAAATAGATCCATTGGCTTTGGCCAAAAACTGTTAAATCGACAGATTAGGGCCTGCGTTTCATATGACTTAACATCTTCTTCTAGTCCCGTAGAATCAATGTTGAGGGCTGGGGTTTGCCCAAGCTGATCTACAATGTATGGCCTAGGTATATGTCCACCTTGGACTGGAGGGGACCCTGGATCTCTGTTACCCTGTAAGATATTTTTGTAAGAGAAGCCTCCCTTGGGTTGTTGCTGAGTTGTAGTCTTTTTCCCCTTGTCTCCTCCTGTGGAGCTTGGATGTCCCTGAGGCACAGCACCTCCTCTCAGCCTAAGGTTTAAGGCTATGGTTGTTTCCGGGCTTATATCGTAGTTCTTCAAGGTTCTGCTATCCTGAAGGGACCATCTACCACTGACCAGATGCTGGATCTGAACAGGGTATCCCATCAATGCCCAGATTTGCTGTTTCAACTGCATAATGGTGCTTTCTGCATGTACCCATACTAGATTGGTTTTCCCCACAGGGGGTTTAATAAAAATCTGAAAAAAAGTTAATGTTACCTGTTGCCGGGGTTCTGGCTGTTCTAGCTGCCCATTTCTTAGCGCTGCCTCAAGGTACGAGTAAGGGGGCTGCCCCCGTGGTATGCATTGAAGAGACCTCTTCCATGCCTCATGCCAGATCTGGAGAAGATTAGGCTTAGGCTCCTTTACGCCCAGAGAGAAGGAAAAGAAATCGCTGTAATCTATAGCTGCATGGCTGCCAGATTCCTTGAAGATCGTCAATCGTGCCATTGCAACCTCTTCTTCCTGTGGAGGACCCCCCCAAGCCAGATCCATAACTGATGGGAGACAAGTCATATCCTGGGCGATCCGATCTGTCTTGACATTGCATAATTTGCCTGGGGCTGGATCCACATGCGATCTATTAGGTTTGAGAAGCCCTGATCCACCAGCATGTGAGCCGCACCACCGATCCGGTCTTGGATTCTTTGATTTCCCATGTTGCAGGCCCCATGGGGAAAAGGGCGCAACGGCGTCTCCAGCCGAGTCATTATTTGCAGGATCTTTTGCGCTGAGGTCCTTGGCAGAGCTATGAGCTCTGAAACTGCGAAAACCAATGTGGGGCGCGGCCAGATCCAAACCAGGATCCACAGCTACTGTGGCCAGATCCGCACAAACCTTGGCGGCGGTGGCAGAGCGCGGATAAACCCTAGTGCGATCCATCTTCTTCCCTATCAACCTTTATTATGCCTATATTTCATGTGAGAAATCGTTTATTTATGAGGTTTTTTAATTTCTAAAACATAAATAAAACTGTATATTAAAAATATTAAAACCTAATTGTTTTTCTAATTTTGAAAATTGAAATAAAATTATATATTCAAATTATTAGAATCTTAGTTGTAACTCAATCCATCTTTAAAGTATATATTCAAATTATTAAAATCTTAATTGCACAATGAGTGAATGGTTAAGTAGGACTGAATGGTTAGGTAGGAGCACAAAGAAAACACATTCCTTCGCACAATCAACTTTTTTGCACTACTATTGCAAGCAATATCTTATCATTTATTATGCCTATGCTTAGAAAAGAATGACAAAAAGCACAAATTTTATTTCACATGGTGGTATGTATGCATCAACACACAAAAATTACATTAAAAAATTACTCTATAATATGGAATTTCAAAGATCTAACTTATTCCTAATTTAGGAGGAGAGGTTGAGACAATTTATCAACCATCACGGGATCCATTAAGTTGCCTCATAACCCTCGGAAAAGTGTAGTTGGCAAGTTGGATTCATGAGTTCCACTTTCAAACTCTTGAATCATGGATCTCTCGAAGTCAATTACTTTAGAACATCCCAAGATGTTGCATAACCTCACTAGAAGGCCACTCTCACTTCTTCAACAAATGAGGGATCCTTCCCTAGACCCAAAACTGTCAAACTAACTCGACAACCATCCATATTGAGGTTGTTCACTGAACTGTAGTTGCTCTAAAAGAGTTTGAAAGGTTCAATTTCTTCATTCAACTAAACATCACCATAATTCAATCAATATTATTTTGTGGCTATATTTGCTGATTATTTTACCTTCCCTTTTAAGAGATCACTCACGCGACTTTTGCAATTCAGTGTTGCATGCCCAATTTTCCTTTCTGCAATTATCAATGCCCCTTTGTAATTTAAAAATGCTTAACAACTTTGTGAATTTAACACACCTTTCCATATAGCCAACACCTACTCTAACAACAAATATGTCACACAGCTAGCATAAACAGTCTCATACATGCATTGTCTTCAGTGTGGCCTCATCATGCCATAAAAATGGACGACACGTAATCTGTTTTCCATCGAATTCCCTTACAGGTTACAGGGTATAGAAGATCATAGTCAACAAGACTTCAATGCATAGGCTGACACTCTAATTCATATGCAGGAGGGTCTCAAGAAAAATTGTTTCCAAAATTCTCAGCCAAACAAGGGCACAATGCAACACTTAATGCAGAGTCTGCACAGGGGCTAAGCACAACACTTAATGCTTCAAATTAAGTTTTCTCACAACCACATTCCACCCACGGTACTCTGATTTAGACTTTCAGCAAATGCTCATACAATTGCATACTTAGTCGTTGGCTCAACATAATTTGCATACTCGGTCGTTGGCTATACTTGTACCAGCCACACACATAGCTCACAACAACCACACCTTTGAATTTAACACCTTGTGCTCTAATACCAAGAATCGAAATGACTGAAAGCACTAATTTTGTTTCTCAAAAAGGTATGTATTCGTCAACACACACACACAAATTACATAAAGTCATTACTCTATAATATATAATTTCTGAGATCTAACTAATTCCTAATTTAGGAGGAGATGTTGAGAGAATTTCTCAACCATCACCAAAACCTCACAAACAAACATTTCAGATATAGAATGTAAGTATTAACTCCAAGTGACATAAAAAATCATTCTTTTATGATGTTTTTAATTTCAAAAACATAAATAAAACTATATATTTAAAATATTAAAAAACGTAAATGTAACTCAATCGAGCTTTAAACTATATATTCAAATTATTAAAATTTTAATTGCACAACATGAGTGAATGACTGTGATGGAGTGAGGAGAAAACACATTTCTCCACATAATGAACTTCTCTACACTACTACTATAAACGATATATCAAAGACTATCACAATTGCCAAAAGCATACCTCTCCTCAAAAATTTTATAGAACATTTCATGTCAATTAAAACTATTGTTGAAGCTTGTGTGAAGAGCTTTGTGAGGAAAGCTTTAAATGTGTAGAGAGATGTCTATGATTGCAGTGAGAAATTGTTTCTTTATTATGTTTTAATTTCTAAAATATAAATAAAAATATATATTCTTATTAAAAATATAATTATTTTTTAATTTCAAAAACATAAATAAAATTGTATAGCAAAGCTTCACACACTGCTAACTCTACGTCCATTTTCAATGACAACCCACACTCTTCAACCATTTGACTTTTTAAATTGGTTATTTTGATTTCTGTATTGTGACAAAAATTAAATTTAACTACTATTAAATTGACTATTAATGTTGAAATGACAACTAGAAATGGTTTCTAATTTAATTTTCCCTTAATTAAATTGGAAGGAAATTGTAATTCCACATCACATGACAACTTGTACGAGTTAAGTGAGTTAGAAAGACTTAGTTAGCTTAGTCAATTTCAGTTGGGGGTCAAACTGGAGGATGTTGATTTATGGTAACATCAAATGTGCTCTAAGTCTCAAATTTTGCAAGGAGGTTTAGACACATGTATTCCAAAAAACCCAAAAGCGTTTTAGGAAATTCCACCCAGATTGTGTTTTATGAAAATAATTAATTATTTTTAATGGGACCCTAAGTTTAAACTTAGGAAATTAAAATAATTAAAGGGTATTAATAAAACAGGGTGTGAATATTCTAGAAAAGACAGAGATCATGTCAAGTTAATCTTAGTTGTTGATTAGCGGTTTAATCCAAACCGTTGAAATCTCAACGAGAAGATTATAAGAAGGACTTGATGGGGCATTTAAAAAATGCATCGATAGAGTCTAAAGATCGAAATTCTTTAGTGAGCAGTGTTCACAAAGAAGGTCGATTGAGTTGATTCTTGCAGCGAGGGGAAGATATAATTTTTGGTTGTAGTTATTTCCTTATTCAGAGAGTACAAGGAAGAGAGGGTAGAGAGTAGTCTGGAGAGGCAGCCTAGATTCAACCACACAGAGGCTGCTCAGAGATTTAGAGGGAGTCTGTATTTCTGCTATGAGACAGTCAAGATCCAGTGTTGGAACCGGGGTGTGAGACTGGGAGGCCAGAGGGCTGAAGTTTCTAGTTATAAGAGAGATCAGAGGAGGTATAGTGCAGTCGTAGCAGCAGTGACTACGTAGGTGTAATGCAATACTGTGTAGAAGGCCATCTCTAGTAAAAATTGGTGCCAAATCTTCCAGTGATGGGGTGAGATTATTTCACCAACTCTTTGTTCAGTTATATCTCTGTATAGGATCTCCAGTCTCGACATTCGAAGAATTGTACTAAAAAATTACTGCATAATAATACAAACCCTCAGTTGTTGCACTGGTTTTCTTGCATTGGGTTTTTCCAGGGACTTACTCCAAAACTAACGGTGTCATGTGTCTATTATTTCTTCTTGCTCAGATCTTTTTTCCGCAGTTTATTTAGTGAAGGTTGCAGTGTGATGTATTCAGTGTTTACCATAGATAAATTCAAATAAATTGTTAAGTAAAAGTTAACAATTAGGTGAATATTTTCCAGTTGTTGCAATAAGATTCCAGATCTAGGAATTTTCACATGGTATCAGAGATTGTATAGCAGTGCGGGAGAAGCAAGAGAGTAGACCAGAAGGATCCAGTGTTGAGCATAAAGAAGGAGGTCAAAGAGCTACATAAGTAGCATATTGATTTCCTAAGGGATTACACAGTCCAAGCTAGGAGGGCTAGATTTGCAAGGAAATATCTCTTTGAGTGAGTTGACAGAGAGGTAGGATTTTCCAATTTTCATTTTTTAGAGACAGAGGGAGCAGTGCAGCAGATTCAGCACAGATCAACTACTGGTGGGATGCGATTTTTGTGTAGCATTAGATGCTTGTGCAGAAAGCATTAGAAGAGAGAAGAAGAAGACACTTTTGAGGGAATTATGACCTTAAGGAATTTTTTGCCCAATAAATTCTTATTTCCTGTGTAGAAGAAGCGTGATTGTGACTTATCTGGCTGACTCTAGCAGGGAGTGCATAGAGCCAGCTGCAAAAAGGGTTAGAGGCAGTAGTTCAACATCTGATTGGGTGAGATAGAAGTTAGTGGGTTGCATGATTAGGATCTGTTGGAGGATGCCCCAAACTATGTAATCTAGAAGGAAAGGATCTCCTTCCTTTTGGATGAGCATGAGCTCAAGGGTTTCATCGACAACGAACTTGTAGATGCAACACCATTGAGAGCCTTCAGGAAGAACATGGAAAAAGTCAAATGGTTGATCCTTAATAGAGTGAAGGATCACATTGTCTCACATATTTCCAATAAAGGGACTGTAAGGGATATGTGGGACGTATTGGACATGCTATATCAGGGGTCTTCTAAGTAGCGGAAGATGTTCTTGGAGGAAAATATGCAGTCTACAAGGATATAGAAGGGAAAACACATTCATCCATTCCTTACAAAACTTCAAGATGCCTGATATCAACTGGAAGTTGTAGGAGAAGCTCCTCGAACCACAGAGATGGTCAAAATTTCTCTGGATTCTATGTCCGAATAATACCAAATCTTTGTCTAGAGTATCCTGGGAAAAGATAAGTTTCTGCATTGGGAATGAATGTGGGCAAATCTTCAATAAGAAGACATGATGAGAGACTTACTCAAGTGCAAGTTTGATGGCAACAACAGCAGTGGGATGAATCTCAAGGAGGAGGATGAGGATGCAACCCTTGCATGAAAGGGGCAGCAGGAGTAGCAGAGGCAAAAGAAGGATGTCTTAACGACTAAATGCTTCTGATGTGGTGACATGGTACATTACACTACGCAGTGTCCTCTCAAGAAGAAGGAAAAAGATGAGAATCATGATTTGTAGGTTGCAACTACGAGGATCGAGGAGGAGGAGTTCGCAATAATTTCCCACATCTATCTAGGGGAGAATTGGGGTGATCTAGAGATGTAGATCAAAAGAAATGCAATTGGGCAGGATCCTTGAAGAGTCTACCTCATGGATCATTACCTTGCTATGGGAGCCCAAATCAGAAGTAACAAGATGGACGAGTATCAGTTGGTGCAGAGGAGTGCAGAAGTGACAACACAGTGGCTAGTGAGTGCCATAGTTTGAGCAGCACATATCAGAGTTGGTAACAGTGTAGGGAGACACAACACAGAGTTAACATCAACACAAAAACTTCAGAGGGATAGTGCATAGACTAGCATCAATCAGATCTTCGGTATGATATGCATCATACTGAACACTTAGTTCAATACTTAGATGTTTTTCTGTTTCAATAAGCAACAAAGTTGCAGTGCAGTAGCACTTGAAAGAAGTATGTAGGGTTAGCAGTAACATAGATGAAAAAACATAGTGTTGGTGGGCAGTAGTGTTAGACATCAGCAGCGCAGAGGGAGATGTTACAAAGGCAGGGTGATACTTCAACATGATGGATTACTAGAGCACATTCCTCGCTAAGAGGGAGTGTTGATTTATGGTAGCATCAGATGTTCTCTAAGTCTCAAATGTTGCAGGGAGGCTTAGACACATATATTCCAAATAACCCAGAAAGCGTTTTGGGAAATTCCACCTAGATTGTGTTTTATGAAACTAATTAATTATTTTTAATGGGACCCTAAGTTTAAACTTAGGAAATTAAAATAATTAAAGGGTATTAATAAAATAGGGTGTGAATCTTATAGAAAAAGACAGAGATCAAGTCAAGTTAATCTTAGTCGTTGATTAGCGATTTAATCTTGGCTGTTGAAGTCTCAATGAGAAGATTATAAGAAGGACTTGATGGGGCATTTGGAAAATACACTGACATAGTATAGAGATCGAAATTCTTTAGTGAGCAGTGCTGAGGGAGAAGATCGATCGAGTTGGTTCTTGCAGAGAGGGGCAGAGATAATTTTCAATTGGAGTTATTTTCTGTTCCATATTATACAAGTCAGTGAGGGCAGAGAGCAGTCTGGAGAGGTAGCGCAGAACCAGCCACACAAAGGTTGCATAGAGATTCAGAGGGAGTTTGTATTTCTACTATGAGACATTCGGGATCCAGTGCCAGAGCCAAGGTGTGAGACTGGAAGGCCAGAGGGCTGAAGTTTCCAGTTGACAGAGATATCAGAGGAGGTGCAACGCAACCCTTGCAGAAATGACGTTGTGACTGCGTAGGTGTGATGCAATATTGCACAAAATACCATCTCCAACGTAGATCAGTGCTGTATCTTATAGTGAAGGGGTGAGCTTATTTCTGTTCAGTTAGATCTCTATATAGGATTTCCATTCTAGGCATCCGAAGAATTGTATTAAAAAATTACTACATAATAATACAAACTCTCAGTTGTTGCATCGGTTTTCCCGCATTGGGTTTTTCCAGGGACTTAGTCCAAAAATAATGGTGTCATGTGTCTATTATTTATTCTTGCTCAGATATTATTTCCGCACTTATTATTTTGGCATTTTATTTAGTGAAGGTTGCAGTGTGATGTATTCATTGTTTGTCGTAGATAAGTGCAAATAAATTGTTAAGTAGAAGTTAATATTTAGGTGAATAGGAATCTAGATCTAGGAGTTTTCATAGAGGCTATTAGAGTTCACTCGAAGTTTTAGGGGGTGTAGTTACAAATTATTTTGAGTTGTAATTAGTTAACTCAATTATTTAAGTTAAAATCAATTTAACTAGTTCTAACTTAGAGATGAGATAGTGAGAGGTCCAATGAATTAAATCTGATTTAATTCACATGCAACGATCAATCAGATAATTGATAATTCACTATAAATAGTTGTTGCATGCCAGTTCTAAGAGTGAACCAGTTGAGATTGGAGTTAAAGGGAAGTAGACTATCAATTGTATAATTATAAAATTGTACAGGTCATGTATGAGGTCATCAGGACGCCTTGGATGTATTACGCAATCAATTGATGGGAATTTCCTAATTAATAGGGGCTCAATTATCCCAAGAATGCTTGCGTAAGGCTGGTTAGACAGAGTCAAGGAAGTGGTGAAATATTGGACCAAAATTTCTTAGATCAGAGTGAGACAGTCAGAGATAGTGCAGAGAGCTCTCAAGCATGAGAGGAACATTTTATTGTTCATGTTCTTGACTTTATGCAATATATAAATAGTTTTATTTTTAGCTGAGGCTTTCCCCAGATAAATCTTTGTGTTGTGTGATTGATATTCTTTCTTTTTCTTGTTCATGTGATTGTGCGATCATAATTGGTTTCAACAATTTGTATAATATATTCAGGTATTTTGTTTTAGCATATTACAAGATCAGTTAAATCTATGTGGATTTTCTACATGGTATCAAAGAAGGAATCATAATAGAGGAGAAGAATATGAGTTTGTTTTGAACAGGTGAATCAAATTTGTAGATTTATTCTTCAGGACCAAGAGCAGATTAGGATGTATTTATGTGGATTGAGACTCGAATATGACCTAGAGGGTAGTTTGAATTACATAGCCTGGAAGGACAGGATGGAGGCAGTGTTGGAGGACAACAGACTGAAGGAATTCATAGACAGTGATATTCCCTAGCCTGCAACCACATATGCCCAAAATATAGATGCATGGAAGAAGAATGTAGCAAAGGCGAGCAAGATTATGTTAGAAGGAGTTTGAGATCATATTGTCGCGAACCTACATGGAAAGGAAAATCCATATGCTATGTGGAAGGCCTTAATAGATCTATTTTAGAATAGCACCGACCATAGGAAGCTGGCGGTGAAAGACAAGCTCATAAAGATCAATATGGAGAAGGGCGACATGATACCAAAATACTTGACGAATTTCACTCAATGTCGAGATGAACTTGGAAACATTGGTGTGACAGTTTCCAAGGATGATTTGGTGAGCCTAGCACTTCTAGGCCTTCCTAAGAGCTGGAACAACTACCATGATTCATTGAATGAGAGGGAGAAGCTACCAGAGTGGGAGCGATTGTGGTTCGACTTGGTACATGAAGAGATTCGGTGGATCACCAGAGATGGATCCTCATCAAAGACTGACGATGAGGAGAATTGTGCCTTGGCTGGAAAGGTGAAGAAAGGGAAATGGAAGGTGTCCCATTCCAAATTAGATTTCGGTAAAGTAGGCCAGAAGTGAGACATGTCAAAGTTAAAAAAAAAACTCTTTGTCATGAGCTTGGACACTGCTACAAAGTGTTCACACAAGAATATCTACATGAAGCCCTTAGGAGGAGCGGAAGATGAAGCAATTGCTTCACAGTTTGAGTTGGATTTCACCCTCATCACATGCATGGTGTAATTGGTGAAGGGTTCTGTGTGGTACTTAGATAGTGGAGCTTTGTTCCATATGACTGGAAACAAAGAGTTCTTTAGTAGCTTATAGGAGAAGGATCTCAAAATGCACATCGAGATGAGAGAGAATGGGATTTATAGTGCTACCAACATAGGTATAGTTACCGTTTAGAGGGAGTCGGGTACTCCTCTGACATTAAAACATATCATGTATGTTCCTTGTTTAAAGAATAATTTGGTTTATGTTGCTATGTTGGAAGACCATGGCTATGATGTGACATTTAGCAAAGGAAAGGAGTTCCTTCGTCACACAGCCACGAGATAGGTGAAAAATATTTGGGTTCGAGTAAAGAACCTCTATAAATTGGATGTAGAAGACTATGCTACCTTGAGCACGAAAGAAGAGAAGGTGGAGAGCTGAGACATCGATGTGTTAAGGCACATGAGACTGGGCCATCTACACCATGGTGCTTTGAAGATCATGAAACATATTTCTATAGGAATTCCCAAGGGTGCACCTAAGCAGCACGATACATGCAAAGGGTGCACATTGGGGAAGTACACCAAAGATACCTTTCACGATAAGGAAATTCGAGCAAGGGTGATCCTTGAGAGAGTTTAATCAGACATAAGTGGACCATTCTCGAGAACATCCACAACAAAACACAGGTATTTTGTGATTTTTGTAGATGATTTTTCATGCACATGTTGAATTTTCTTTATGTAGAAGAAATATTAGACGTTCTCAAAGTTTTGTGAGTTCAAATAAATTTATGAGAAAGATACAGGGAAGAAGGTGAAGGCCATCAAGAGAGACAATGGTGGAGAATATGTCTCTACCAAATTCAAGAACTTGCGTTCTTCATAAAAAATTTGCAGCGAATTGTTAACACCTCATAACCTACAATAGCATGGGGTTCCAGAGAGGAAGAACAAAAATATTGTGGGAGAAGCATGAGTGATGTAAAATATCAGGGTCTATCATTTCATTTGTGGGCAGAAGCATGCACCACATCAGTATTTGTGCAGAACAGAAGTCCTCATAGGATACTTGGGATGAGTACACTACAGGAAGCTTTTACAGGTAAGAGACAAGATGTATCACATTTTAAAATTTTTGGTTCTTCAATTTATTTCCATGTAACCAAAGATTCTAGGAAGAAGATAGAGCCAATAGCTGAGTTGGGGATATTTGTGGGGTACACTAATACACCTCAGTTGTACTTTCTAGCACACAACATGATAGTGGTCAGAAGAGATGTGAAATTCGATGAAGAGAAGGCCATGAAAATTTCCCTTGAGATAGAGCTTCAGTTGCATACAGTTGAGGAGCTCTTGGCTAAAAAATAAGAACCTAATGATGTGGAGCAGCCACAAGTAGAGGAAAAAAGAGTGGAAGTAGCCCCCCTCATCCAGGGATATCCATAGATGGAAGGAAGTGCACGAGAGAGGCTAACAAGTTGGTGCTTAATGTTAAATAGAATGTGGGAGCACCCACATCATAATGTAGGCAGAGAAGGTCCCTAGAGTGGTACACTGGCTACATGGCTCTTATGAGTGAGAGTGTAGAGATAGAGCCATCCTCTCTCGAAGAAGGAGTGCAGCACCTAGTTTGGGTTGATGCCATGGTTGAGGAGTATGACTCGATTATCAGAAAAAATGCATGGGAAGTTGTCCCAAGAATGTAGGGGAAGTCAGTTGTAGGATCTAGGTGGGTGTACAAGGTGCAGTAGGCAGCAAATGGGAGAGTGGAGAAACACAAGGCCAGATTTGTGGCCAAAGGGTTCTCTCAGGTGGAGGGGATTGATTAAGATGATACTTTTGCACCAGTCACAAGGTACTCATAAATCAGATCCATCTTTTCACTTTCAGCGTAGATGTGATGGAAGATAAATTAGATGGATGTAAATACAACCTTCCTCAATTGGGTGATTGAGGAAGAGGTGTACATTGAGCAGCCGAAAGGTTTTGAGACCTTTGATAGAGAGTCACATGCATGCAGACTCAAGAGATAATTGTATGGGACGAAGCAAGCACCTTGTGCTTGGTACACCAGGATTGAAAGATACTTCACTGGGTTGGCCTTCACTAAGAGTGAAGCAAATGCGAACCTTTACCATATTGTGGTAGAAAGTAAACTTTTGATCATTGTCATTTTTATGTCAATGATTTGATATTGATAGGTGATGAGCATCTCATCAAGTATTGAAAAGAGGATCTTGCAAGAGAATTTGAGAGTAAGGACATGGGGATCTTGCACTATTTCCTATGATTGGAAATATGGCAAAGAGATGGGGAGCTATTTGTATCTCAGGGAAAGTATTCCAACGTGATTCTCAATAAGTTCCACATGGAGGGAAACAAACCCATGGAGACTCCTTTAGCAAGATACTGGAGGAAGGAAGATGTTACTTCAAGTGAAGTAGTAGATGCTACCATCTATAGGAAACTTGTGGGTTCACGTATGTATTTGGTGAACACACAACCAAACATATTCTATGCAGTTAACCAACCTAGTCAAGCTATGTTTTAGCCTACCAAGTTCTTTTGGAAGGCATGAAAGCATGTGTTGAGATACCTTAGAGGCACTACAAAGTATGGGCTATGGTATAGGTGGACAGAGGGAGTGAAGCTTCAAGGCTTCACAGTTGCAGATTGGGCAGGGAGTCCATCCATCAGGAAGATGCAAATTGGGCAGGGAGTCCATCTGCCAGGAAGAGCACATCAGGGGGCATCTTCAGCATTGGATCAAGAGCATTTTCCTAGTAGATCATGAAACATAGATCAGTTTCACTCAGTTCAACGGAGGCAAAGTACATGGTGGCCATTCAAGCAGCATGTGAGGCCATCTGGATGAGGAAGATACTGGTTGGTTTGTTTGGTAGATAAATGGATCTGACAATAATTTATTGTGATAACTAGTGTTGCATTAAACTCTTGGTTAATCAATATTTTCATGACATGTCCAAGCATATTGATATCCAGTATCACCATCTCAGAGATTATGTGAAGAGGTGGATTATGTCATTAGAGTACATTCCCATGAAGGAGTAGGATGCAAACATCTTGACGAAGGCACTTTCAAGAGGAAAATTCAAGTTCCACAGAGGTAGGAATAGGCTAGAAGACAATCCCTTTCTTGTTGAGAGGGAGTGTTGAAATGGAAACAAGAAATAGCTTCCAATTTAATTTTCCCTTAAGTAAATTAGAAGGAAATTGTAATTCCACATCACATGGCAACTTGTACGATTAACTGAGTTAGGAATACTTAGCTAGCTCAGTAAATTCAAGTTGGGGGTCAAACTAGAGGAATGTATAGTTCACTCTAAGTTTTAGGCGGTCCAATTGCAATTTATTTCGAGTTGTAATTAGTTAACTCAATTATTTTAGTTAAAATCAGTTTAACTAGTTCTAACTGAGAGATGAGCTAGTGAGAGTCCGATGAATTAAATATGATTTAATTCACATGCAATAATCAATCACATAATTGATAATTCAATAGAAGTAGTTGTTGCATGTCAGTTCTAAGAGTGACCCAGTTGAGATTGATATTAAAGGGAAGTAGACTATCAATTGTATAATTAGAAAATTTTACAAGTCATGCATGAGGTCATCAGGACGTCTTGGATTTATTGCGCGATAAATTAATGGGAATTTTCTAATTAATAGGGGCTCAATTAGACCAGGTATGTGTGATAAAGGCTGGTCACATAGAGGAAAGGAAGTGATTAAATATTGGACAAATCTTGCTTAGATCAAAGTGAGACAATTAGAGATAGTGGAGAGAGCTCTCAAGCCTTAGAAAATCATTGTATTGTTTCATGTAATTGACTTTATGAAATATACAGATAGCAAGGGTTTTAGCTGAGGATTTCCTGAGATAAATATTTGTGTTGTGTGATTGATATTCTTTCTCTTGCTTGTTCATGTGGTTGTGCATCTGTAATTGGTTTCCACAATTTGTAGAATAGATTCAAGTATTCTATTTTAGAATATTACAATATCAGTTGAATCTATGTGGATTTTCTACATGGTATCAAAGCATGAATCACAATAGAGGAGAATAATACAAGTTTTTTTTGAACAGGTGAATCAAATTTTTAGATTTATTATTTAGGACCAACAATAGATTAGGATGTATTTCTGTGGATTGAGACAAGAATACGCCCTTGAGGGTAATTTGAATTGCATAGCTTGGAAGGAAAATATGGAGGCAGTGTTGGAGGACAATAGACTGAAGGAATTCATAGATAGTGATATTCCTCGGCTCGCAATAGCATATGTCCAAAATCTTGATTCATGGAAGAAGAATGTAGCAAAGGCGAGAAGGATTCTGTTAGAAGGAGTTAGAGATCATACTGTCTCGAACCTCCATGGAAAGGAAACTCCATATGATATGTGGAAGGCCTTAACAGATCTGTTTCAGAATAACATTGACCATGGGAAGTTGGCCCTGAAGGACAAGCTCAGAAATATTAAGATGGAGAAGGGTGACACAATACCAAAATACTTGACGAAGTTCACTTAATGTCGAGATGGGCTTGAAAGTGTTGGTGTGATATTTGTTGAGGATGATTTGGTAATCCTAACACTTTTAGGCCTTCCCAAGGGCTGACACAGCTACCAGGATTTGTTGAATGGGATGGATAAGATACGAGAGTGGGAGTGATTGTGGTTTGACTTGGTACAAGAAGAGAATTGATGGAACACCAAAGATGGATCCTCATGAAAGAATGATGATGAGGATAATTGTGCCTTGGATGGAAAGGTGAAAAAAGGGAAAGGGAAGATGTTCCATTCCAAATCGGATTTCGGTAAGGTAGGCAAGAAGCGATATTTGTCAAATGTAAAATGTTTTCACTGTCATGAGTTTGGACACTATGCTACAAAGTGTCCACACAAGAATACCGACAAGAAACCCTCAGGAGGATCAGAAAGTGAAACACTTGCTTCACAGTTAGAGTTGGATTTTACCATCATCGCATGCACGGTGTCATCGGTGATGGGTTTTGTTTCGTACTTAGATAGTGGATCTTCATTCCATATGACTGGCAACCAATTTTTCTTCTGTATCTTGGAGGATAAGGATCTCCAGATGCACATAGATATGAGAGATGATGGGAGGTATAGAGCTACCTGCATAGGTATAGTTACCTTTTAGAGGGATTCAGGTACTCCTCTCACATTAAAATATGTCACGTCTGTTCCTGGTTTAAAGAATAATTTTCTTTCTATTTCTATGTTGGAAGACCGTGGCTATAATGTGACATTTAGCAAAGGAAAGGCATTCCTTCGTCACAAAGCCATAGGACAGGTGAAAATTATTGGGGTTCGAGTAAAGAACCTCTACAAATTGGATGTAGAAGATCGTTCTTCCTTGAGCACAAAAACAGAGAAGGTGGAGAGCCAAGACATCAATGAGTTATGGCACAGGAGATCGGGCCATCTACACCATGGTGATTTGAAGATCATGTAACATATTTCTACAGGACTTCCCAAGGGTGAACTTGATCAAGGAGATACATGCAAAGGGTGTACATTGGGGAAGTACACCAAAGCCACCTTTCACAATAAGGAAAGCCGAGCAAAGGTGATACTTGAGAGAGTTCACTCAGATGTGTGTGGACCATTCTCGATAGCTTCCACAACAAAACACAGATATTATGTGATTTTTGTAAATGATTTTTCACGGAAGTGTTGAATTTTCTTCATGTAGAAGAAATATTAGATATTCTCAAAGTTTTTTGAGATCAAAGAACTTGGCGAGAAAGATACAACTAAAAAGGTGAATTCTCTCAGGAGCGACAATGGCGAAGAATATGTCTCTAACAAATTCAAGAACTTCTGTTCTTCAGAAGGAATTCTAAGGGAATTAATAGTACCTCATAACCCACAACAGAATGGGGTTGCAAAAAGGAAGAACAAAAATATTATGGGAGCAACACGAACAATGTTAAAATATTAGGTCCCACCATTGCAACTGTGTGCAAAAGCATGCAACACAACAATATTTGTGCAGAACATAAGTCCTCATCGAATACTTGGATTGAGTACACCAAAGGAAGCTTTTTCGGGTAAGAGACCAAATGTGTCACATTTAAATTTTTGGTTCTTCAATTTATTTCCATGCAACCAAAGATGCCAGGAAGAATCTAGAGCCAATAGGTGAGCTGGGGATATTTGTGGGGATTGTCAGCACACAGGATGAAAGTGGTCATAAGAGGTGAAATTCAATGAATAGAAGGCCATGCGAATTTACCTTGAGAGGGAGCTTCAATTTCATGCAGTTGAGGAGCTCTTGGCTCCAAAAGAAGAACCTCAAGATGTGGAGTAGCCACAAGTAGAGGAACAAAGATTGGAAGCAACCACTCATGAAGGTCCATCCATACATGGAAGGAATCGCACCAGAGAGGCTGACAGGTTGGTGCCTGATGGTAAAGAGAATATGGGAGCACCTACATCACAACATAGGTAGAGAAGGTCCCCAAAGCGATAAACTGGATACATGGCTCTTATGAGAGAGAGTGTAGAGATAGAGCCATCCTATTTCGAGGAAAGAGTGTAGAAACCAGTTTGGGTTGATGCCATGGTTGAGAAGTATGACTCCATTATCAGAAATAATGCATTGGAAGTTGTCTCAAGACTAGAGGGTAAGTTAGTTGCAGGATCTAGGTGGGTCTACATGGTGAAGCAGACAAGATATGGGAGTGTAGAGAAACTCAAGGCTAGATTTGTGGCCATAGGGTTCTCTGAGGTGGAGGGGATTGATTACGATGATAATTTTGCACCAATTGCAAGGTACTCATCAATCATATCCATCCTTTCATTTTCAGTGCAGATTTGTTGGCATATACATCATGACATGCATGTAAAGACATCCTTCCTTAATGGGGTGATTGAGGAAAAGGTGTACATCGAGCACCTAGAATATTTTGAGACCTTCAATAGAGAGTCACATGTGTGCAGACTCGAGAGAGAACTATATGGTATGAAGCAAGCACCTCGTGCTTGGTACACTGAGATCGACAACTACTTCACCGGGTTGGGCTTCACCAAGAGTGAAGGAGATACAAACCTTTACCAAATTGTGGTAGAAGGTAAACTTTTGATCATTGTACTTTATGTCGATGATTTGATACTAAAAGGTGATGAGAATCTCATCAATTCTTGAAAAGAGGATCTTGTAAGAGAATTTGAGAGTAAGGACATGGGGCTCTTGCACTATTTCCTAGGATTGGAAATATGAAAAAGAGATGGGGAGCTATTTGTATCTCAGGGCAAGTATGCCAACGCGATTCTCAGGAAGTTCCGCATGGAGGGAAAAAAACCCATGGAGAATTCTTTATTAGGAAAATGGAGGAACTAGGATGCTACTTCAGGCGAAGTAGTAGATGCTACCATCTACAACCAACTTGTGGGTTCACTTATGTATTTGGTGAACACACAACCAAACATATGTTATGTAGTTAACTAGCTTATTCAAGCTTTGGTTAAGCCTGTTGGAAATGTTGTCATTGATGGCAAAGGACAGCAGCAAAGATAGAGACAAACAAAAAAGAAGCTAGCAGCGCAAAGGAGACAAGGAGAATAAGAAGAATAGAGACAGGGCAGTAAAAAGAGAGGCAGAGACAGTGAATACAGAGGCAGAAAGAAAACGGTCAAGTAGTGGAGACAGAGGAAGAGATGAAACGGTCGAGCAGTGGAGGAAGAGGTCGAGCAGCAGAGGCAGAGACAAAGACAATGAATACAACGAATTATGAATCGAAATGGTAATAAACCTGTGCATTATAATATGTGGAAGTGCAGTGCAGAAGGCGCTATAATGGTTTGCAGTGAATCGGGTTTTAAGTTACAATTTGAGATCACGGTTTATAGAGCATTCGAAAGAGGAGATTGCACATTCTGCTGTGTAATTTCATTCAGTATTCATTGATAGGTGAAGTACACAGTTGCTGTGCGTAACCAATAAAGAGAGGGTTTGATCTCTGTTTAATACATTTCAGATGTATGCCTTGACGAAGCACCGAAGAGTGTAATGCCATAGGTATAGGTAGCATGAGATTGAAGGGCAAAGGTTCAAAACTGTTTGATACAATGGAACAGTGAATAGCGTGGCCAATTCATGTAATGGACCAGCGTTGTAGAGCCAAATCAAGATCATGGGGGATTGTTACATCTCAATGGAACCATGCAAGGAAAGAATAAACAAGAGCGATGGTGAAGAAGGCAGAACTTCGGTGGCAGAAGCGATGGAGTAAGTATAGCCATGGCATAGTAGAAAAAAATCGAAATTGAAGTTATAAAGAATGAAACAGAACCTGGAGTGGGGAGTAACTGGAACCATGAAGGAACAGTAACGACGGTCAGGAACACCCGACGGTTTTCATCGCACCGCTTTTGTGCGGTAAGTGGTTTTCGTGAAATCAGCGCGATCACAACCATCGGCCTTAAGCGGTTTGGAGAAACCGCCCTTATGGCATGCCATCACGCATTAACTGTCGACTATTGACTCCATGCGATATTGATGTACGCCGTCCGATCTGGAGGCGGGCCCATCGAACGGTAGTCGCACGTCAACTAGCACGAAAGATAACTCAAGTGACGACGAGATAAGCGGCTGGGCCCCAGTTCATCGCATGACTTCTGAGAGTTAAAATTCATATGGTTTAATCATGCGATTTCCGTAGGATCGGAGGGTTGGAGCGCGAGATCAAGTGAATCATTGGATCCAAGCGAAGTTGTGTGCATGTTAAGCAAGGTACGTAAAATGTTGCTGTGGGCCCAAATGCTTTGTACCATGATGCTTTGGTTTATTTGGAAGCCAGAAGTTAATAACTACGATAAAATCAAAGGTTATATGGATATATATATATATATATATATATTACTGCTGGATGTTTAATATAAGCTATAAGGTTGAGTAGCACAGATATAATGTCGAGGGTTGTTGACAGAAGGGTATGATAATACTATATGAAAAGGTCTTCGCTCGTGAATAAAACTTGGATATAAAATTTGGGAAATTCATTATATTGATTCACAGTTCATAAAGTCTGGGTAATTAAAACAAAGTCGAAGGTTTGTATTATGGGATGTAATGTCCATTTCATATGGTGGGACCCTCACCCAATCGCATCGGAGAAAGTTAGCAGCTAAACATGTTAACAAAGAATTGTGATTGCGATGAAAGTCCAGACCCGATGTGTTTATAAACCATGACTGATATATGTTTGAGTTCCGTCATAGCAGTGAATCATCGGAATCGGAGCATCAGAGCATTGGAACTTCGGAACCTTGGAGAATCGTAAATTAGTAAACAGTGTTTCATCGCATCGACATTTGATCGCAATCGGAAGTAGTCAAGGAGCGATACATCACATCGGGAAATTTGGCGAGTGGGCCCGTAAGGGAATTTTATGTACTAAATGATTCATTATTGTTATATTTCCAAGAGGTATCAGAACTAAATAACGTAGTAGTTTATATGATTAAAAACAACTCTTATCATGCCGAGAGTTAAATTGTGATATATGAAAAGCACAGTTACATATGTATGGCAGTTACACCGTGACAGTAAGCAGGAAATCAATCAAAGCCGAAAGGGACAAACATAGTCACAGAAAAGACAAACATAGTTACAGAAAAGACAAGCACAATGAACTAAGAGGCTGAATGAGTGGGCTAGAGTTTTTAATTGTAATTGAATGTAAATGTTTTTAATTGATTTATATTGTTGTGATGCATTGGCAAGTCTCCGGAGGAAAACAAAGCTCCCACTGTAATATTGAAATTAATGCATGCTGTTATATTTTTCTGAATGAGCGAGTGAAAGAAATGAGAAGGCAGAAAGAAAAGAGGCATGACTGTCCATTCCAAATTCATTGAGGAATGCTAACAGTCACAAGAAAATATTTATAAATAATATCATCTTGATATGCAAATAGATGTTAGAGAGAGTAAGGATAGAGAATGCAAAGTATAGAAGATTGAGGCAGAGAAGATAAGGAAGAGAGGAGTAGAAAGAGATGCTACAGAACAAAGCTGATATCTGAGGTAAATCAGCAAACATTTCTTTTGATAAATTGAGGAAGTTGGAGCTTCCCTATCAAGTTGAAGCTTGATAGCTGTCAGTTGTAACTGACTGAGGTTGGAGCCTCCTATAGGTCGGTGTCTGTAGAAAACTGAAGGGAGTTGGAGCTTCCTTGCAAGTTGTAGCTTGCAGAATTGAGTTTGGAGCCTCCTGTAGGTTGGTGCCTGCAGAAAAACAGTGGTGAGAGGGAGTTGGAGCTTGCCTTAGCATCACAACAATAATAAGATGTGGTTTTCTCCCTTTATGGGTTTCCACGTATATCTGCTGTCTCTATCTGTGTTACCTGTGTGCTGAGATGATTTACCAAATTTTCTTAATGTTTGCTGCTCTCATAATAAGTTTGATGTCACATTAATTTAATACTTGCTGCAACATATTAAGACTGTTCATATACTAAGGTTGGTTATAAAAGCAAGCTGTAAATAAGCTGATGAAAATTTAAAAAGCTCATGTATGTGTTAAATTGATTCACCCCCCCCCCCTCTCATTTTAACTAAGAATTCAACAATTGGTATTAGAGCAAGGTTCCTTTTATACCAGTTTAAGCACTGAAAGGAGATCCTAAGCCTCCAAGATGGCTAGTCAAGAAGGAAGCTCAACCAATAAAGCCCCTTTCTTCATTGGTACTAATTATGCCTTCTGGAAAATCAGAATGAGAGCATACATATTGTCTCTAGGAATAGAGGTATGGGCTACTGTAGAATTTGGATATGCCCCAAAGGCAACTGACCCAGAAAGAGAAGCTAAACAAGAATTTGTAGCAAATGCAAATGCTATGAATGCAATCTTAAGTGGACTTTGTGAGGCCGAATTTATCAAAATAATGCATAGTAAGACTGCTAAAGATATGTGGGACACTCTAGAGAATTTCCATGAGGGAAATAAAAAGGTAAAGACTGCCAAAATCCAAGTATATAGAGCCCAGTTTGAAAATTTAAAAATGAATGATGATGAAGATGTTGGCAACTTCTTCCTAAAAGTTGCAGAAATTGTTAACAATATGAAAGCTCTTGGAGAAACCATACCAGAAAGTATAATTGTGCAAAAGATTCTAAGATCTCTTCCATCCAGGTTTAATCCCAAGGTGTCTGTAATAGAAGAAACAGTTGATTGGGAGACCTTGACCATGAACTAGCTACTTGTAAATCTAACAACATATGAGATGAGGCTCCCACAGAAGAAGCCAAGTACGAGGGAGGCAACCTTTAAAACAAAAAAGAAGAAAGAAGAAGAGGAAGACATATGCTCTTGCTCGGATGAAGAAGAGGAAAAATTTGTCAAGAAACTGGATAGAGGCTTAGGAAAATACAAAGGTAAACTTCCTTTCAAATGCTTTAACTGTGGAAGAGTTGCACAATATGCTGCTAAGTGTCCTCACAAGAAAGTAAGGAATCAAGCTCAAGAATTAGAGAAAAATACATCAAAGAACTGGCAGAAAGGAAATAAGTTCAGCAGAAAATCCTTCTATGCTCAACAAGATAGCAGTACATCTGAAGACTCAGATGAACCCTCAAGTGAAGAAGGAAACTCTAAATTTTTATTGATGGCCATAGAAGAACTTGAAGGACTCCTGCTAGAAGATGAAGAAGAAGAAGGTGAATTCAACCTTGAGGGGGAGATAAGAAGTGCTCTGGAGGAGATTGAAAAACTCAAACTAAAGTGTAGAAAACAAAAGGACATTCTCCTCAAGTATGTAAGAGAAGAGAAAAATTCAGAAGTCCTCATGCAACTGAAGGTAGAGCTTGAAGAAGCCAAGAAGATAGAAGACATGTTACTTCAACAAATCAAGGATAGAACTCGAGAACAAGAGAATCTGGAAGAAGAAGTTGTATGTCTAAGGAATAAATTAGAAAATTCTCAGAGGAAAGTGTATACAAATTCCTCTCAAACAACAAGGTCTAGTAAGTTGAACAAAATTCTAGATGCTCAAAGATCTCCTATGATAAAAAATGGAATAGGCTATGAAGGAGAATCAAGTAAAAGCAAAGAAAAGGAAAACAGAAAGATTGTTTTTGTAAAAGCAAAGAAGAATGATGAAGCAACTCAAACAATTCATACAAAAGAAGAAACATGTAATGAGGAAGATAGAGATCAGAAGAAACCTCTAGTAACAAAGAATGCAATAAATACTAAGACAACAGAAAAAGGATCATATACCCCTGAGTATGTCAAATTTGGAAACCATCAAAGGAGATTCTTCCCTCCTATGAAGAATGCCACTTGTTATGTCTGCCACAAGCTAGGACACATTGCTACATACTGTCATGCAAGGAGGAGTAATTCAAACCAACAAAAGATGCAAACAGTGAAGAGACTGTCTCAAGAAAACAAATGGAGAAGACAACCTTACATCAGGTATGCAAATAGTTTCTATGGTTACTGTTTTTATTGTAGGAATTTGGCCATAAAATCATTGAGTGTAGAAAGTATGGACAAAGATTGATATTCAACACCTCAAGGAGGTTTATGAATCAAAGAAATTTTGTTCATACTCACAATTCTGCAAAAATTATGATCAAATGCTGTGTATGCAATCAAGTTGGACATATGCCTTCCAAATGTCCCCTCAGAAGATGTAGTTCATCATCTCACAAAAGATACTGAAAAAAAGGATGCTTCCAGTGGATAAATAAGGTGAATAAATGTGACTTGGCTCTAACTGCTCAAGACCTGAAAAGCCAGTGGTATTTGGACAGTGGCTGCTCAAAACACATGACTGGAGATAGAAGCAGGTTTATAACTCTTGATGAAAAGAAATCTGGCAATGTTACTTTTGGCAATGATAAATAAGGAAAAATAAAAGGAAAAGGCTCAGTCAGCCTAGACAATGGTAGAGGAAAGGCCCAATATGTACTATTTGTAGATGGGCTGAAAGAAAATTTGCTGAGTGTTAGTCAAATGTGTGATAAAGGCTGTGAAGTTATTTTTAGAGCACAAGATTGTGAAGTCAGATCAAGCACCACAGGTAAGACTCTGCTCAAAGGAGTTCGAACAGAGAGTAATGTTTACATTTTGAAAGAGGAATATGAAGCATGTCATCTTAGCAAACTTAAGGAGTCATGGTTATGGCATAAAAGGTTGGGACATCTCAGCTTCGATCACATCATCAAACTAAGCAAGTAGAAAGTTGTCAGAGACATGCCAGAAATAAAAAGGCCTTCTAATACCATATGCAAATCATGTCAATTAGGAAAACATACCTGCACATCCTTTAAGGCAAAAGATGAGTTATCAACAAGAAGACCACTACATCTTGTGCACATGGACCTGTGTGGACCTGCAAGAACTAAAACACCAAGTGGAGAATTCTACTTCATGTTGATAATAGATGATTTCTCCAGAATGACATGGGTTGCATTTCTCAAGAATAAATCAGAAGCTCTGGAAAAATTCAAAATATTCAAAGATTTAGCAGAAAATCAGACAGGATGCAAGCTAAAATGCATCAGATTAGACAGAGGAGGTGAATTCACTGATTATGACTTTGCAGACCTATGCAATGAACATGGCATAAAGCAACAATTTACTATTGTAGGGACACCTCAGCAGAATGGAGTAGCAGAGAGACAAAACAGATCTGTACAACAAATTGCCAGAGCCATGATGCAAGAGAGTAATATTCCTCAAACCTTCTGGGCATAAGCAGTACACACAGCGGTGCATATCCTTAATAAAGCTCGCTTAAGGCCAAGCAGTGACAAGACTCCCTATGAACTATGGCATGGCAAACCGGCTTCAATCAAGCACTTTAGAATCTTTGGAAGCAAGTGTTACATAAAGAATAATGATGAAAATCTTGGGAAATTTGATGCAAGAGTAGATGAAGGGATATTTCTAGGATATGCATCCAAAAGTAAAGGGTACAGGTGCTACAACAAGACTCTTCGAAAAATAGTAGAAAGCATTGATGTGAGATTTGATGAAGAACTTCCAAGCAATACAAGAGATACAGACTGCAACAGTCCATCAGACAGTCATGAAGAAGAAAACTAAGATGATGATGAAACCAACAAGACAATAGAAGATGCTGAACTGAGCTCGAAATCCCCCTCAAGATACACTCAGAAGAACCATCCTGAAGATCAGATCATTGGAGACAAAAGAGTAGGGGTCCAGACAAGAAGGCAGCTAAATGAACAGACAGAAGAGGTATACATAGCCATGTTATCACAAATAGAGCCAAAGAAATTTGAAGAAGCTAGCAAGGAAAAATCTTGGGTGAATGATATGAATGAAGAATTGGATCAAATTGAGAAAAACAATACCTAGGAACTAGTTCCTAGACCCACTAAGAAAAATGTCATAGGCTCAAAATGGGTATTCAAAAATAAAATGCATGAGGAAGGATAGGTAATTAGGAATAAAGCCAGACTTGTCTGCAAAGGATATTCACAAATTGAAGGACTTGATTACGATGAAACATTTGCCCCCGTAGCCAAAATGGAAGCCATCAGAATGTTTATGGCCTTTGCATGCTACCAAGACTTCAAGGTATATCAAATGGATGTGAATTCTGCATTTCTGAATGGAGATCTAGAAGAAGAAGTCTACATGGAACAACCAAAAGGCTTCTCATTAACAGACAAAGAAGACTATGTATGCAGACTAAAGAAGGCTCTATATGGACTAAAACAAGCTTCTCATGCTTGGTACTCAAGGCTGGATAAATATTTGCAAAACCAAGGCTTTAAGAGAGGAGGAGCAGACATCAATCTATACATAAAAGCCCATGAAAATGAACTCCTGGTTGTTGTAGTATATGTTGATGACATTATGTTTGGAAGCAACAGAGATGAACTAGCAAAAGGGTTTGCTGAGGAGATGAAATCAGAGTTTGAGATGTCCATGATTGGAGAGCTCAGTTTCTACTTAGGACTTCAAATTTAGCAAAATAACATAGGTACATTCATCTCACAGGAAAAATACTTAAAAGAAATGTTGAAAAAGTTCAAAATGGAGGACTGCAAACCTGTGTCAACTCCCATGATCACGGGATGCAAGTTGTGTGCTGATGATGGATTTGCTGATATAGATCAAAAACTCTACAGATCCATGATAGGAAGTCTGTTATACCTGACAGCATCAAGACCAGACATCATGCTAGCAGTATGACTTGTGGCTAGATATCAAGCATCACCTAAACAAAATCACCTTCTAGCAGTCAAAATAATATTCAGATATCTACAAGGAACTACACAGTATGGACTTTGGTATCCAAAAGGAAAAAGCTTCACTTTGATAGCATACACAGATGCAGATTGGGCCAGCTGTGTGGATGATAGGAAAATCACAAGTGGAGGTGCATTCTACCTAGGAGAAAGTCTGGTGGCATGGCTAAGCAAGAAACAAACATCTATTTCTCTGTCTACAGCAGAAGCAGAATACATAGCAGCAGCAACTTGTTGTACACAAGTAATGTGGATGAAGCAAACCCTCCAAGACATGAAGGTAAGCATTGATGAACCTATCTCAATTAAATGTGATAATACAAGTGCTATAAGCATATCAAAAAATCCCGTGCTTCACTCAAAAACTAAACATATCCCAATCAAGTATCATTTTCTCTGAGAACAAGTGGCTCAGAAGGTAGTAAAGCTGGAGTATGTACCAACAAAAGAATAGACAACAGATATATTTACCAAACCTCTTGCTAGAGAACCATTTGAATATTTGAGAGATAGACTAGGGGTAGTATCTGTAGATACTACTCTCTGATATGAAGAGAAAGCACAATTTCAGGGGGAGAACAGAAATGAAAATATCATTCCAGGGGGAGATCAGCTAGCAAGGGAAGCATGAAATAGGTCCTTAGGATCAAAGGATTATGGCAAGAATACATCCAGCATAAAAGAGTCAATGAAAAGGCTAAAGGGTTAGTATTTTAGATTTAGTCCAAAGTTTGGAGCAGCAGGGTACAAAGTCAGAAGATCTCAGAGAGAGGAAATGCAAGAAATGTTGAAAAAGGATAAAATCAAAGGATCGAAGGATAGAATCTACACTAAGATATGTGCAACCCCTTGCCATTGATGTCAAAGGGGGAGGAAGAGCAAGCAGTAGAAGAAAGGGTCCTAAAAGGAAAACATAGGAAGTATATTGCCATCAATGTCAAAGGGGGAGACTGTTGGAAATTTTGTCATTGATGGCAAAAGATAGCAGCAGAGACAGAGACAAAGAAAAGAGAAGCTACAACACAAAGGAGACATGGAGCATAAGAAGAACAGAGACAGGGCAGTAAAAAGAGAGGCGGAGACAGCGAATACAGAGGCAAAAATGAAATGGTCAAGCAGTGGAGGCAGAGGAAGAGATGAAATGGTCGAGCAGTGGATGCAGAGGTCGAGCAGCAGAGGCAGAGGCAGATACATCGAATACAACGAATTATGAATCGAAATGGTAATAAACCCATGTGTTATAATATGTGGAAGTGCAGTGCAGAAGGCGCTATAATGGTTTGCAGTGAATCAGGGTTTAAGTTACAATTTGAGATCACGGTTTATAGAGCCTTCGAAAGAGGAGATTGCACATTCTGCCATGTAATTTCATTCAGTATTCATTGAGAGGTGAAGTACACAGCTGTTGTGCATAACCAATAAAGAGAGAGTTTGATCTCTGTTTAATACATTTTAGATGTATGCCTTGATGAAGCACCGAAGAGTAGAATGCCATAGGTATAGGTAGCACGAGATTGAAGGGCAAAGGTTTGAAACTGTTTGATATAATGGAACAGTGAATAGCGTCGCCAATTCATGTAATGGACCAGTGTTGTAGAGCCAAATCGAGATCATGGGGGATTGTTACATCTCAACAAAACCATGCAAGGAAAGAATAAACAAGAGCGATGGTGAAGAAGGCGGAACTTTGGTGGCATAAGTGATGGAGTAAGTATAGCCATGGCACAGTAGAAAAAAATTGAAATCGAAGTTATAAAGAATGAAACGGAACCTGGAGTGGGGAGTAACCGGAACCATGAAGGAACAATAACGACATTTAGGAACACCCGATGGTTTTAATCGCACCTCTTTTGCGCGGTAAGTGGTTTTCGTGAAATCAGTGCGATCACAGCCATCGGCTGACACGTGGCCTTAAGCAGTTTGGAGAAACCGCCCTTATCGCGTGCCATCGTGCGTTAACTGTCGACTATTGACTCTGTGCGATATCGATGTACGCAGTCCGATCTGGAGGTGGGCCCATCGAACGGTAGTCGCACATCAACTAGCACGGAAGATAACTCAAGTGACGGCGAGATAAGCAGTTGGGCCCCAGTTCATCACATGACTTCTAAGAGTTAAGTGGCTGGGCCCCAGTTTATATGGCTTAATCATGCGATTGCCATAGGATCGGAGGGTTGGAGCACGAGAGCAGGTGAATCATTGGATCCAAGCGGAGTTGTGTGCACGTTAAGCAAGGTACGTAATATGTTGCTGTGGGCCCATATGCTTTGTAACATGATGCTTTGGTTTATTTGGAAGCCAGAAGTTAATAACTGCGATAAAATCAAAGGTTATATATATATTACTGCTGGATG
>CM076577.1:1492909461-1493108178 GCA_034641835.2 Pinus albicaulis | reverse complement strand
CACTCGCCAAAACCATTGGCTATCAAATTAATTGAATTATCAGGCCTCTTCCGTTGTCTACCTATCGCACACCTCAACGCCTAGATAGGCTGCACGAAACCTTTCGCTGCACTCCCAAATTTGGTCAACCAAGGCTGCTACAGGACATCCACAGGCCAAGTGAATACTTTGGCCAGCTCCACAAGTGACTCAGTGCTCTTATGCGCCTTCACACACCCAAAAAACACGATGGGCCACCGAGGTTTCTAGCTTACTGGTCAGATGTTCCCGTTCAAAAAATTCTCTCACAGCTCTTACGATCTCTGCAGAACAGGTTCTCCACACTGTGCTCAATGAAAAAGCTCAACAACTATTTTATGCCTCTTTCAACAACGCCAACAGCAGGGCATAGTTCACGTGCCCTTCTCTCAACACAAACACGACTACGGACACTCACCTATGCAAACACCAAGCTGCAACGAGCAGCTCAAGGGCTCCAGTACAAGGAGAAACAACTCTTTCGAACCCTTGGCTCTTAAAACCACCAAGCTCATAGCTCTGGATACCAAGCACACAACCCCAACTACTATGCCAGAGAACTGATAACACTCAGTCTAACCCTCAGCTCTGATAGCATGACAGAAACTTTGAAGACTCCCCGAGGAGCATATCGATTACATCAGAGACACATAAATTTACATAAATGCAGTTGGAGATTCAACAGTGAATCCCGTAGTTATGACTGACCTAACCCTGTCGACTATCAGCTATTGCGCCGACCAACAGTGCATTGTTGTCGTATGAACTCACATGAATAGAGAGAGTGATTAATACTCTAACATCTCTTTCTCCATCTAAACATTTATTATTTTGAAATTTAAATTCTATTTTCTAAATTTATTCAATATATTTTCTTCATTTCTCTCTTGAGCTAATTTTGTGTTTTGTTTCTTTCCACTCTATTTTTACAGGGGCTACGAGCTACCAGTGACTCGGAGCTCGATATGGAGAAGAATAATATGGTTCCTTCATGCAATCAATCTGATATTATCTGACATGAAAGCATATTCCGTCTTAACTACGAACAATGAAGCACATATAATGGAAATCCCTCTAATGTGCAAGTAGTAATTTATTTTAAAAAGTTACGATATTTTATGAGGGGTAATCATTTAATATAGCCCAGAGTGGTTGAAGGAAAGTTGTTTTTTCATGTGTGTAATTTGTAAAAATTGAGTAGATATTTTTCCAAATTTTAATTGAAGTTTGTATAATTTGTAAAAATAAATATTTTAGTGATTTTTCAAGAAATCTACACAATTAATGAGAAAGAAAAAACAAATTTCCTTCAACCACTCTAGGCTGTATTAAATGATTACCCCTCATAAAATATCATAACTTTTTAAAATAAATTACTACTTGCACGTCAGAGGGAGTTTTTGAAAAACACATTAAAAATAAATTACATTGTTATTTAAAATAAATTACTACTTGCATATTAGAGGGATTTGTTAAAATCATCTATATATTAAAAATACATTTTAAATAATTAAAAAACACATTTTAAATAATTAAGATGGACTGTTAAACCAAAAATTATATCACCAGATTTCTAAAAACTAACGATGAGACTGATAGACATATAAACACATTTTAAATAATTAAAATTCACAATTAAACCAAAAATTATATCACTAGATTTCTAAAATCTAATGATGAGACTGCTCGACATATAACAGTGATATATCAGAGTGAAAATTTGTGTTTAAAAATAAAAAAATCGTCTTCACGAAGTGCCCGAGAATGCCAAAAAAACCGTGCACCGTTTCAAAACACACAGACTGAATGAAAAATACATGGAATATTATAAAAAGAATCACCAATTATAAAAAAATTTACAAAAAAATTATTATTGAAAGAATCCCCAATTAATCACATAGTGCCCTGCAATCATAGTAGAATATTTCATAGTAGAAAATTTTATTTATAGATGTATGTGTAAATTCTATTTGTAGATTGCATGTCTATTTATAGATGCATGTCGACTATTATTATCCCTTAATATTAGTTGGACAATAAACAATAATCTATTCTAAATGAGCACTTGGAAATAGTTAGCTAAAGTGGCAAATCAGTTAGCTAAGTGAATTTTGAGTTAAGAGGTTGGTTGGTGGGACATGCAGAGTGACTTTAGTTGTAACAGAGTGATTCTAGTTGTAACAGAGTTGGAAGTGTAGTGGTGCATGAGTTGTGCAAGTTGTAAATCAGCTTAACTCAGTTAAGTGAGTTAAAGTCAGTTGTGCTAGTTGTAACTGAAGATACATTAGTGAGAGATCAAGTGAATTAATTATTAATTAATTCATAATCAGTGGTCTCACATGCAACTGATGTTTTCACTATTATTAGCTGCATGCATGTCAGATCCAGTGCAGACCCAGTTGAGTTCTAGGTGAAAGGGCAGTGAACTATCAGTTGTGACATTATCTGGTTGCACACATGTAACCACACACACATTGGATGCACCTATGAGGATTGCGCAGTCAAGGCAGACAAGAATCATTCATTTAGGGGTTCTTGACCATCAGGGATTGCGCAGTGGAGGCAGGCTGTCTGGAGACAGTAAATTGGCTAAGGAACTTGTCAATTTTTGTATGACAGTGTGAGATAGTTAGATATTGTATTAAGAGCTCTTGGATTCGAGTTTTGTATGTAATTGTTTCATGTTCCATGATATAATACATAATAGAAGATAGTGGGGTTTTTAACTTTATGCTTTCCCGGTAAATTATCTGTGTTATGTGTGATTGATCTTTCTTCATGATATTTCTATTTGTGATTGTGTTTTAAATTCCGCAAAGATTTTGTAGAAGCGATTCTGTATCTAACAGTGGCATATAATTTTTAGATCAGGAGAATGCAGACAATACATATTTTGTATTAAATTCTACAAAGATCAAATAACAAATCAAAGGGAGAGAGAACGCAGACACAAAAGAAGAAAGAAAAAGAAGGGAAGTAACATAATCAAATATAAGTCCCCAACAACATGTCAAAGGGATCTTAGAGTTTTAGTTCATTTCCATTAGTGACTACAACATTACATTCAACATGCATACAACAGGGCAAAGCATTCTTCCACAAACACATCTCCATTTGAGACATGTCTTGGGTACTTGCAAGATCACCTTTGGACTTCATCTTTGATAAATATGTTGCTATATATGGTCATAGTGACACATATAAGGCAAGGAAGTTCATTGAGAAAATTCAGTTGGTACATTACACAGTGCAAGAACAACTTGAAAAGATTCAAATCAGCTATAAGGAAAGGCATGATAAACATCGCGTTGATCACAAATTCTAGGTTGGAGATGAAGTTTGGTTATATATTAGAAAATAAAGACTTCAAGGGGAAGGTAAAAAGCTTAAGCCAATCCGTTATGGTCCTTTTAAAATTCTGGAAAAGATTGGTAACAATTCATTTAAGCTAGATATTCCTCCTTATATGAAAATACATTCTGTCATTAATGTTGAGAATTTGGGATTGTTTGAGCCTCCATTGATTGATGATCCAGGAGAGCATGTTCAAATGCCATCAATAGATGATTTCTTGCTACCATCAATAGATGATTTCTTGTCAGAATATCTTGATGAACTTCAACAAGATCTCATACTTGACAAAAGAACCAAAACTTCAAGAAGAGGGAATGTTGAATACCTTAGAGTGGGACTGAAGGGACAAAATCCTTCCAATGCCAAATGGACAGAGATTGAAAGGGTGAGGGAGCTGTACCTTCACCTGTTGAACAATTGATAGTATATTTTGGGGTCCAAAAGGCTTCTAGTGGGGAGGAATGATCAGAGACTTAGTATTAAGCTAAAAAATGAAAGTGCTTAGAAATTCTCCAAACTAGAATGAAAGCGAAGAGCTCATCACCAGGAATCCGACACAATTTGTTTCATCAAAAACTAACTTCGAATGAGGAAGTTATGACATGTTGTTCATTTTCTCAAACAACTAAAAAAATTGCAGAAAAATGACAGGTTGATGACATGGTGACCTAGTCAGCACTCCCAGGTATATTCAGGGAATATTCTCCAGTTTTAGCCCAATGACACTGTGACAAGTGTCATAACAAGATTTGCTAGTGAATTTGGAGGTGAAATTTTTTTATAGTTACCCTAAGGTTGAAGGAGACTTTTTTTTAGTTGGAATAGTCCAACCAGAGCTGGACACGTGGTGTAGCCAGGGGCTGCCACGTTCCCCCTCTGGTGGACCCATCCAACCCTTGGGAACTGGTCAAATTTTATGTTTAAATTCTAAATTTATGTATTAACCAAAGTTCTGCACACATATATATATTTCAGGATATATACATTTCAATTAACCAAAGATCATATATTATGCAGGCGAATATAGATATTTAGAACCAAAGTTTTGGCTAAGGGTTGAACGTTATAACTTGAAGCAAAATTCAGGTGCAGGGGTTGGGATCGAACCCATGACCTACCCCACACAACTCCACCGAATTACCGCCTCATATATCCATTGGGTCTTAACCCTATATGATTGCCATTGCTATTTATTGTTTGTCAATTCTGATGGCGAGGGTTCAGAGCGGGCTAGCCCCATGGGCCAACCCCCTCCCATATGACTACATTGCAAAACTGTAGGTAGAGCCAAATGCAACGGGCAGAATTTAATGCTTAATCCACAATTATTCTAGTAATTCGTGGGTTAAGGACTAATTAAACCAGGTTTATGACATTTGGATAATGCGCAGTTAAGACACGCTTATTACAATCAAGCGCAGTCTTAACTGTTAATTAATCACACTGTTAATTGGCAGTAGAGTTAGCGGAACCACCTATTTCAACAGAATCCACCATAGTGTAAGATTTATCTAGAGTCTCCTCCAGATTTGGAGGAGATATTGTAGGAATTTTTTTTTGGCCATAATTGGAGCAATTTTTGACCAATTTTGGCTCAGGAAGAGTCATTCTTGGTATATTTTGATGTTTTGGACACATTGGAGCAGGTTGCAGAATATAAACAACATTGTTTGCACAATTGAGCTAATACGAAGGCCCATCCCATGGAAGTTGGACCAGGGAGATGTAGACCAGGAGGGGTGAACTCCTTCATCAAAACAAAGTGTTAATGATTCAATTTTGATGGTTTGCTGTGTGTTTGTTTACTGCTCTTCAACATTTAATTTCCATGCATGTTCAAATATTCAACATAATCTCCGCACATTTACTTGTTAATCAATCATAAGAACTTCAGTAAGCCCATGTACAGGAAGCAAAGATCAACACTTTTAATATAATTCTGAAGATGAAATTAGCACAACAAAACTAACATTAAAATTTAGATCACTCTCTGTAGGAATTTACAGGGTAAGTTCCTTAGATAAAAAACCAAAGGTCATCGCTCACAAACAAATCAAAAATTAGTACACTAGTATATCACGTGGTTAAAACCATCGAAGAGGGAAATAGTCCACGGCCTGAGCCAACATGGCCGCTTCATGAAATTTATTAATATAGAAAGAAAGTTTACATATGTTTCTCTCATAAACGGTTACCAAAAAAATGACCCTCCATGTTCTTTAAATAGAGATCATGGACCAATCGGGTGTTAAGCCATGGATCAAGTGTCGTTAATACCGAGGAGAGAGTGAACCGTCAGATCATTATAAATCGTGACTGTTGGATTATAAGTTACAAATGTACATAGTAAAGAAACACGCTTTACCTAACTCTACACTAGACCAAGTTATAGTTAACAATTTCCTATGTGTCAGAATATCCTAACATCTCCCCTTAAGAAAAACTTGGGATAGGATTGAAGGATTTACAAAGGTGACACAAAAGAAGCCTATTTCCTATGTGTCAAAATGTCCTAACATCCCCCCCTTAAGAACAACTTGGGATAGGATTGAAGGATTTACAAAGGTGACACAATAGGAGAAGGAAGAAGGCATTAGAGCCTGTCCCCCCTTAATGATAAATTTCCTGAACTCCAAGCATGGATCGAATTTTGGTAAACTTCGCTTCTGTGAGAGCCTTTGTAAATATATCGGCAACTTGATCATTGGTTGAACAATAATGTACTTCAAGAACACGATCATGAATGAGATTTCTGATGAAGTGTATATGAAGCTCAATGTGTTTCATATGCTGATGCTGAACTGGATATTTGCATAGTTGAATGGCACTTTGATTATCACAACAAATTGTAGTTGGATGTTGTTGATGAAGACCAAATTCAGATAGGATCTGATGAAGCAAAATGGCTTCCTTGTTGGCTTCAATGACACCACGATACTCTGCTTCTGCCAAAGAAAGAGAGATGGCACTTTGTTTCTTACAAGACCAAGTAATAGGTCCTGAACCACGAGTGAATACATATCCTGCAGTAGACTTTCGATCATCAGGGTCACCAGCCCAATCAGAATCAGTGAAACAAATCAACAATGGAGATGCTCCTGCACTGTAATGAATCCCAAACTGAACTCTACCTCGAATATATTGAAGTATTCTTTTAGCTGATTTCCAGTGAATTTTATGAGGTTGCTGCATAAACCAGGCAACAAGACCAACAACAAAGGAAAGGTCAGGACGAGTATGGGTTAGATACAGAATTTTACCAACAAGTTGATGGTATAAGGTAGCATCAACTGCAGGGGTATTACAAGTGACTGAAATCTTGACTCCAAACTGAAAGGGAGAAGGGGTTAGCTTACAGTCTTCCATGTGAAATTGGTGTAGAATATCATAGGCATACTTGGAATGAGAGAGGGTAATACCTTCTTTGGATTTCAAGACTTGAAGACCAAGGAAATAATGAAGTGTCCTAAGTCTATCATTTCAAACTTCTTTTTGAGGCTAGACTTCACATGGTTTATATGGTTGGGATCACTACCAGTAAGGATAAGATCATCAACATAAATAAAAAGGATGGTGAAGGACTTACCCACTTTCTTGGTGTAGACATTGTTGTCAGAATGACACCTAGAAAAGCCATTATCTAATATAAATCTATCAATTTTGGCATACCAAGCCTGAGGAGCTTGTTTGAGACCATATAGAGACTTCCTAAGGCGACAAACAAGGCTAGATTTTTTTTGGATAAAGCCAGGGGGTTGTTCCATGTATATTTATTCATGACAATATCCATGTAAGAAGGTCGATTTAACATCCATCTAAAGGAATTCCCATTTAAATGAGGTAGAAACGAAAAGAACAAGGCATATATAATTCATTTTGGCAACAGGGGAGAAGGTTTCAGTATAGTCAATGCCTTCAACTTGTGAAAAACTTTTAGCAACAAGACAAGCTTTATGTATATCCACTTTTCCATCTGGTCCAAACTTTTTTTGTAAACCCATCTGCATCTGACAAGTTTTCTTCCTTTTGGAAGAGGAACAAGATCCCAAGTATCGTTTGCCAATAAGTAACGATATTATTCATTCATAGCTTCATCCCAATTTGGATGACTGGAAGCTTCTTTAAAGGTGTCTGGATTGGGATTTTCTGGAACTTGAGCCAATAAGGAAGAGGATCTTTCGAACTGAGAACGTGTACGTCGTCGATCTGCAGAGTCACCTACAAGAGAACCTACTGCATTCCGAGTAGAGAGGACCCATCTTGGAAGCTGTGGAGCAGAAGGAATATCTTCAAGAGGTGGAGGAGGATTGTCGTCCTCGCTGTCATCATCTGAACTAGAAGGAATTCTATAAAAAATAGAAGAGATAGAGAGAGGTTGCACATATCCTGAATCAGGCTCGCAGGCCAAAGGTGGCACACCTGCCGAACTAGGCTCGCAGGCTGATATATTTTCATCAAATTTTACATCTCTTCTAATGATTATATTTTTGGATGTTGGTTGAAGAAGTCCATATCCTTCGACATCTTCAGAATATCCAATAAAAATGCATTTTTCACTCTTAGGTTCTAAGGCTTTATGTTTCGCATCTGGAATATGGGCCCAAGCATCACTTCCAAAACATGAAAGTGACTTACATCTAGTTTGATTGAGCTCCAGGATTCTTCTGGAGTTACATTCCTTAAAACCTTAGTAGGAGTGCGATTTACTATGTAATTTGCACAGTTAATTGCTTCTGCCGAAAAATTGACACTAAGTCCTTTAGATTGAAGCATACAATTAGCCATTTCTTTTAAGGTGTGATTCTTCCTTTCAGCTACACCATTTTGTTGTGGAGTATATGGAACAGTATGTTGCAATTGAATGCCATGCTCAATGCAAAATTTGATAAATTTGTTGTTAACATATTCTCCTCCATTGTCCGATCTTAACTTAAGAATTTGATATCCAGATTGTTTCTCAAGAATGGCCTTAAAGGCCAAGAACATGTAAAAAACTTCACTCTTGAGTTTTAAGAAGTATACCCAAGTGCATATGGAAAAAATCATCAATGAAAGTTAAGAAGTACTTGCAACCAGAGAGAGAAACAACAGGAAGTGGACCACATAAGTCACTGCGCACAAGCTACAAAGGGGTTGAAGCATGCTAAGAGGCACGTTTGTCAAAACTGTCTCGATGATGTTTTCCGAGTACACATCTGGAGCAAACACCATCTTGTCAAGATACCATAGGAAGCCCTGTCACCATATTTTCTTTACATATAGTTTGAAGAGAGCGATAGTTTAAGTGACCAAATCATTCATGCCAAAGTTTGCTCACTTCATCATTATGAGAAAAAAAAAATGGAGGGAAGACATGATGACCCAAAGTTGTCAAACTTATACAACCTTATGGAATCATCAACAATGCCAGTAGCTAAAATATGTCTAGGATCTTTGAGGTCCTTTATTACAACATCATGAGGTGAGAATTCTACTATTTTCCCTTCACCTGAATGAGTTATCTGATAAACAGATAGAAGGTTGCATGACAAGGTAGGAACACATAGTACATCATTAAACTGACCATTATCTAAATGAATGGTTCCAGATCCTACAACACTAAGAGATCTATCATCACCAACATAAATATGTTTGGTGTTACAATCATTTAAAGAAGAGAACATGGCTTTATTTTTGGCCATATGGTAAGAAGCTCTAGAATCAATGAGCCACTCATGAGAATGAGAAGAAGAAGATACATTTAATGCATAGCCAGATGCTTGACAACCACAAAGCTGCAATTCCTGAAGATGAAGTTAAAGAGGTCTCCAAATTGATGGGGTGCTTCTTCATTGCTACTTCCAAGGCTTCCATGTTTTTAAAACATTTGGACTCTACATGGCCATCACGATTACAAAAGTTGCAATGTCTATCTGTTTTCTTCCCTTTGTTTTTAGTTTCCTTATCAGTTTGGTGAGTTGCTTTTTTAATTTGCGGCTGAAATTGCTTAGGACCCTTGTTTGGTTTAGGACCATACTTTTTAGGATACTTCTTCTTGAATTTCTTTTGATATGGTTGATGTTGGGCTGCTAAGGCTTTCTTAGAAGCATTTTCAGAAGTGATAAGACCAAGGTGTAAGATTTTTTCTTGTTCTCTTATCAAAGAATCACAAAAGGCATCAAAAGAGGGGTTCTTGTAGGTTTTTCCTTGAGAAATGATGGCTTCTCTAGTGGAATGGAAGGTGGAAACAAATACCTTGTATGTAGGGCCAAGCTTAGCAAGAATGGAATAGATGAGGCTACCATCTTCCTTTTTGACCTTACAACCTTCTAAAAGAAGTTTAAGGGTCTTGAATTTGGACAATAAATCTTCAATAGAGGAGAAATTATTGGGCTCCAAAGTAAGCAACTCATTTTTAAGTTGGTGGGCCTTGATTTGATTTTGAATGCCAAAAAAAATATTTAGCTTTTCAGAGCTTCATCAGGGGTGTCAATTTCAAGGATATGAAATCGAAGATCTTGAGCAATGGACATTCCTATCAATCCTCATGTTTGATCTTGTTTATTTTCCCATTTAGCGGCTTTATCTCCATCAGTAGGTTTAGTTTCTTGTCCTGTGGCTATTCTATAAAGCCCTTTACTTCTAAGTAAATCTACCATGTGAGGTAGCCATTGGAAATAATTGGTGCTGTTAAGAATAATTGGGCAAGAAATTTCAATTTTTCTAAAAACTGCAGTCGAAAAGAGAAGAAACTAACTGCTCCAATGGAAATATCTCAAAAAATTAGGCCGATTAAAAAAAAGGGCTCGAAAAATGGCTTTCGGATGAAGAAGTTATGCCTTTTTGAAAAACTTGAGTTGTAGATGCCGAATAGTTATGGGAACGATTGAAATTTGATGATGAAGTTTTTTTTTTTTTTGTAACTCTCCGGTGCCCATGCTTTTTCCTGCAAAAAAAACACAAAATCTGAGCACAAAAATAAGCAAAATACAACCCTTACAACAAAACGTTAGTTTTTCGGATATCCCTTTTTGCTATTTCTAATTTCCCGAGATCGCACAAAGACGCGGGGAAAGAGCATACGTAGTAAAAATAATCCCGCCTTCTCGATTCTGATTTGCCAAGATCGCACACAACATAGAGCAAAGAGCATACATAAAGAAGAGGGTATACAATAAAAAAAATATAAACTGAAATAAACAGAGGGAATTGAAATAAACAAAATGAATAATAAATATAACTGCAAAACAAATACTTTATACCTCCATATCTAAAATGACATAACTTGGGCAACCAGAAACCTTTTCACATGAAACGAAAGGGGTTCCTCATTGTAACAAACACTCCCGACACAACAGAACTATTCTCGAAGCCCAAAAAAGTTCAGAAATAGTAGATATAGAAAATGACAGTCGCATGCAGTCGAACCAGCTTTGGATTTGGATCAACAACGGATGTGACCCTCAAAATAGCTCTGATACCATGTAGGAATCTACAGGGTAAGTTCATTAGATAAAAAACTAAAGGTCACCGCTCACAAACAGATCACAAATCAGTACACCAATATATCACGTGGTTAAAACCCTTGAAGAGGGAACAGTCCACGACCTGAGCCAATGCGACCACTTCAGGAAATTTATTAATATAAAAGGAAAGTTTGCATATGTTTCTCTCATAAATGGTTACTGGAAAAATGACCCTCCATGCTCTTTAAATAAATATCATGGACCAATCGGGTGTTAAGCCACGGATCAAGTGTCGTTAATGCCGAAGAGAGAGTGACCCTTCGGATCACTACAAATTGTGACCGTTAGATTATAAGTTACAAATGTACATAGTAAATAAACACGCTTTGCCTAACTCTACACTAGACCAAGTTATACTTAACTATTTCCTACGTGTCAGAATATCCCAACCCTCTCCAACTATGTTAAATCTTGCAAATATAAAATAGGACACCTATATAGAAAATTCTGTAATTTAACCCTCGAGAAGCATTCATCCATATTTCTATAAGGACCTCATTTCCATGGCTATTAAGAACACGCCATCAAAGTAATTTATTTTTTTACTCTCTATCATAACAACCATACACATGAGAATTTAAATAAGACATTTACAGAGAGATCAAATAATCAGTTCACATACAATATAACTCAAATTACTCCACACTATATATTTATAGAGAATTTACATGGGCTCTTTGCACGAGCTCTCCAAGCTACACGAGATTTTCTCCTTGCACTCTATTTTCTAGACTGTAAAATCTAATCCCCCTTTATTGAATTGAGATCTAATTGTTCATATGTATAATCTCTTATTCACTAAGAAATATCCTAATAGAACAAACCTAATGGGACATTTGTCCCAACAAACTAACACCTCAGCTTGACAGTCGTTATCCCTACAAAGGCCCACTTGGAAATAACACCAACATCCTAACAACTCAATTTATTTCTAAATTCAAGACACATATATTTACATCAAAATCCACAATTTCTAATCTATATAAACTATATTTGAGGGAAATTTCTTTCCCTTTGGATATTGTATGACATATTTGAGTCTAAGCAAAATAAATTTCTTAGGGGTTGACGCTTCTATATCAGTCAACATCCTCATCACTTGGTACATCAACACCCTTGTCACATAGTGGAACTTGACAACAAGAATTTGAAGATTTGAAGGTTCCATTAGAGAAACTTTGAGGTCTAAAATGAGCCTCCTAAGAAATATTATAAAATAATAGTGGAAATAATAAAATAATATTAGAACACCTCATCAAGTTTTGGAGGGAAAAAAGAAAAAAACTAATTTTTCAAATCATATTTCAACTTATCTCCCTATGATTTTACTCAAATTTCGAGTGGAAGCACTTGTTGGATGTAGACTTTAATTTTTCATCTAAGGAGTACCCATGTTGCACAATTTCGAGGGACCCTACTACACTAAAAATGTGAAATATATGAAAAAAACGTGATTGCAATCATGTTTTTTTAATAAATTTCACAATTTTCGTATAATAGGGTCCGTCGAAAGTATGCAACATGGGTACTCCTTAGATGAAAAAATAATTTTTGCATCTAATGAGTGATCTTGCTCAAAATTTGAGTAAAATAATAAGGAAATAAGTTGAAAATACGAGTTGAAAAGATATATATTTTTTATTTTTTATGACTTACTTCACGGAGTTGAATCCAAAAAAATTATATGTAATATAATGCACTGCGAAAATCCTCAATACTTAAAATACAAAGATTGAAGGGATCTCTACTTGAATGGTTCATGAGACACAATACTTGCTAAGGTTTTGCAAATGGGGTAGCAAGCTAAGTGGGCTTGATTGTGGGGAAAACTCCAGAGTTAAGCGCACTTGTGCCAAAGGTGATCTGGGATAGGTGACCTCCTGGGAAGTCCTGGTTACCGAGTGCAAGCCTCAGAAATGATGATTGATGCTATGTAATTAATTTCACTAGTTTCAATCTCACTTCTTCACCCCTGCTAGCATCACCCGATGCAATGAGTGCTAAGTGGACTATTGAGTATTCATGAGAAATTAAGATAGTTACGACTATTTCTCAAGGAAATGGTCATAGATGAATGATTTACTTAACACAGTTGAATCTAAAAAAATGATATCTAATATAATGCTCTGCAAAAGCCCTTAATATTTCAAATACAAAGAGTGGAGGGAGCTCTACTTGAATGGTTCATGAGGCACAATACTTGCTAATGTTTTGTAAATGGGATGGCAAGCTAAGTGGGCTTGATTGTGGGGAAAAATCCATAGTTAAGCGGATTTGATCCAGAGACGTTCTAATCCTCCTACTGCAACATTATTACCATTTCGAACCACTCACCCAGCATTTCTTCATCGCAATTAATCACTCTTACTCATTATTTGTGGTTCAAACCTATCAACCTCAACACAATAAAACCTTGAATGCGAATTCAAGACCTCACTCTGTTTATATAGAGAACTTCTCTTGGAATTCATACATGGAAATGTTACCAAGGTTCTATCCTTTTTACGATAGAGTCATTCATCTATCACTAAACACATGGAATTTCGATTTAATAGCATCGATTTGAACTTATTCATTCTAGAAAAAACTTTACCACACAACCCCAGCATATTCGAACTGCTCATGAATCAAACATTGACATTAACCCTTAACACAGAGGTTATCACGCACTATTCATACAATTGCTTATTGAAATTCAATCCATTCAAACAGACCTTAAACCAAATGATACCCATGTAATACTGAAATAGATTCCTCATATATGCAGATGAAATTACTTGCAAAGGCTTCTTGTCTTGACCAGATCTTCAAATCAAATGACCCTTTTGAACTGCCCGTAGGATTACAGGAACAAACCCCTGTTTGCCCAAACTGAAGCACTCACACACTCTGTAGATCTCTAAAGACCCCAAACCTTTCTTTTCTTTAGTGCAACTCCGTCCTGAGCTTGTTCTGTATAAGATCTTTGGCCCTTGTTGTAGCTTGCAACTCCACTACCTCTCTGCTTCTGTTGTTCCTCTGCCTTTGTTGCTTAGGTGTTACCTTTGCTACCTCAGCTGCCTCTGCTCCTTGTCTACCTTGCTTCTTAGCTGCATTCACTTCTTTACTGCCTCTGTTGATAGTCTAATGCTTCTCCTTGCCTTTCTGCTAGTTCTTTTCTTCTCCTTTGCCTTAGTGATAGTTTAGGTGCTGCTCCTTTGTGCTCCTTTTATGCTTTCCTACTGCATAATTGCCTGATCTGCTCCTTTGCCTTATTGCTGGTTCTTCTCTGCTCCTTTGCCTTAGTGATAGTTCAGGTGCTATTCCTTTGTGCTCCTTTGCCATCAATGACAATATTTCCAACAGTCTCCCCCTTTTGCATTGATGACAATACTCCAATACTTCCCTCCAGGACTTCCTCCCCCTTCTCATTTTGAGAAATGTTTTGTCTTCCTCTGCTTGCTTTTCAAAAGAGCCTTTCTTCTTCTGCTTGCTTTTCCTCCCCCTTTGACATCAATGGCAAAGGGTTGCACCTTTCCCAATGTGCTTTCTATCTTTTCATTTCCTCTCTCTGAGTTGTGGTTAGGCCTTCTTCTTCTGACTTTGTACCATGCTGCTCCAAACTGGTGTACAAGAGTTGTTGGGAGAACACTTTGAGAGTCATTGAACTTGTATGTATATACACAGTAAGTTGATATCATCCCAAAGCTCAGAATTCTTGCACTTGTATAAAGCTGAAAGTGATGATAAGGAAACTTCATAGAACACAATGTACTAGACTTATATAATCAGAGATGCATCATTAGAATAATATTAAAGTACTGAGAATGATCCATGCGTCATACAAAGTCTGCTCCAAATATACTTCAGTCCATATTATGATATTCATCTGAGACACATATTTGTAGTACACATCTATTCAAATATGATGATGCCAATATATCTTTTATAGCTATGGTTCACCTTTACTTCCTATTGGTAGTGATATGAGTTTTTCTGCTGACAGGGATATTACACTTAATAGCTGAAAGGTCCTTGTTACTGATGTGATCAATGAATCAAACCAGATCTTACAACTTATTGTGAAATTAGACAATATCTTTCAATATAAGAGACCAAATGACTTTACTTCTTGTACAATGTACTTTCAAAACAAACCCATGAGGCTTGATACATTCAATGTATTGGTCAGTCTCACTTATCAACTATGCAATTTTATTTATGACATAAGGCGGTATGTATGTCAACGATCAACCTCTCTTTAATGGTGAAATACCATAAAATCCTTTCTACTGAAGTATGCTTTTGATGAATCAATAATAGACTTTTGAGCTTCAACTGTAATAATAACACAACTAGTCCTTCATACTTCTGATACTTTAACTGTTCTATCATGATGATCTTCAACAAAACATCTTCAAGTTGTTTAATTGAAATCTCAGCAAACAGACTTCACACAGTTTTATGAATGATCTTAAGAAAGAGGCCTTGAAGATATATATGTACCGACTTCAGGAAGGCATGCAGTTATATATAGAAATAGATAATGTTTCAATGCTCAATATAATGCTTCAAGTGTAAACAAAATAATGATCCTTTAGCACTCTTATTTACCTTTTCATGCTTTAGTAATGCAGATAACGCTGAGAATACTACCTTGATGTACTTATGATATTGAGGACCTGTACCATACCACTGCTCTATTGAGGACACTTGGTATTCTGCTGATAGGCAGACTGCATGATCCAAATACCAATTGATACTACTTTGATAAACCAAGCAGTAATTTCACTTCAACTCGCACATGCACCCATAGTTAAGACAACCTTCATAGTTTCTACTATTGAGCTCTCCACTGTTCTCAACAACAATCATCAATATACTGAATCTGATCTTGGCATCATTAACCTTTTGCTTATTCTGTCATTCTGGTTTAAAAGAATGTCACTGCATTTTCCTTTCTAGGACTACTCTATAATCATTGCTGCTTTATATACAATTCAACTGTTCTAACATAATGATCTTCAGGAAGACATCTTCAATTTTTTTACTTAGAATCTTCATGGGCAGACCACTCAGAGATTTGTCACTTATTTAACTTCATTCCTCCAAGGGGAATTTTCATAGATGAATGATGTAATGATATAATGATGATAAACATTTCTCTTACTCATCCTTCTTAAATTTCATTCATTGTTAATTCTTGCAGTGTGATTCACAGTGTGATCATCCTCTATGGATTTTTCCAGTTTTATAGTTCGAAACATAATTTTTTTGTGATTTAACCATTCATCACTTAGTGTGTTGTTGTCTTCTTAGCTTGCATGATCTTGGTTGATGTTCTCTCTACTACCATGGCTTCTTGTTGCCTTCTCTTCTTCCATCAATCTGTCAGCTATTGAATGCTTCAAATAATCTTCTTCCTCTATAGGTCTCTGTTAGAGGAATTTTCCTCTCCCTTCCTGACCTTTTAGCTGTTGTTATTTCATGGAGCTCTTCTTAGACTACTTTTGTGGGGACTATTTATGAACTGCTCTCCCCCTGGGATGTTGCTTCATATCTATCACTGGTTGGATATTTGTGTTGCTTCCTAGAGAAGCTCCCCCTAAGACTATGATGGATTCATTATGTTATTGAGGTAACAGGCTCCCCCTTTCTCTTTTCCTTCCATACTTTATTGGGGTTCTTCATAATGTCTGCACTTCTTTTTGATTCATAGTTTTGTTTGATTTGATTAGATTCCATAATCTAATCGAATCAAGATATTTGTGTTGCTTCCTAGAGCAGCTCCCCCTGAGACTATGATGGATTCATTATGTTATTGAGGTAACAGGCTCCCCCTTTCTCTTTTCCTTCCATACTTTATTGGGGTTCTTCATAATGTTTGCACTTCTTTTTAATTCATAGTTTTGTTTGATTTGATTAGATTCCATCATCTGTCTAGAGTTCTTTAATGTATATGGCAGTTTACAGTCTTTTGATTTGTGACCAAGCTTGAGGCATACATAACATCTTATTTTACCAAGGTACGTTTGAGCTGATGTATAATATTTTATGCTTCCTTTTGAACATAATTTACATTCAACAAGTTTATGTCCAAAATTATTGCATGCATAACAGTAGCCATGGAAATGATTTATGTACCTAGTGAAAGATTGTCTTTTCCATTTTCTTGCTTGAGGGGTTCTTCTCATTTTCTGCATCTTTTGCTGGTTAAAGTTGATATGCCTTGTCTTATAATGTGTTGCAATATGTCCTGGTTTATGACACGAAAAACATGTGATATTTTTCATAGGAGGAAAGAACCTCCTTTGACATCTTCCAAATTTGTTCAATTCATCCTTAGGAGCATATGAGCCTTTTGCAGTTGATTGTTTCATCCTCTCATTCTCTATCCTTTCATGTTGCTACTTGTTTCTGTTTGTTTCTTTACAAATCATGTTCTTGCTGGCTTCTACTTCTGTAGGAATCTTCTGAGCTGCTTCATTATCCTTTACAGCTTTTACAAAAATGATATTCCTGTTATCTTCTACCTTGGACTTATTTGTTTCTCCTTCATAGCCTATCCCAGTCTTTATGAGAGGAGACCTTTGAGCATTTAGAATTTGGTCCAACTGTCCAGAGCTTTTCATTTGTGGAATATTCATGATTAGTTCAATTTGGGCCTTTTCTAATTTCATCCTTAGGCTTACCACCTCTTCTTCCAATCTTCCACATTCCAGAATTTTCTCTCTCATTTGTTGCAGCAGAGTGTCTTCTACTTTCCTTGCTTCTTCAAGTTGTGCCTTCAGGCCAACAATTTCTTCCTTATCTTCATATTCTCTCTCATCACATATTTGCACCAATGTCTTAAGGTCTTTGTTTTCATTCTTCAATCTTTCTATCTTAGTCAAGGCTGTGTCAAGTTTGGATTTTTCCTCAACTGTAATTTCTTCATGTTACTCACACCCATTCACCCTGGTAGGTATCTCATTTGATTGAACTTTTTCCTTTTGAAAGGAATTTTTCTTCTTCTTCTGGTTTATCTTCTCCTTCTTGATAATGCATCCACTAGTGTCTACTTCATGCATGAAACGTAATCTATCCCAGATTTCTTTTGCAGAGGTTAGATCCATTATTAAGTCAAAATCCTTGTTATGAAGACTATTATATATCACACATTTTGCCTTGGCATTCCACTGTTTTTCTTGCAACAAGGGAGAGTCTGTGCAGTAACCATCACATACAAGCTTCCATACCTCAGGTTCATAAGCCATTAAATATGTTTTAACCTTATCTCTCCATTCAGGAAAGTTTGTTGTATTTAGCATAGGTACATTTTGATAGTCCATGACTCAACCAGATCTCCTTCAAGCTATTAGGCTTACACCAAAGGAACCCGCTCTGATACCAATTGTTGAAACCTTAGTTAAACTGAGAGGGGGGGTGAATCAATTTAACTCATTCATGGACTTTTAAAACTTTCCTTTAAACTTATTTACACCTTCATTTCATGATCAACTTATTACATAATGTAACAACAATCTTAATATGTGAGTAGCAAGTATTAAGCAGATTAGATACACCATATCAGCACATAAACATCATGCACATAGACAACAGATATAAGTGGAAACCCATAAGGGAGAAAACCACATCTTGGTATTGTTGTGATGCAAAGGCAAGCTCCAACTCCCTCTCACCACTGATTTTCTGTAGGCACCAACCTACAAGAGGGTCCTACCTCAATTCTGCAAGCTACAACTTGCAAGGAAGCTCCAACTCCCATCTATTTTTTGCAGGCTACAACCTACAGGAGGCTCCTACCTCAGCCAGCTACAACTGACATCTATCAAGCTACAACTTGATATGGAAGCACCAACTTCCTCACTCTTTAAAAAAAAAACACATGCTGATTTACCTGGATATCAGCTCTGTTCTGTTCCTTCTACACTGCTGTCCACCACCCTTCATATCTGACTTATATCATCTTTGAATCTTCACAGCTTCTCTATCTGCTCCTCCTTCTTCTTACCCTCTCTGCCTCATTTCTCCATTCTCTAACTTGTCTATGTATATCTTTGTAATATTATTTATAGAGATTACCTCATGACTGTTAGCATTCCACAGGGAATTCGAAATGAATAGCCACAACTCTTTGACTTCTGAATTATCATTTATTTGTCCAGCTCATTCAGAGGAATATAGCAGTATATACATATTTCAGTATTTCAGTGGAGTTTTGTTTTGCCTTCGGAGACTTGCCATTGCATCACAAACAATATAAAATAAATAAAACTTAACATTTTCAGTTACAATAAGTATTTCAATTCAACCCATTTAGTTCTTGGCTCGTTGTGCGTTTGTCTTTTCAGCCGCTGTCATGTAACAGTTTTGCAGACACTCCAGCTTTCTATGCATGTAGAATGCATTTCCCAAATTATGTTCTAAATCTAGCAGCTTTATCAAAGTTGAAGCTTTTCCATCAAAGGTTAAAATCTCTGTTATAACTCAATAATGCAATTTCATTTAATTGGAAATGCTCAAATTGGAAAACTCAGTTTCAGAAGCCCAACTTTAATACACTATGAAAAAGCAATCAACACAATTTCAACCTAGCAACTCTAATGCGGAAGTAGCTCTTCATCTTATGCGCTATGGTCAAAAATCCACTTTATGAATTTGAAATTAATATTTCAAACTTTGGTTACAAACCCTTTCATATACCTTTGAAGTGGAAGCACAATATCCCAGCCGCATGTTATTTGGCTCATTCAACATTTAAATGGCCCTTCTTCCAATGTTTAGGACCCAATTAAATAACTTAACATTGTACCCAAACCTGGCAAATTCTAAAAATATGCGGAAGCTTTTTTCAGAACCTATGGCTAAAACCATAATCAAAACCAATTTATATTTATTCGAATTAATATTCGAATATTATAGATGAAGCCATATTATAGGTGTCGACATATAACTCAGGTTTTATAAATCTTTACTCTCCATTCATATTAGAGTTTGATGCGTATCCAAACATCAACAAATATTAAAAGCCTTCGACCTTTTGGATCAAAACCCAATGTCGACTATATTAAAGTTTTGGGTCCCACAATTTTCCTTTGTATTATCGACTATGCAACTTTGCTTATCATCCAACGGTCTAGCTGCTCTAGTGCTCCAACGATACCTTGGGCACACATCCGAGGGCTATCGCGTGGCGATGGATTACAAACTTTAACCGTCAACTTCACGCGATAATTTCGGGCCCACAGCCTCATTATCCATCGCAGAGATCTGACGGTCAACAGCTTCTCGCATTCCAAGATTCAATTGAACGTTCATCTGACAATCATCGCACAGTTTAAACTTCCGGTCTTTAACAGTTAGAAATCGCGCGATAAAAGTGGTAATTGAATACCACCTAATGCCACGCATCAACCAAGGACCAATATCGTGTTAATGTAAAACAGCTTACCATTTGAGAGGCCACGCGATACCGCCAGTTTGATTTTGAATACCGCCCTCACTATTCAATGCTGGTTTCGCTCTTCTCCTTCATGGATCCTCATTGACCAAGGTTCTGCTTCAAACTCTGCTTCTTTAACTTGAGTTTCTGAATATGATTCAATGCGCGAATTCACTTCTAATTCTTCAACGTGGTCTTCAATATTCCGCATCATTGCTTTATTTCCTGCACAGAGCATAGTCTATGCGACTAGAGCAAAAGCGCCCACTCTGTCTTCATTTAAAAATTCGAAAGGATTTCAAAAGGTCTAGAACAAGAGTTCGTAGACCTGTCTCTGATTCTTGATACACGATTTCAACTCCATCATTTGCTAATCCTCCTACTGCAACATTATTACCATTTCGAACCACTCACCCAGCATTTCTTCATCGCAATTAATCACTCTTACTCATTATCTGTGGTTCAGACCCATCGACCTCAACACAGTAAAACCCTGAATGTGAATTCAAGACCTCACTCTATTTATACAGAGAAATTATCTTGGACTTCATACATGGAAATGTTACCAAGGTTCTGTCCTTTTTACGATAGACTCATTCATCTATCACTAAACACATGGAGTTTCAATTCAATAGCATCGATTTGAACTTATTCATTCCAGAATCAAACTTTACCACACAACCCCAGCATATTCGAACTGCTCATGAATCAAACATTGACATTAACCCTTAACACAGAGGTTATCACGCACTGTTCATACAATTGCTTATTGAAATTCAATCCATTTGCATAGACCTTAAACTAAATGATACCCATGTAATACTGAAACAAATTCCTCATATATGCAGATGAAATTACTTGCAAAGGCTTCTTGTCTTGACCAGATCTTCAAATCAAATGACCCTTTTCAACTTCCCGTAGGCTTACAGGAACAAACCCCTGTTTGCCCAAACTGAAGCACTCACACACTCTACAGATCTCTAAAGACCCCAAACCTTTCTTTTCTTTAGCGCAACTCCCTCCTGAGCTTGTTCTGTATAAGATCTTTGGCCCTTACTGTATCTTGCAACTCTGCTACCTCTCTGCTTCTGCTGTTCCTCTGCCTTTGTTGCTTAGGTGTTACCTTTGCTGCCTCAGCTTCCTCTGCTCCTTGTCTGCCTTGCTTCTTAGCTGCATTCGCTTATTTTCTACCTCTACTGATAGTCTAATGCTGCTCCTTGCCTTTCTGTTGGTTCTTCTCTTCTCCTTTGCCTCAGTGATAGTTCAGGTGCTGCTCCTTTGTGCTCCTTTTATGCTTTCTTATTGCATAATTGCCTGATCTTCTCCTTTTCCTTATTGCTGGTTCTTCTCTACTCCTTTGCCTTAGTGATAGTTCAGGTGCTGTTCCTTTGTGCTCCTTTGCCATCAATGACAATATTTCCAACACCTGTGTCCAATTTCTAAATTTTAACTTGGATTAAGAAAGTGGAATCCTATGGGAGCTATTTTAGATTACGTGTCTAACACGCATCTTGAGGAAATTGGAAGACTCGAAATGTTATATATAATTCACTCCGGTGGGTGAGAAGGCTGAGCCCACTAACCACACTTAAATCAACCATCTCTTCGTGGACCGATGGAAAAAAATCGTTATGGAAAATCGGGCAGTTGGGTAGCCCCAGTTAGCATTCTCTTGCATTTATTCGCTTTGATTACTGCTCAACCATGTATGTAATGGAGAATTATATCTTTGAATAAAGGGCTCATATGTGCTCTTTTACCCAGAGTGTTCCACTATTTCTGTTCCATATGCTTATTAGACCTTTATAATCTTCATTTGATGAGCGCTCTTATCCAGAGTGTTCAACTATTTCCGTTTTGTACCGCCTTTATGATATTTTTTATATCGTCATATTTGGTTGACACGATATTTCATTATTAATTATTTTCTTTGAGGTGTGCAGGGTTTCTGAGCATCAACTGTGGAGGAAAAAAAAATCACACAGCCGAAAACAATATCACCTGGGTAATTGATGCTCCTTACATAGACGTCGGCCAAGCAGCAGACATAAGGGGTGCCAGTGAACTTCGCTCTTACTTGAATACAATGCGTTACTTACCAAAGCCTCTTAACAAGTCTTGCTATCACTTGCCTGTGACCCCTGATGTGCCTCACCTCTTAAGATTATGGTTTTCCCCTAGAAATTCCAGTGGATACAAACCAATGGAACCATGGCCATATATTAGTTTCTCTTTATCTATTGAGACAGTGGATATGTTGTTTGTGCAAAATATTGATGAAGATGTTCTAATTTTTTATGAATATATATTGGTTACTACAGGCAGAGTGTTGTAAATTTGCTTGGTCAGAACCTTGGAGGATGATGATCCTTGTATCTCTGCTATCGAGATGAGGAGGCTCCAATATGGCATGTATCAAGACGCTCAGCCTGAAACAATATTGGTTACATTATCAAGACGTGATGTTGGTGGGAATTCGACAGTGAGTTGAACATTTTCAACTTTGTAATTTAAGTTTTTAACTATGGAAATCAAGCCAGGTAATAAATAATAATAAATTTAAATCTTGCATTCATTTTTTTTTCATTAGAAGAAAAAAAAAAAAAAAACAACTACTCATGTATTAATATAAGGTAGTTCATATATCATAGATTTGATATCTTTCATTCACATTCAGAAAATTTTCAGCGTTATGTAGTATCCACAAAATGCTGTAAGAGATCAATTACAAAATTGTGCAACTATGAACAAAACTGTGCAAGAATGCCACAGTTTTTGTAATGTCCTCATGTGCCTAAATACTGCTTTATCAAAGATCATGGAATTGTGCCTCTTCCATATCGTGCATTTGATGTTGAAGGGAAAAGTCCTATATTTTACATCTTTTAACCAACCTTTAATAAATGCTAACAGCTAGGGTTTAGGAACTTGGTCTGCAATGTTAAAATAACCCATCCCACCTTTCCAAATGGCCTTAGAATAATGACCATTATAGAAAAGATGGTTAATCTCATAGTCCCCTTCCATGCATAAAATACACATACCACAGCGTATAAAACCTCTTTTAAGGAGGTTTTTCCAAGTCAAGATGCTATTATGAAAAACCAGCCATCCCAAGCATTTCAGTTTTATACGGTTGAGAAGTTTTCATTTTTTTAGTTAATGATTGACCTGCATTGGTTGCATGGTTGATTGAGCAGGTATCCTCACGACAAATTTGACCGCATCTGGACACCAATCGACGCATCGATTTCAGGTGCAAGTTACTTAAAGAATGTTTCATGAGGCACAGCGACAGGTTGATGACATGGCAACCCAATAAAAACTCCAGTTATATTCAGGGAATATAATCCAGTTTTAGCCCAAGGACACTGTGACAAGTGTTACAACAAGATTCACTAGTGAACTTTGGAGGTGAAATTTTTTCACAATTATCATAAGGTTGAAGGAGAATTTTTTTTAGTTGGAACAGTCCAACCAGAGCTGGACATGTGGTGCAGCTAGGGGCCGCCACATTCCCCCTTTGGTGGAACCATCCAACCCTTGGGAACTGGTTGAAGTTTATGTTGAAATTCTGAATTTATGTATAAACCAAAGTTCTGTACACACACACACACACACACACACACATATTTCGAGATATATAAATTTCAATTAACCAAAGTTCATATATTATGCGGGCGAATATATATTTATAACCAAAGTTTTGGCTAAGGGTTTAATGTTATAACTTGGAGCAAAATTCTGGTGTAGGGGTCGGGGTCGAACCGACGACCTACCCCGCACAACTCCACCAAATTACTGCCTCATCTATCCGTTGGGTCTTAACCCTATACGGTTTCCACTGTTATTTATTTTTTTTCGATTCCGATGGCGGGGGTTCGGAGGGGGCTAGGCCCCTCCCATATGACTACACTGCAAAACTATGGGTGGAGCCAAATGCAACGAGCGTAGTTTAATGCTTAATCCACAATTATTCCACTAATCTAGGAGTTAAGGACTAATTAAACCAGGTTTATGACATTTTGCTAATGCGCAACTAAGATGTGCTTATCACAGTTAAGCGCAGTCTTAATTGTTAATTAATCACACTATTAATTGGCAGAAAAGTTAGCGGAACTTCCTATTTCGGCGGAATCCACCAAATTGTCAGAGTTATCTGGAGTCTTCTCCAGATTTGGAGATATTGTAGGAAAATTTGTTTTGGCCATAACTAGAGCAATTTTCGACCAATTTTGGCTCAGGAAGAGTCATTCTTGGTATATTTTGATGTTTTGGACACATTGGAGTAGGTTGTAAATACAATAGGAGACTATAAATGTCATTATTTGGACAATTGAGATAATACAAAGGCCCATGCCATGGAAGCTGGACCAAGGAGATGTAGCCTCGGAGGGGTGAACTTCTTTATCAAAACAAAGTGTTAATGATTCAATTGTGATGGTTTGTTGTGTGTTTGTTTGTTGCTGTTCAACATTTAGTTTCCATTTTTTTATGTTCAAATATTTAACGTAATCTCCACACATTTACTTGTTAATCAATCATAAGCACTTCAATAATCCCATGTACAAGATGCAAAAATAAAAACTTTTAATATAAATCTGGAGATGAAATTAGCACAAAAAACCTAAAATTCCAATTCAAATCACTCTCCAGTTGTGTTAAATATTTCAAATATAACACAGGACACCTATATCGAAAATTCTCTAGTTTAACCCTCGAGAAGAATTCATCCATATTTCTATGATGATTTGGATTTATGCAGGAACGCAACATAATACAGATATAACCATAAATACAAAGATGCAGTGGAAATAACACTTCATTTCATTAATATCAAAGAACTGAAATTTGCTTACATACAGAATGGAAATAAACTAGCTAGGGTGCTTGTAGCGAATCTCTAAGAAGAGATGTGGAGGCTACAGACCTCTGAACTGTGTTACAATGAGGCTCGAGGGCCTATTTATTATTGAGAAACAGTGGAGAACTCTACACATCCAAAAACCGAACCCTAGGAGATGAAGCGTCAAAACTATGGGCCCCGTTTGGGTAAATTGGTGTTTCAACTTCCCGGGGACGTAACTTCGGCATACGATCTCCGTTTGATGCGTATGATACATCGTTAGAAATATCTATTCGAGGAATACAAATACTATTGCGAATATCAATTCCGAAATGGAATCATATTAGTCGGACAAACGATGCCCAAAAAACATCGTTTAGGGCCTCAAAACGGCTCCGAAAGTTCAAGACTCGAAAAAATGCTAACAATAGTAAATTGTGCCGAAACTGAAAAACTGAAAGAGACAATGGTGGGGCCCCAAGTGGAATAGGCGGGTGGCCACCAATATTCACTTGGATCATATGAGGACCTCATTTCCATGGCTATTAAGAACACACAGTCAACGTAATTTCATTTGTTTACTCTCTAGCATAACAACCATACACACGAGCATTTAAATAAGACATTTACACAGAGATCAAATAATAAATGCACATACATTATAACTTAAATTACTCCAAACTATATATTTATAGAGAATTTACATGGGCTCTTTGCACTAGCTCTCCAAGCTACACGAGCTTTGCTCCTTGCACTCTATTTTCTAGACTGTAAACTCTAATCCCCCTTTATTGAATTGAGCTCTAATTGTACATATGTATAATATTTTATTCACTAAGAAATATTCTAATTGAACAAACCAAATGGGACATTTGTCCCAACAACCTAACACCTCAACTTGACACTTGTTATCCCTACAAAGGCCCACTTGGCAATAACACCAACATCCTAACAACTCAATTTCTTTCTAAATTCAAGACACATATTTACATCAAAATCCACATTTTCTAATCTATATAAACTACATTTGAGGGAAATCTCTTAACTAAATTTGAGGGAAATCTCTTTCCCTTTGGATATTGTATGACACATTTTGGGTCTAAGAAAAATGGATTTCCTAGGGGTTGATGCTTCTACATCAGTCAACATCCTCATCGCTTGGTTGTCACCTAGTGGAACTTGAAAACAAAAATTTGAAGATTTTAAGGTTCCATTAGAGAAACTTTGAGGTCTAAAATGGGTCTCTTAAGAAATATTATAAAATAATAGGGGAAATAATAAAATAATATTAGAACACCTCATCAAGTTTTGGAGGGAAAAAAATAAAAAACTACTTTTTCAAATCATATTTCAAATTATCTCCCTATGATTTTACTCAAATTTCGAGTCGAAGCACTTGTTGGATGCATAATTTAATTTTTCATCTAAGGAGTACCCATGTTGCATAATTTCAAGGGACCTTACTACACTAAAAATGTGAAATACATGAAAAAAACGTGATTGCAATCATGTTTTTTTAATGTATATCACATTTTTTCGTGTAATAGGGTTTGTCGAAAGTATGAAACATGGATACTCCTTAGATGAAAAATTAAATTCCACATCTAATGAGTGATCTTGCTCAAAATTTGAGTAAAATCATAATGAAATAAGTTGAAAACACGAGTTGAATATATATATATTTTATTTATTTATTTATTTCTGACTTACTTCACACAGTTGAATCCCAAAAAATTATATGTAATATAATGCACTGTGAAAACCCTCAATAGTTAAAATACAAAGAGTGAAGGGATCTCTACTTGAATGGTTCATGAGGCACAATACTTGCTAAGGTTTTGCAAGTGGGGTAGCAAGATAAGTGGGCTTGATTGTGGGGAAAACTCCAGAGTTAAGTGCGCTTGAGCCAAAGGTGGTCTGGGATGGGTGACCTCCCGAGAAGTCCTGGTTACCGAGTGCAAGCCTCGGAAGTGATGATTAATGCTATGTGATTCATTTCACTAGTTTCAATCTCACTTCTTCACCCGTGCAAGCATCACCCGATGCAATGAGTGCTAAGTGGACTATTCAAAAATCATGAGAAATTTCTCATAGATGAATGACTTACTTAACATAGTTGAATCCCAAAAAATGATATCTAATATAATGCACAGTAAAAAACCCTCAATATTTAAAATACAGAGAGTGAAGGGAGCTCTACTTGAATGGTTCATGAAGCACAATAATTGCTAAGGTTTTGCAAATGGGGTAGCAAGATAAGTGTGCTTGATTGTGGGGAGAACTCCAGAGTTAAGCGCATTTGAGCCAGAGACGATCTGGGATGGGTGACCCCCAGGGAAGTCCTAGTTACCGGGTTCAAGCCCCGGAAGTGATGATTGATGCTATGTGATTCATTTCACTAGTTTCAATCTAAAATCATGAGAAATTAGTGAGTTACATCACCTGATGCAATGACTGCTAAGTGGGCTATTAAAAAATAATTACCTATCTCTCATGGAAATGGTCATAGATGAATGATAAATCATCCTCATGATTGACCATCATATTTTATTCTATTAGTTCTTCTAAAGTTAATTTTTGTTGTAATTTTTATTTTGAAACCTATTTTTCATCTCAAAATTTGTCTAATATACCAATAATCATTTATTTATTTGAATCTATAAATCCAAAAATCTAAAACTTCTGGAAAAAATCAAAATATCTAAATTTTAAACCATTATGAAATATGAAACTTTTTAGTAGCAATGAAGAAACTAAGAGAGCACTTTGCCTTATTAGAAAAGAAAACAAAACATGAAACAAGGTAAGCGGGAAGGTCTACTTTATAAAATACTCATTAAAGAGCTAAAGATACTTTAATATGAAGAGAACTCAGTATCCTTTTGTCCTTGTAGCCCAGAAATTCTCGACCTGTGTCCAATAGAAGTTTCTAAATTCTAACTTGGATTAAGAAAGTGGGATCCTATGGGAAGCTATTTCAAGATACGTGTCTAACACACATCGTAAGGAAATTGTAAGACTCAAAATGTTATATATAATTCACTCCAGTGGGTGCTGAGCACGCTAACCACACTTCAATCAACCATCTCTCCCAATCCTTCTGCTATATAATAATTTTCGTGGAATGATGGACAAAATTTGTTATGGAAAATCGGGCAGTTGGGTAGCCCCAGTCGGCGTTCTCTTGAGTTTATTCGCTTTGATTACTACTCAACAAGGTATGTAATATGGAATTCTATCTTGGAAGAAAGGGCTCATATGTGCTCTTTTACCCAGAGTGTTCCATCTGCTTGTTAGACCTTTATAATCTTCATTTGATGAGTGCTCCTATCCAGAGTGTTAGACCTTTATGATCTTGTTTTATATCCTCATATTTGGTTGACACGATATTGCATTATTAATTATTTTCTTTGAGGTGTGCAGGGTTTCTGAGCATCAGCTGTGGAGGAAAAACAAATCACACGGCCGAAAAAAATATCACATGGCTAATTGATGCTCCTTACATAGATGTCGGCCAGGCAGCAGAGAGAATTAGGGGCGCCAGTGAACTTCGCTCTTACTTGCATACACGACGTTATTTCCCAAAGCCTCTTAACAAGTCTTGCTATCACTTGCCTGTGACCCCTCATGTGCCTCACCTCTTAAGATTATGGTTTTCCCCTAGAAATTACACTGAATACGGACCACTAGAACCATGCCCATATATTAGCTTCGCTTTATCTATTGAGACAGTGGATATGTTGTTTGTGCAAAACATTGATGATGATGCTCTAAATTTTTACGAATATATATTGGTTACTACAGGCAAAGTGCTGTACATTTGCTTGGTCAGAACCTTGTTGAAATGTTACTTTCAATGCTGGCTGTGCAGAGCCGCTTTCTATTTTAATCTCCAGGTTATTTGTATTCATGCCGCTTTCTAAAATGGTGAAAGAATCGATTTTTGAAAATCCCCTACAGTCCTGTCGCAGTTTTTTTAACAGGCCTCTGTACATTCAAACATACAGAGCATTTATATGAAACATAGTATAAGTTTTTTATTGGAGCGCGGGAGAGTTCGTTTAAAGTTTTTTGTGGTCCCACAGACCACGTCAACAGTCCACGGGAGTAGTGGTCCTCACAATCAACAGGCAGACACGTGGCGGAGCATGTTTGGAACAGGTCTTGTTTGGTTGTACGCACAGTCATGAAATCTGGACTCGAAAATTTATAAGGCGAATTGGACTGGGATTTCGGGTCACAATTGGGCTGACATTAGCAGGCCCAAAACAGACCTGATATGCTTTATAGGGCAGGTTTAATTGAGATTTCGGGTCACAATCTGGGTGACGTCAACGGGCTCCTTTTGTCACCTGAAATTGTTATGAAGGATGGTTAATTGAGGTTTGAGTTCCGAAAGGGTCCACGTGCGATCAAAGTTTTTGATTAATGTTTTGTTATGAATTAATCAAGAAATGTCTTTAACCAGTCAACGAATATAATATATATATTATAAACGATACGTTTATAATATATATGTATACATAAGTTTTTTTTTTTGTTAATTTTTCAAGTTATGTTTTGTGCGACATAAAAGGTTCGTGAGGCATACAACGTAGTTGTAATTTTTATTTTTGAACAGAATGTAAAGTTTTTTTGTATATGCACAGCAGTGCATCTCATTTTCTACAGAGACAGAGCATAGAAATTTTACACAGCAGTGTATGTTTTGAAGAGTGATAGTGAGTTGTTTTCTGCACTGCGTTTTGGAGCAGTCTTATTTTTGTAATCCCTCTCAGTGAAGAAGTATTTGTAATAGTTTTTTTTTTAAAGTTAATGAAATAGTTTTTCAAGTGGAAATTTTGTCTCCTGTGTCAAGAATTTTTAATTTCTTTGTGTTAGAAGAGGAGAGTATTACTCTCTCCATTGTTTGTTTTGGAATTTTCAATATTCCAACAAACCTCGGAGGATGATGATCCCTATATCTCTGCTATCGAGATGAGGAGGCTCCAATATGGCATGTATCAAGACGCTCAGCCTGGAACAATCTTGGTTACATTATCAAGATGGGATGTTGGTGGGAATTCGACGGTGAGGTGAACATTTTGAACTTTGTAATTTAAGTTTTTAACTATGGAAATCAAGCCAGGTAATAAATAATAATAAATTTAAATCTCGCATTCATTTTTTTTTTCATCAGAAGAAAAAAAACAAAAAAAATCTACTCATGTATTAATATAAGGTAGTTCATATATCATAGATTTGAATATTTTTAGCGTTATGGAGTATCCACAAAATGCTGTAAGAGATCAATTGCAAAACTGTGCAGCTATGAACAAAACTGTGCAAGAATGCCACAGTTTTTGTAATGTCCTCATGTGCCTGAATATTGATTTATCAAAGATCATGGAATTTCACCTCTTCCATATCGTGCATTTGATGTTGAAGGGAAAAGTCCTATATTTTACATCTTTTAACCAACCTTTAATAAATGCTAACAGCTAGGGTTTAGTAACTTGGTCTGCAATGTTAAAATAACCCATCCCACCTTGCCAAATGGCCTTAGCATAATGACCATTATAGAAAAGATGGTTAATCTCATAGTCCCCTTCCATGCATAAAATACACATACCATAGCCTATAAAACCTATTTTAAGGAGGTTTTTCCAAGTCAAGATGCTATTATGAAAAACCAGCCATCCCAGGCATTTCAGTTTGATACGGTTGAGCAGTTTTCATTTTTTTAGTTAATGATTGACCTGCATTGGTTGCATGGTTGATTGAGCTGGTATCCTCACGACAAATTCGACCGCATCTGGACACCAATTGATGCATCAATTTCAGGTGCAACTTACTTAAAGAATGTAAGTTCAGTGGAGCCTATTTCAACAAACAATACCAAAAACCTTCCTCCAATTGCTGTCTTGCAAACTCCGTGGGTCCTTAACAGCTCGGACTCCATTCCATTGAAATATTGGTCACAATACTTTGGGCAAGTACTCTCTTCTGATCCAACAGTCCAAACATTATTGCTATTATATTTTTCCGAGATCAAGAATCTGAATATGTCTGAATCGAGATCATTTTTAGTTGAGATAGATGGTGTAATGGTGTCTGAAACCATTACTTTGATGTGAAATTATTCAATCCAAGAGGTTTCAATCCAATCCATTGCTGAATCAAATGCTATTTTTAGTTTGATTGAGGGAAGTGACTCTACCCTTCCTCCTATAATCAATGCTTTCAAGTATTACGAGCTACTTCAATCAGACAAGCCAACATATTCTCAAGATAGTAAGAGACTTGCCCTCACTATATCTCTCATAACTCACCGATATTACAATGCAATGCCTAACGAAGTTTTCATACTGTAGTTGACGTTCTTAACGCTATCAAAAGTAGAGTTGACATAAAAGAATGGATTTTTTCCGATCCTTGCTATTTGATACCCTGGGACTCAATTGGCTATGATAAAAGCTCTGGGGATGATATAAGAATTTCTGAAATGTAAGTTTAATATTTCGATTTGCTGTGGAAAATTTAGGGTAAACTTAATTCTCCAATTTGTTTACAGTGGAAATCGTGAAATCATGAGACATATGATATTCTTGTTGACAGAGATTTTTCGGGAAGGAATCTTACAGAATCGGTGCCTAGCGATTTTGCAAAATTGACTTCATTAGTTAATCTGTAAGCTAAATTAGACCCCTTTTTTTTCTCGATCTTGTAAAGTTCACTGCATTAGTTAATGTGTAAGCAGAATTAGACCCTTCTTTTTTTCTCTGTAATGCTTCGAATATGTCCTCTGAATGAAAAGTAGGTAGAGTAGAACAAATATCAATGACCATTATGAATATAAAGAAAGAAAGAAAGTATTTTTAATGTCTACGAGGCTAAAAATAGCCTATGGGACAGATTGCTTCTTTATCTCGCTCTTGTATTCGGCCCTTTTCCTGTGAAGTTTTACAATAACCGCTCCCAGCTTATCGACAAACTCTTCAATGAATAGATTATCCCAAGAACTAGCTGCCAGAATACCTGCATAGTTTTCCCTGGTGTCTTTGAAGGCCTCGCATTCTAAAATGAAATGTTTTTCTGTTTCCACTTTTCTGGAGGAGCAAAAAATACATACTCTTTCCTCCCACATTTCTTTTGGCCTTTTCCACCACCCCGTTTCACAACAGAGTTGATGAGAATTAGTCCTTAATTGAGAAATAAGAATTTTAGATCTCCAAGAAATATTAGCCCCTATGTACGCCTTTTGTTGATGGTTATGCGTCGGGTTAAACTCTTTAATATAGTACTTTTTCTTTCTCCCTAGCTCTTTCTCCCAAGTATGTTTGTGGAACTTATCCATAACAAAAATTTTTATCTTTTTACTGTTTGTAGGACACATGCTCAAGCAAATACCCCATTTACTAAACCATTTGTTATTTTTCCACATCCAAGTCTTATTTCTTTTGCACAATTTGTCACTAAACACAACCTTAGGTCATCTACCCTCTTCCATTTTCTTAATTTTTTTCAGATACCTTATGACTCGCACCATAGCAATTGCTTCAAGAGGAGCAACCCCTGTTTCACTTAACAGGATAGCATAAGGAACTGCACTTTTAATTTTTAATTTGTTTGTAATCAAATGCTTCTAAATTTTCTCAATTTGTTTCCACTACATCTCGGTTGTGCTACTGGCCCATAGTTCACAATCGTAGAGAATCACCAAAATCACTAGAAGCCCAAAAAGAGTTAGAGCGGTTTTCTAGTCCCATAGCTCTGCCTCTCTACACCTGTTTTGAAAAGCATAAAATTATTTCCAACCCCCTAAAGTTCTTTTCTTTCTACAACCATCCCAAATTAAATTTCTGTAGAAGTCAATTTCAAGGTATTTGTAGTCTGCAACTTCTTCCAGAATACTGCCTTCAAAATAGAACTTATGTTGGTTATGCTTTCTTTTGTTATAGAAAACCACTACTTTCGTTTTGCTAATATTGACTTGCATCCCAACCCTTCTACAAAAATGCTCAAGGGAATGTAAATGCTCTTGCAAACCAAGAGCCGATTTAGCAATCAATATAAAGTCATCTGCGTAAAAAGAAGCCTTATAACAAACTTTCCCAAATCGATACTGTCACCCCCTTGCGAATTTAGCTACTCTTCAAGCTTGTCAATAGATAACCCAAAAAGGGTAGGAGACAATGGGAAACCTTGCTTGACCCCGATATCGCTTCTAAAACTTTTAGAAATGCCTGCTGAAGTTCTAATTTTGACTTTCACCTCTTCATACAACCTATGCACATCTGCTCTCAAATGACTGGGAACCCCGAGTTCTTCCATTCTGCCCCAAAGCTTATCCCTAGGAACCATGTCAAAGGCTTTTCTGAAATCAACAAAGCAACATAAAACTTCTTCCTTTTTTTCCCAAACTTTTTCAATGATGTGCGTTAAAGTTATACAATGATCAACTCTGGAATGTTTAGGTCTAAAACCTGCTTCCCCTTTAACACGTTTATCTCTTTCTTCTGCTCACTTGCTGATTTTCTTTTCTAACATGCTGCCAAATAACTTTGCAAACAAGGGGTTTATCATTATGGTTCTATAATTGGAGGGATTATTGACGTCACCACTCTTGAAAAGAGGTATTGCCATACTAGTTGTCCAATCTGTGGGGAACCCCTGCTGTAAGATGTTGTTGAATTTTTTTGTGATGTGAGGTGAAAGAATTTTTAAGCCCCACTTTAGATACTCAGCTTGGAGTTCATCTAAGTCTTTTTCTTTTCCAGTGCCCAACTTCTTGATACCCATCTCTACCTCTTGCACCATGAAGAGTTTTGTGTCTGTGTTGACCAAGGGAGGAGGGTCAACCTTGGGATCCTGCTCATAAAGTTGTATTGCATAGTCAAACCATTTAGAAGTTGTAATGTTGTTTTCAGTTTGCACCCTTTTCGGTTGGAGCTCCTTCTAGAATAATTTGGGGTTATTTTTCCCGGGGAAGATTAGTTCTTCTCTCCTTGAAACCATGAAATCAACCTTTTTCTTTTTTACTATCTGCTTGTAAGCTTTGAGCTTTATGTTATCTGTGTCTGATTCCTTCCACCTTCTCCTTGCCTTTTTGCATTCCTTGTCAAACCAACCATTCCTTGTTGCCTTGTTCCACACCGCTATATTCCAGTACCCTTCAAACAAAGGTGTCTTGCACCCTTCATGCTCATGTGTTTCTATGAGGAAAATTATGTCTCTACCTTCCGCAATAGGCCCTAATCCAGGTCCTCGTCTCCATGGGTAACCCCTGCAGTTCCAACAAACTAATCTTAAGGAAACCTGGGTAAGACTTGATTGCTATTTGTTTTGACATGCAAGACTCACAATTGAGTCTTTGTCCCTGCTTGCCCATAATGACCTTGCTTTCTCATTTCTTGCTGAAGAGTTTGTTGTCTCTTCTTTATTATCATTTTACTGCCTTGTTTTGGAAGGAGGTCCAAATTACACAATCACGGCTTTACCTTTATAAATCCATGCTCTTTTTCCCTCATCTCTTGCTGCCATAACTTTTGTCATTTCGTCCCTCCTTTCCTCTTGTTGTCTTACAGTTAAATCTTCTTCTAGAAAAAACCGAGAACCCCTCTAGAGTTGCTTCTTTCTTAGAATGATATCTTTATCACGCAAGTTGGGCATGATGAATTTTATGGGCCTGGCTCTCTCACTGTTAAGCTTACCTACTCTCCATGCTTGACATATTTGTCCTTGCCATTGGAGCTTCTCTTTCAAGAAGTCTCTTGCAAGGTCAAGAGTACATTCATTTTTCTCATAATCTTTCACCCCTTTAATAATTATGTTTGTTGCTCTATCCTGTATTTCCTTGCTTTCTCTATCTTGCATGTTGTTAACCTGAATTTTTGTTTCTCCTTCCCTCTTAGCAAAATTGCTAATAACTTGAGCCCAAGTTTTGGAGAGTTTTGTGGAATCTCCTTTCCTCACTTCTCTTGATGTTTCTTCATTGTTGTCTATTTGGGCAACTTCTTTCCCCTTATCCTGGGATGGCTTCGCATTCATCACCTCTATATTCTCCATTGACCTGTTTTGCACCTCCGCTTTTATGCGTTGCCATTCTGTTTTCCCTATTCGAAGAGCTTCCTACAATAATGACACTTGTTCCTTCAGAACTTTTTTGCTTTATGCTAAAGCCTGATTTTCAGCTGTTGATGATGATGATGATGGTGGTGGTGGTTAACGTCCAATCAGACCAATATTTGGTGTATCGGACCTAAAGAAAAGAGTTATTTAGTTTGATTTAAGATTTTATTCCTATGCTCAAAAAGCTTGGAGAAAAGCCTCTCGAGCTCACTATAATTTTGACATCTTAAAAGGCTAGGAAGGTTAGTATTGCAACAAAGATGTTGGGCGGAAACGTGAAGCTGGGTTACACTTTTGTGAGAATCGGGGGCAAAAAAAATTTTTCGGCAATAGTTCGGCCGAACTGTTTTAGTGCGTTCGGCCGAACTTTTGAGTCCGTTTATATTGACGGCACTGTGACGGCCCAGTAAACAGAATTTTTGCCGGAGGTTTGGAAAACCGGCAATGGTAGTTCGGCCGAACTCAGTTGAAAGTTCGGCCGAACTACGTTTTTATAAATAAATCGCCCGCGAAGGTTGTCAGTTTACTGTTTTCATTGTTTTCGCGCGTCTTTTTGTTTTCTGTCGTTGATTGCGCTGGGCGATTTCCGCGCGATTGCTGGTCGAGGTTCTGCTGGCGAGGTTCTGCTCCTTTGATTGCCGCATCTGGTCGAGGTTCAACGCGCCACCGTTAAGATCTGCCGGGTACGTTCTGTTACCCACGCCATAGTATCCCTTCAGAAAACAGCTAAAGAAAACAGCTAAGTTGTCTATCCACTTTTCTCTTCTATTTTAATTACAAGGTTGCCCACAATGTTCTCGTTGGGTTTCACTATTTTCCTGACTCCAATACTCACTGATTTGGAAGTCTGTTTCACTGTTCTTGAGAGGATATTTCCTCACAGACAATGCCTAGGCGTAAATTCTGAAATGTGAAATGAAATTTCCATATTTTCTACCTATTCCAATTTTATTTTAAATAGGGTGTTGTTGAATTTTGGAATTTGTCTATGTTTTCATTTTATCACCGCATTTTCTGAACCCCCGGTGAATGGTGGAACAATCCTCAGACTTCTGCTATTGCATTTTTGGAGCTTTGGTATTCTACAGTTGATTTATTTCTATCGTTGGCTTCTCTTAAGACTATTAGCATACATAACTGACTTAGTTTGTTTTTAAGTATGTTATTCCCTATTTTTCCCTTTTCGTTTGGGTTTGTTGCGTCATGGTTCCTGGATTTCAACACATCCATGTGGTTGAAGTCCCAAGCCCTTTTTCTCTCTGGTTACTTTATCGTTTGCTAGAATATTATTACTTGTTGACAACTATGTAAACGAATAAGTTTTCCCCTTGTACGCAATATATGTGTATATATATCTCCACCATATGTGTACTTCTTAGGCTCTACGATGCTGTTGTAACGTTTTCACTGATTTCCAGTAATCTGTCATATACTGCTTCTGCACCAATTTGTTACATAAATTTTTATATTTAATCATGTTTATTTCAAACCCTTCTATATCAGAATCTGATTCTGTTGATTTCAGGTAAAATTTCAATATTATTCCCATTGGGATTGGTACACGTTTTATATCTTTATTTCGTCCCTCAAAATACAGGGCTATTTCTTTTCAGAGGTTGGTTGGACACCTACTGGTTTTCTTACATGTAGTTCTGCGTAGAATTTCTAAGAACTATTACAAATTTAAATTTTTATATTTAATCATGTTTATTTCAAACCCTTCTATATCAGAATCTGATTATGTTGATTTCAGGTAAAATTTCAATATTATTCCCATTGGGATTGGTACACGTTTTATATCTTTATTTCGTTCCTCAAAATACAGGGCTATTTCTTTTCAGAGGTTGGTTGGACACCTACTGGTTTTCTTACATGTAGTTTTGCGTAGAATTTCTAAGAACTATTACAAATTTGTGAAAAGGAGACAGAGTGTCTCATTGTAATTTTATTTATTATAAACAGATTATATGTAATCCTATAACTCTTAGGGCTGGATAGTTTACAAACATGTTTCTAGCTTCTAAATATAAGGCTCTATTTGGTTTAAATGAAGATATTTTATATTTTCTATACCATGACTTATTTATAGTCAGTGTTTTGTCCACAGTAACATGTCCTGAATGCATCTTGAAATTATGCACATACTATTTCCTGCATATATTTTAGATCATAATTTGTTACATCCAAATATACGATAGTATATGAATATTTCAAATATTTCTTAACTATGCGATACCTTTATTTATCCGTCAGACATCTCTATTATGGACTAGTAACTATTTACAATACTGTACTTTTTATTTTCATTCATGTATAACTAACTGTTGCTCAGATGTAATTCAGTATCAAATATTAGAATGTTTTCTCTATGCAAAGATGCTTTGAATTTCTACTTTTAGCATAAATATACATTTTAGAGATATGTCTGTCTACCTTAGTTTCAGTTCTGAATTATTTGTCTATAGTTAGTGCAGAATGTGTAACCGTACAATACAACATATCTATGGCTATAAAGTATCTACTTATTCCATATCTTAATATTAATTTCTATTTCAGAATTTGTTTCTCTATGAGCTATACAGTTTGATAGCAGAATTCTAAACCAACTAAAATATCAGAAGCTTAGTTTGTTGTGAGGTAACTAACCTCATATCTAGACCCATCACTGGGTTTTAGACATTCTGAGAGTTGATCCTCTACAGAATATTTCTATGCAACCATACAAATTTTACTATTTCTTCTATAGTGATTTTTGTTAAATGTACATATCAGCATAAGATAACTGTAAATCATAAATTTCCCTATTTCTACACACAGATTTCCCTATTTGATGTTGATTTATCAACTCATGATGAAGATTCCTCCTTCATCCTTCCTCTATATCCCAACCATTTTCTTCAGAGCACAATTATCTTTCTCTGCCTTTACTCTGCTTACTGCTATACTCTAGAGTTAATGTTCTTCCTGCTTCTGTATACGAAGTCTATCTAGAAAAATATTTTGTTCCTGGTTCCTCCTGTCCACAGTTCATACCAAATCATATATATATTGATTAGAAATAATCATAACAATATTCTGTACTTTAGTATTTTTTAATAAAATCACTTATTAGCAAAAACCCTTCAGGGTTCACAGTACTACTTAGCATTCCATACATTTCGGCGGGACTCCCTCTTCTCGCACACATGTTTTCATTTGAATTTCTTGGTGATTTCTCTGCACATCTTCTCACCTTGACTCCTTTGATCGGATTTGTGAAATTCCTGTTACACTTTGTACACACTTCACCAAACAAACACCTCTTCATGAGAAGTTCATAGATAAATAAAAAATTAACTTTATCGTATACAGAGGTTTTTCTTCAGGTACTATACCCCCTTTTCCAGCTCATACATGTACTACATATAGTTAATACTTAATTGAGTTCTTAATCAATTTAGATTGACTTAGATGGTGATAACCACGCTCACTTTCAACTCAATTTCCAATTTCTACTGGAACTTTGCTTTATCAAGTATATTAGTTATTTCCTTAAATCTCGAAACTTTATATCAATTTATAGTTTTGGTCTTGGACACATTGAATACTTTTTATTAATGTCGGTTTCTACTTCAACCTGTTGCTAAGCTAACCAATATCACGTTCTTTATTCAACCAACTTCCTATTTCCTTTCCGAAAGAGAAATTATGATCCATATTTTTGTATGATACTTAGGTTTCATTGTCTCTTAACAACATTATCCACATAGGATTTTCTCATTACTCTTTCCTCATACCAGGTCAATCGAGTTCTGGTTTAATTTTTTTTTAATTTGAGTCACCAGTATATCCTTGATGTGAACACACATTATTGCCCAGTGTTTTAACATGGGCTCTGATACCATTTGTAACACACCTCATTTTGATTTGCCCAGTGTTTCCCACCACACCAACACAACTATTGGAGATTCAAACGACCTCACCACTTAGAAAATGATAAGAAATTATTTCACCCCCTTGTACTTGAACAATACATAGAAAGAATAACATAATTAATACAAGAGATAAAAATATGAATTAAAGAAAGGCATGGATCACATATTAAAGGAAATGTAAGCCAACCTAGGAAGAAACCAACTCTTCGCTCCCACTTCAAATAATTTCTAAGAGTAAACAATGAAAACAACAAATTGATCTATGTACCAGATGTACAACATTCAACCATACTCTATATAAAGAGTGTACAATGAAATTAATGTTGGTTTACTTCAACACTTGGAAAATATCTTGTTTCTATCCCATTTGTGGAAGTTATGCAAATATGAAATAAAGATATGAGGTTAAGAAGTTCTTAAAATTTGATGAAGTAGATGACCCTACTTTTGAGGATTATCCTATAGAGTTATAAAAGATGAATCAAGGGAATAAAAATGTAATTCATAAACATTTTCATATATTCCTATTTATAAATAAAATATTATTACACAACTATATGCTAGATTTAGGAGAAACAACTGATGTAATTCCTTTGAAAGTGATGAAATAGTTAGGCCTTACAACAACTAGGGCATATAGAAATGTATGTGCTATGGATCCTATGAAAATCGGGATGGGTAGAGTAATAAATACACATGTTTTGAAATTTTTTGAGGAGTAACTCAAAGCATGCATATATACAAAATGAAGTGGCTACTTTCTTCATATTCCATGAGGGACTATTGTTCTTCCTAGATACTATTCATATCATGTACCTCTGAATTATTTCTAGTGAAATTAAATGACTTGAAATTAAATTTCCTAAAGCCTATTGAAATTTCTCCTTCAAAATAAAAATGCACTCCCATTTGATTCTCACAGATAGGTTGTAATCATGAGGCTCTCGCTCAAGAGTGGACCTTCACAAAATCTTGTGACATCTTGTCACAAACAAAACCATCAAGCTGAAAACACATCATTTTCTCCTTCAAAGAAAAAAAAATTCACATCATGTGAATATGTCCATGTACTCTTACATATTGGTGTACAAAACCATCAACCAAACAAGTTGACAAAACATGCCTCTTCAAACAACTGACTCTGAAGACAAATAATAGAGCTCATGTACTTTCAACATCTTGCTTCAGGCAACATGCACTGGATACTTTGAATTTGCAAAGAAATTAATGAAAAATCAAAATACATGCTAGGCCTTAATTGGATAAGAAATCTAACCATTTGTCAGCAAACCATTTCAATGGCGCTTCTTTTTCTTTCAACTATGTTGAATTTAGTTTTTAGTTATATTTTTAATTTTGAAGAAAATAACTATTTATTTTATGTGTAATTAGATTAGTGATCTCATGTGTTAGGGTTGTGGATTCAGGCATTCAAACAACACCATTATATTTCAAATTTAAAAATGATGGTTTGAGTCCTAGGTAGCTTAGAATCCTACTTGTTTTCAAAATAAGGATGCACTCCCATTTGATTCTCACGGATAGGTTGTAATCATGGGGCTCTCGCTAAAGAGTGGACCTACGCAAAATCTTGTGACGTCTTGTCACAAGCAAAACCATCAAACTGAAAACACGTCATTTTTCTCCTTCAAAGAAACAAAAAATTCACATCATGTGAATATGTCCGTGTACTCTTACATATTGGTGTACAAAACCATCAACCAAACACAAGTTGACAAAACATGCCTAAATTCAAACAACTGGCTCTTAAGTCAAATAATAGAGCTCATGTACAAATTTCCATATTTGTTGCATTTATGTGTGTCTAACATAACTCTACTTTCAACATCTTGCTTCATGCAACATGCACCATACTTTGAATTTGCAAAGACCCAGGAATTCTCCACCCCCCATTAAAATGACCGGGCTACAAGTTGATTCTTTTAGTTTTTTCACTCTATAAGCATCGACGTACGATTATGCATGATGGTGAATCTCTAGCGCTTTCCCTTGTTAATATATTTAACAAGGGAAAGCGCTAGATATTCTCCATCATGCATAATCGTACGTTGGATTTGGTGATAATTGTCTCCATATTTTGGCTTTTTGACCCGCAAACCATAATTATTTTAGAAGGGAGGGAAGGAGGGATGATCACATTGACTTGCTTGATGACCTGTCTATGAAGATTAACTACCTCAAGAATTATTTTTTTGCGTAGGGAAAGAGACACATTCCCATGTCTAGTTCTTTGATATTGTTAATGCCTCTAGTGTTTACTTCTACAAGTTCTATAGGCAGAGTTTGTAAAGGGCCAGGTAGCCTCTGGATCTCATCTTTTATGAAAGGTGACATATCTAGTAAATGCCCCTGCAGTCAATCTCTGGAATGGATCTAAATAGAAGTTCTTCATTTTTTAATATTCGTAAAACAAAACAACTTTAAGGTAAACTATGTACATGTTCCATTCATCATGAACACAAACCTCACAAGCCTCCTTGGCTTTGGAGCATTTTCCATGTTTTCCATAACCAAGACCCAAATAATTAGGCCCTTCTTGAAGAACATTTGGCTCAACTATGCCTTGTACATGCTTGCCTTTAAAACCCTTTACTTTCATAGCACATTTTCATCAAAAATTTGGACCTTGTTCCTCTAATGTCTCTAATGTCTCGCAAAAGCACGTACACATTCATTTTCAGAGGAAATTGAAGGTAGAAACCAATAGCTAATTCTTCTAACTAACCTTGACTAAAATGAGCTAAATTGTACTTTGATACGAACTTGATTTAAATTGTCCACCCCCCATTAGGCACCAATGATTATAACCTTTAATGGGCTAGCACTAGTTTGTAATCATCATCTCAAAATGGCCTAGTAGATGAAAAATTATCATGTTTGTAATCATCGTTTCACACCATCTACATATGACCCTTCTACACATTATATGATTGAATTTATGGTAGGTCATCCCTTCTATCTAGACCATGATTGATTGTGACATTAGGTGAATAAAGGAAATTTGATAAGGAAATGATCAGTATAAGTTTGTCCTCCTCCACGCACTCCATATCTAATGATTGCCTATTTTTCTCTTCCAACATTTTATTTTGGACATTCATTTTGGTAGTTAATTCTACTATTTAGTCACAACACACTTGGAAGTCAAAGAAATTGTTATATACACTACTAAACTCAATTAACATTGTTTGTTATTGGACTTTACAATAACAAACAACTTAGAGTTCATTAATGTAGTAGTGTATAATCCCCGGATGCGGGTGATCAAAGTTGACATAGGGATGCGCGGAGGCTTGGTTGATGCGTGGCAAGGCCACAAGGCAGCCGGCCGACTGCATTCACTTCGCCCTGGATACATTAACTCTATGGCGCATCACACAATTCGGCATTCAAGCCGGTGGGGAGGACGAGGCCATTGCCATAACTTGACGCCGCCCTCCATTTGCATCTGCACTCCCGCCTTCTCGATGCTTCTTCGCCGCGCTCTGTATATCACCTGGATTGTCAACATGTCTCAGCTCATTGTTCCTCTCGGCTCTGTGTGCCCTCCGGAAGCCAAGATCGCTAGCTCCCGAACGGCTCTTGGTCGGAGGTGCACCCTTTACTGTTGTGTGGAATTCGAACCCGGCTCTCATCACTGTCAAAGCTCATTGCGCCCCTGGCTTCTTGCTGATCCGCCCCAGAATTTCTCATCTGGTTCGTCGCTTCCTTCTCCGCCGGCTTCGCTTCTTCTCTTCCCACCCCGCCTGCACCCTCCTTGTAAGATTATGCCTCGGCTTCGGCACAGGCTCAGATGCCGCAGAGGCAGCACCCGAGCCAGGCCTGCCTCCAGGCGTCGCCCCTCCTCCAGCCCTTCGAGCTCTCCGGATTCTGATTTCCAGCGTCGCCCTTCCACTCGAGCCTCGCATAGGCGCAGAGCTCCGCCGGTCCACCACCCTCCCTCTTCTCCGCGCGGCGCCTCTTTCCCTCCGCCTCCTTCTACACCTCGCAATCCCGAGTCAGCTCTTTTGGCCAACCCGTCTACAGCTCTGTTCTACTTTCCTTGTGTCACTGACCATCCCATGGTAGTGGCGACCATTTCTGTTCAATTCAAGGAGCTCCCTCAATTCAGTTCGAGGCCCCCTCCTCCTGTGCCTCCAGGGACTCATCTCCACGCGCCCGGGTCTATTCAGGACCTCCACTCAGTTCGGCTGAACTGCTCACGCAACATGGAGGGAGGTGCGCACGGAGGTGGCAGCACCATTTTCACCGGCACGCCCCTGAAGCAGAACGACGCAAGCGAGGCAGCAATTCCCATGCAGAATGATGAAGATTACGGCTATGGATGCCGAATCGTGGAAGAACCCCCCTCCGATGATTATGGTCTTTAAATTTTCCAATTTCACTGCATCTTTCAGGTCAGAGTTCTTGTCTGGTTGGAGTCTTCAGAATTTTTGGCCTGTGGGCTTGAACAATCTCTGTTACAGTTTTAGGCCTAAGTCCTATGATAGTTCATACTGCTACAGTTTTAAGATTTTCTATGTAATGCTGGTTTCCTCCCTTGAGGCAGCAACTAAACTCTCCTCGCGCTGGTTTCCCTCTATGGGCAGCGCTTTTCCTGTTATTTTGCTGAAACTAGTCCTACTGCTGAAAATGCACCTCCGTATGTACCATATTTTATTACAGTAATAGAATTTAGTCTTATTTAGAAAGAAAAAAAAATGTAGTAGTGTATAATATGATAATTATATGTATAGTGGTGTGGCTATCGATAAAATTCGCTGCTAATGAATTTCGAGAATAGAAAGTTGGAAGTGGAAAATTGAGAAATCACTAGCTATGGGGCGGATGGAGGAGGACAAGCTAGAAACTATCTTCTGCTTATAAATTGTATTTTATTCACCTGTTGTCACAATCCATTCATGGGATAGGTAGAGAGGATGACATTTCAAAAATTTATGCATATAATATGTATAAGGGGTCATGTATGAGATGGTGTGAAGTGATGATGATGGACATGGTAAATTTTCATGTGCCAAGTCATTTTTAGATGATGATGACAAACCAATATTAGCCATTTTAAGGTTATAATCATTAACAAGAAATATGGGTAAGGAAATTCAAAGTGCAAAATTCTAAGGAAAAAGCCATATTTGCTTCTCAAAAACTTTATTTGATATATTCTTAAAAAACCAAGTACAAATTTTAGTAATCCTAGAATCATGCTTTACATAAGGTAAAAGTGGGGAACTCATGACGTGTACTATAGATAAAAAAAACATTTACACTTACCAAAAAATATATGATAAAAATTGACAAACTACATACCCTTAAGCTCAAGGGGATATAATCATTCTTGCCTTCCATATAGATAATGAAAGTGATTGTTCTAAGTCTCATGTTGCTTCTCATGTTATTTTATAAACCTTGGTTGGAAAGAAAAATAGGAGGGCTGAAATGTAAGAAATATAGAACATATTGGATTTAACATCCCCAAATTGGATTTTACTCGGAGGTATTGATTTTTTGAAATCTATTTTGTGAATGTTGACCAATAGATATACATCATGGAGGATGAAAGACGAAGATCAACCGAATCCCATATGGAGTCTCGGGGATCGGAGGATGTTCAGGGTATTTAAATATAATCTTAAATATACATACATGTGTGTACATATGGAATTGATTTTTTTACTAACTTTGTGAGTGAAATTAGTTGTTAACAAGTTTCATATTTTAATTTTTAGGAGGCAAGAGGAGAAGGCTTTCTACTCCATCAATGGAGCGTGGCCAAGGTTCAACCGGTCGAGGTAGCAGGGTGCCGGAAGGGGGTGATATTTATTTCCCCGAAGGCCAGCAATCAACGGCTGCTGGTTCTCAACAGGGTCGCTGTGGGTCTGGTTCTCAACAGCATCATTCTGGGGCTGGTTCTCAGCAGGGTCATGTTGGAGATGATGTTAACCAACAACATCAAGGTTGCCATCAATTTCAATATTTTTTCATTAAATTTTTACAACTTTTTTTACACGTGTTTTTTCTAATATATGAAATTATATATATATTGATGCAGAGGCTGAAAATGTTCGAGCCAGTGGTTAAAAAAGACGCAGGGCAGCGCGCTACATTGAAGAAGAAGGCTGTCAACCTAGCACAACTTATCCAGCTGAGATTACTGATATACCATGGGAAACGAACATGGCGGAAAGCACCTTACAAAGGTGTCAAAGCCTTTATGCAAAATTGCAGAGAGATCTCGAGGATTTGACTCTACCTGCTGAGAGTAGACAAAGCCTACAGATAGTTACACATTCATTGAGTGAAATGGTAAAAGTGTACAAAGATTTGGGGCCAACCACTAATTCGTTTGTAGAAGTGATGAGACAGAGAAGAGAAGCAGTGATAGGTCCCGATAAATGGCAGGACATAAAAAAACAAGTTTCAAGAGACCAGGCTAAGTCAATGTTTAATTATAAGGAAGGGCCAAAAAGAAAGATGTTGAAGGTGCAGTATTTCAAGCACCCAGACATAGCAAAATATTTGTATATTCGACATCTTGCGGCCTTTGGAAGGCTTCCATGGAACGATGAGGTTCCTCTTTATTTTGCACAAATGTTTTATGCAAAATTTTTTAAGGGTATGAAACCCGACTACAATGATCTTCCTTCAAAAATTTTTGGCCCGGGGAGAGGTCGATTATGTCAACGTAAGGGCGCAAAGCGAGATGTGGAGTTGCCTCGCCCTGAGCCGCCATTGGTGAGTCGACCGTCTCGAGTCGAAACCTTGCGATCAGAGATGGATGCGACTTCTCAAATAAGTCGTGAAGCAAGAGATGTTATGATCGAAAATGTTCATAGCGGATTGAGTGGAATCGATCTTGGCTTAAATCGACAAAGAGCACGTGAATATGCACGTGCCAATTTTGTTTATCATACAGATGAGGAGATTTACAACATGAATGTTGAAGATCTCCGAACATACGTAATAAATTGTCGCAATGGTCTGCAAGACCTAATTTTTCGTGAGGAAGAGGGCACCGGAACGGTATGTGTTAGTGACCTTAGGATTTGAAATTATATTTACATATACATGTGTACAATTTGTAATAAATACATGTGTATGTACATATGTATACATTTATTTGTATGTGTACATTAATCTAACAAAAAGGTATGATTATATGTTAAAACACCATTTGCAGTTCTCAGGCATGATGCGTGATGAAAATGTTAATATTACGTTCGGGACCTCTGGCTCAAACGATGCAGATGGGTTTGCCCATCATGATATGTTGGCACATGTATGTTAGTGTTTTTTAAGTGACTCTAAAATAAATAATTGTTGCCACACATGTACATGTATGTATATATATAATTCGATAAAATGTTTTAACAGGTACCGATTCCGTCTGATGTTTTTTGGATCCCGGTACCTTCTTCTTCTTTAGGAGATATACCTTCTACTTCATTGGGAGATGACCAAGTATGGACAATTTTTCACAAGTTCAAAATTTATGTTACCTCAAAAAGTTCCATAAAAAATTGAGATATAGAGAGATCTATATTTTGAGTTATTTAAAATTTTTTGAATTTAGGTTTGTATAGAAGATTTTTTTAATCCGAGGACTTTAGCGACGGAGATAGGGACATCCACAACATTTGAAGAAGTTGTCTTTAGTTCTTTTTTTTAATATTATTGTTCAAATAAGTTTATATATATGTACACACGTGCATTTTCATTTGAAAGTTTTTAATTTATATAAATTATTTATGTATATATATATATATATATATATATATATATAAATTTATATTTAGCTATACATGTATATTGTACAGGTTACCACTAGAGATGTTTCTATGGCAGATACTCTTCATCAAATGGAGAGGCAACCTTACGAGGTATTGCGCGATTTTTTTGTTATATTTTGTTTTTTACATGAAGTTCTAGATATATATATTCTCGTTCATTTTTAAAACTTCAAATTTTAATGTTCAAGTACATGTACATTGTGTATGTAGGTTTTCCCTTTACAAGATAGCGAGCCAACCAAGCCCCAGAGGCTAGATCTTCCATTTGATGGACAAAATATACAGTAGATTTGATTTTATTTCAAAATTTAGATGGTTTTAAAATTTGTTAAACTTGATACAGTTTGATACTTGAGTGAGATTTACAATTTTTGGACATATTTTATTACAATATGTTTTTTGGACATATTTTTGGACATATGTTAAATGTTTTTGTTGGATAGTTGAATTATAATTGGCATGCAATGTGATATTTAATGTTAAATGTTTTTGTTAGATAGTTGAATTATAATTGGCATGGCATGTGATATTTAATGTTAAATGTTTTTGTTAGATAGTTGAATTATAATTGGCATGGCATTTGAAGTTTTTAAAACTACATGAATGATGGAATGTGAACCTACATTTGCACATGTGGTAAATTGAAATGTTACTTGTAACAAGACAATGCCCATTGATTTCATTACATTATATATGTTGATTTCTGATTTGATATAATTGCATACATATGATGGTACATTACTTGTAAAGTCATTGGATTAATAACTTGTTCATTGATTTCAGTTCTCTTTGGATGGTTTTAGTACTTTTGGCATGTGAATGTGAAGTAATGTTGTCATTGAATTACATTTGACATTTGATATTTAATGTTAAATATTTTTGTTGGATAGTTGAATTATTATTGGCATGGCATGTGATATTTATTGTTAAATTTTTTTGTTGGATAGTTGAATTATAATTCTAATGGTATCTGAAGTTTTTAAAACTACATGAATGATAGAATGTGAACCTACATTTGCACGTGGTAAATTGAAATGTTACTTGTAACAAAACAATCCGCAGTGATTTCATTATGTAGTATATGTTGATTTCTGATTTGATATTTAATTGCATGTATGATGGTACATTACTTGTAAAGTCATTGGATTAATAGTGTTCATTGATTTCAGTGTAACATGAATGATAGAATGTGAACCTATATTTGCACATGTGGTAAATTGAAATGTTACTTGTAACAAAACAATCCGCATTGATTTCATTATGTAGTATATGTTGATTTCTGATTTGATATAATTGCATGTATGATGGTACATTACTTGTAAAGTCAATGGATTAATAGTGTTCATTGATTTCAGTGTAAGCACAAAAAATTATTGACAATGTAGAATGATTTTTGTGTTATAATAACTAAACCTAATAATATTGGAGAGCAAGAGAGACTTGAGGTATGGTGTTTACTACAAGAGTTTGAGCTAAATATTTAAATGGTTTATATCTATCTTTCATAAAATAGTTTAAGATTGATCACAAGAATTAAGAGAATGTCTCGGTCCATCATTGGTATGGTCCATCATAGAATGATCATCCATGTCAATGACTCTTAAGTCTATCTTTCCAAACCATGACCCTACTCTCACATGTGTGCTTTTCATGACACCGGTCGTGCTACTTTTATCCTTGAGTTGACTGCCTTGAAAGCACTCAACTCTTTCTCGATGCTAGCCTTCCTCTTTCTAAGAGATGAAGCTGCCTTTCGACTTAGGATGCTATGGGTAGCCCCGTGTCTATCAAAGCAGAGAACTTTTTCCCATGTACGGTTGTAGACATGAATCTCAAGTCCAAGGAACTTTCATCATCATTCCTCCTTGTCTTGTGCCTTACTTTCGCAATCTTCTTCAACATTTCCTCTTTCAATATGTTTTTCGAACTAGCCCTTGGCTTAACAGTGCTTTTCACATATCTCTTCTCATGAAGCTCCATATAACAATTTGATCCTGGGCTTGCTTGAATTGGTTCAAGCTCTTTCTTTTTTGAATTCTGTCTAATTGCTCCAATACGACATATATTGACTCCTTCCAAACGAAGTGCACCAATCCTCTTAGTGTGGTCGTCTTCTTTTCCAAGTGTGCCAACACATGCATTTTCTTTCTTCAAACCAATAGGTTTCGGATCAAGAAAGTCCCCCTTGATCTTATCTTCCATGTTCTTGACTTTACCCTGCAACGTGGTGCTTATTTCCTTCAAGTGAGCCCTTTCCATAAAGAGTTCATGAAGTCTTTGTTCACCTTGTCGTATCTCCATGTCAAGCTTTTCAATTTCAGCAGTTTGTCTAGAAAGTCCATCCTTGGAATTTCTTGCGTGAAAACCAAGTAGGTTGAACCAACGTTGGTCTAGTGCATTGGAATTCATTAAAGAATTGGTCATTGGCGCTGCTTCAAGCTAGGAGTGAGCATCGTCACCAACCTACATTGAATATTTTACACTCCCTATGGTGAATGATACTTTAAATTGATTTACAGTCTAAGACTTTCGAATTTTTCCGAATGCCAAATGATCTTACAAAGTTAGTATTTATAATATTCTAGTAGGTCATTCGGCGACAACTTTTACCAAAAACTTGAAACGACTTTGGCGTGTGATATTTAATTTGTTAAATGTTTTTGTTGCATTGTTGAATTATAATTGGCATGGCTTAACAGTGCTTTTTACATATCTCTTCTCATGAAGCTCCATAGAACAATTCGATCCTGGGTCTGCTTGAATTGGTTCAAGCTCTTTCTTTTTCGAATTCTGTCTAATTGCTCCAATACGACATATATTGACTCCTTCCAAACGAAGTGCACCAATCCTCTTAGTGTGGTCGTCTTCTTTACCAAGTGTGCCAACACATGCATTTTCTTTCTTCAAACCAATAGGTTTCGGATCAAGAAAGTCCCTCTTGATCTTATCTTCCATGTTCTTGACTTTACCCTGCAACGTGGTGCTTATTTCCTTCAAGTGAGCCCTTTCCATAAAGATTTCCTGAAGTCTTTGTTCACCTTGTCGTATCTCCATGTCAAGATTTTCAATTTCAGCAGTTTGTCTAGAAAGTCCATCCTTGGAATTTCTTGCGTGAAAAACCAAGTAGGTTGAACCAACGTTGGTCTAGTGCATTGGAATTCATTAAAGAATTGGTCATTGGCGTTGCTTCAAGCTAGGAGTGAGCATCGTCACCAACCTACATTGAATATTTTACACTCCCTATGGTGAATGATACTTTAAATTGATTGACAGTCTAAGACTTTCGAATTTTTCCGAATGCCAAATGATCTTACAAAGTTAGTATTTATAATATTCTAGTAGGTCATTCGGCGACAAATTTTACCAAAAACTTGAAATGACTTTGGCGTGTGATATTTAATTTGTTAAATGTTTTTGTTGCATTGTTGAATTATAATTGACATGGCTTAACAGTGCTTTTCACATATCTCTTCTCATGAAGCTCCATAGAACAATTCGATCCTGGGTCTGCTTGAATTGTTTCAAGCTCTTTCCTTTTCGAATTCTGTCTAATCGCTCCAATACGACATATATTGACTCCTTCCAAACGAAGTGCACCAATCCTCTTAGTGTGGTCGTCTTAGTGTGGCGTGTGATATTTAATTTGTTAAATGTTTTTGTTGGATTGTTGAATTATAATTGGCATGGCATGTCAAGTTTTTAAAACTCCAGTTTTGGATGGTTTCAATCTACATTTTGCATGTGATATTTAATGAACTTTAAATGTTAAATGTTTTAATGATGCACAATATATAATCGAAAGGGTTTTAAGACTTAAAGTTTTGGATGGTTTCAATTTACAACTTAAAGTTTTGAATGGTTTCAACCTACATTTGCACATATGGTAAATTGAAATTATGTTACTTGCAACAAGACAATCCCCATTGATTTCATTGTATATGTTGATTTCTAATTTGATATAATTACATGTATGATGGTACATTACTTGTAAAGACATTGGATTAATAGTGTTCATTGATTTTACTTTAAGCGCAAAAAATTATTGATAATGTAGAACGATTTTTGTGTTATAATAATTAAACCTAATAATATTGGAGAGCAAGAGAGATGAGGTATGGTGTTTACTACAAGAGTTCGAGCAGGGCATTCTGTGACAACTTTTACTAGAAACTTGAAACAAAGAGAATCTATCTTTGGCTAGGACATCATGTAAGATGCTCGACATAAACAGTAAAATTGTACTTAAAAGCCGAGATTCGGGCAAGTGGGGACAACCACTTGTTATCTCGTCCCTTGGAGGCTAGGCCATATGGGGACCGAATATGACTTTACAAAATAAAGTGAAATAATTTGTACCATATGGTCGGAGAACATATACAAAAACAATTAATATACAAGAACAATTAATTTCATTCTAGAATATATATATCCAATACATATTTAACATTTTTAATCAATGCACATGTATAGAAAAAACTATTTTCAGTGGAAACTAGAGCACGTGCTTGTACCCAAACAATTTGTAACATTTGCAAACCACAAATAACATAAGCAGTTCAATTTTTAGTTGAGTACTGAAAGGTTTAAAAGATAATAAATTGTTGTCCTGACACTTCACTCAAAAAAATTCTAATGGAATTCCATCCTCAATAATCCGTTCGTGATCGGATTTTGACATTTTCCATTTCTTAATTTTTGATTTTTTCTTTGATTGAACTTCTATCAACTTTATGCGTGCTGCACACACCAAGTGACTATATTGACAATATGGAATCAGGTTCATAGTCTTCGAAGTAAACAAAGTCTCCACTTTGACGAGTTTGTTTGAAAAAATAACCTTTCAGTATAATAGACCCTTTGTCATACCGAAATCCGTGATCATTATAGTCTTGTAATAATTTCATTTTTTGTTCAGTGCAACGCATCAAATAATACTTCACATTTTCATCGTTGTCAATAGGTGCAATTACAGCAAAAACATCTCATGCACAATAAAATAAATTTAACATTTAATTATGCATATTTAAATTTAAATTTGTAAATCTTTAAATCATTAAAAAGTAATTCAAATGTTACCTTCTCTAACAAGATCGGAAACTCGATCACCATCGGATGATATTGTAGTTTCATCTGATTCCATTTCTTCAATCATTGCAATAGACATTTTTCCCTTTGTATTTAGCTCTGTATGTTTCCAATCGTTCACATACATTTTGTTTTCACAGATGTCATTGGATTTTGTGTTGTCTATGCAAACATCACAAAAACAAGAATATTTTCTTTTATCCAATGCAAACACATTTGTGGAAAATTTTGTTTGAATTGAATGCAATTTTCGAGTCCCTTTTATTGTTCCAACTTCATTTCCAATTGATCTATTTACGTCTCCGATTCCAATATGCCAGAAAAACATTTATATGGAAAATTAGAAAAAGAATTTGTAAATATGATATCAAAATACAATCAAAAATAATCATTGCATGATAAATGTACAATGTTTAAAATTAGATTACCAATATAAATTAAATTGAATGTACCTTTGCACTTCTCGTGATGGGTTAATCTCATGGCTTAGAGCATTTTTGCACCATTGAACAACTTCTTCGGCGTTTGCAAGTCGGCGTGCAAAGTGGTTCATTTGATATCTTCGAAGTACTCGTTTTATGCATGCTCCTGCACCGTCATGTTCTCCTTTTCCATGGCCAGTCTCAAAGAAATTCCAACAATGTTTAATGGAGGTTTTCTTATGAAGACGACACAACCAAAAAAATGATCGTGCGGATTTGAATTGACCTGCGCATCCGTCTGACCATATCCAATGTTCATTGAATGTTATTCCACGATTTTTCAATGAATCATAATTTTTTCCAAAACAATGTTGTACAAAACATGTATCATGCGTACGATCGTCACTGATATAAAAATGATATTCTTTAATGATATGTCGATTTTCACTCGTGCTTTCTATATGATCGACATTTTTTTCAGCATGTCTATATAGAATATGAACGAGCATGGAGACTTGGTCAGAGTGATAGTATTCACTCTGAATTTCTTTTTGTGGAGCAAATGTGTAGTTTTCTGCAAAATCAATCACTGACAAAATGGTTCCTGGTGGAAAAACTTCACGAGATTTTTTGAATTGCAAGTCTTGCCATCGAGCTCTATGGGAATGCATGGTGTATTTGTAAATTTCTGCTTCAAACTTTCTCAAAAAGTCTATTAGAAAAATTTCGTCTTCTCGTAATTCGATTCTTTTAACACTATTTGCACTTTGAATCGATGTACTGGTATATTCGTATCTCTTCCATTTCACTTTCATGTTGGACAATGATTGATCATTTATATCAATACGATATTTGTTTTGAAATTTAGTCAAATTTCCACAATCATTGCATTTTTTACCACCAACACATTTCTTTTGTAAAATAGTTCATCGCTTTCTCTTTCACATAGAATTTGAGATATGAATTCACGGATAGTGGAAGGAGGAGGTGAATCCTTCCATAATGTTCTACCGAAATCAAGGAATGTGTCATAATATAACTCAAATTCCACATGATAATGACAACAACAAGTGTCACGTACGGTGATAGGTTTTACATACCATGGTTTTGTTGAACAAAAGCACTGAGTGAAACTTGAATTTGACGATTCTCTTCTTTGAACTTGTTGAATAACTCTATTTGAGTGGTTTCCAAGAGATGTTTTTCATGTTCTTCGTATTGATTTCGTGCTATTCTTCTTCGCATCACATGTCTTGCGGTGGGTGAAACACGCGAATTGTTCTTCCAATATTCATATATTATTTTTTTAACATCTTCTCCAAGTCTATCTTTGTATGGTTGCCTACAAATAGCTCTCCAACAAGCGAGTTCATCATTTACGTCTATTTGCAGTCAAAATTTTCGATGTTTGTGCAGAGTTTTTCGCGAGGTTCCCAGTGCTCGTGCCATAGATGTTAGATTCAAACGATTCTCTTGAGTACTTGGTGAAACCATTGTCATTTGTATTCCTCTACGTATATTTGAAACATCTTTATCTCTAGATCTCTTAATTGACTCTATAGCACTACTCATATTTTTTATCACCTCTTCTTTCATTTTTTTATCTTTGGTTGATTTTCGAATACCCAATAGTGTCGTCGCTTCTTTTAATTTCCTTGATGATAAGAGACCTTTCAACATTTGAGCTTGAGCTGTCACCTCAGTTTTGAAAAACATTTCCAAAATTTTCTCGACACGATATCGTATAATATAGTCAGGTTTTTTATCTCCATATGTGTGAGTGTCGACATTTTCTAACATCTCATTATCGATAGTGATTTCATACATTATTATATGGATTGCACAATCCCTTTATAGCTCTTTAGGTTCTAATACTTCCAACATTTCTTTTACATTTAAGACTTCTTTCACCTAAAGATTAGATGACCAAGTGAGAGGTGTGGATGTGGGACTACATAAAGCATAATCATCAATGACTTTTTCTTTTCCTTTGGACTTGTTGCCACATGCTTGCAAAGAAGACTTGTTTGAATGTTGTTTCTTGTGAATAGTACTTTCCCTTTGAGGCATTTTTTTCCTTGTCTACTCCCATTTTAGACGAGCTAGTCTCCGTTTTAAAATGCCCCGATATTGTTTGGCATTGACCTAAACCCACTTCCCAGATTTGGCTGATGAGGCAATTTTTACTTGCCCTATATCATTTTTTTCCATGGGTTGTAAAGTTTCTTGTCCCACTATCATGATGATATTAAGGGAAATAAAAGTCTCTACCCAAAACTGACCCTTTATTTTATGCTTAACTCTTCAATATCTGTTGGTCTGACCACTAAAACTTGTTGCTCTGCCCACTGTCCACTGAAAACTTGTTTCTCTGCCCTTGCTGCTCTGCCCATTGTCCTTGTCCTCTGTGCCACTCTCTCCATTGTCCACTACTGTCCTGTGTGTTGCTTTTCTGGTGCTCTGAAGAACCTCTCTCTCAAACCGTCTCGGAAGAACCTATCTCAAACTTGCAACCATGAAGGCAATAGAACACAATCTCCATTTAATACCATGTACTGCAATTCAACAACTCTCAACACTTCTTCGTTGAGATCAATTTTTTGTTCTTATCCGACTTCAATTTAAATGCTTATACAGCTTCAAATTTTTATGGAGCTGTAAATTTGAGTTTGTTATGCATCACGAGAGAAAAATCATCTAAAACATAGGCCAAAATTTCAGTAAAATAAAGGTCCAAATGTACTCTGTTTCGTATAATGTTTTGTAGTTTGGGAATATTCTTGTTGGTGTGTTAAAAGTATTGGGTGTTTATAAGTCTTCTTCATAGGGAATATAGAACATAATTTGCATTTGAATATTATATCAAGGACCAATCATCTGTGCAGAATTTACCCATTTATTTGAATATTATAGCGGCCAATAATCATCTGTGCAGCATTTACAATTTTGTGTTGGAATTAGCAGTTCACTTGACCATAATCACTTAACCAGACCAATGCCAAATTTGGCCAATCTAACACGATTGGAGCGCCTGTAAGTTTCTTTTCAACACAACTTTCATTGACAGGATCTTCTGTTGCTATACATTTTCACGAAAGATAAATTACTTTGGTTACACTGCAGATATTTACAAAATAATAACCTTAATGGTACTGTTGAGTGGTTATCTGGTTTAATATCTCTACAAGAATTATATGCCTCTTTTCTCTTTTTTTCGATCTCAATTTTTTAATATTGAAAATTAAATAGAATTAATTAATAAATACGTAAGGAATGCTCTAAAGTAATCATCTGTGCAGCATTTACTTATCTGTGTTGAAATTAACAGGTCTCTCGATCATAATCAATTCACGGGACCAATGCCAAATTTGCCCAATGAAAAGAATTAACAAACTGAAAACAAAAACTGGAGTAGAGAGTTGCTCATCTCAATATAATGAATAGATTAAATAGATTACATTGGAAACATCAACAATAAATAACTGGAGATAAACTCGAATAAACTGGACTCACTCAAACTAAACTTGGACACTTGGACTGACGGATTCGACACCTAGCAGGTGGTTGAGATTACGTTCTTTAACACTCCCCTTTAATATCAATCACATAAAAAAAATTAATTAAGATACCTGCTGGAGCGAGGCCTACAATTTAAAAAAAATTTGACTTCAACTAGATTTGGTTTTCTTCTTCTCTTCTTCCAAATTTTGTAGCCTCTAAATTGTTTCAGATTTTTTGCTTTGTTGTATCCTTGAGAACCCTGTTTCTTCATTTGTTGGTGCAGGTCTTCTATTGTTCCAAACTGTCTAAGCATGTTCTGGACATCTTCAAGAAATGTGGGCTGCTGCCACATATTGTCTTCTGTAGTGCGCTTATCATCATCAATCTGCTGCAACATAGGATTAGAATAATATCTTATCTCTTCATAACTCCAATAACTAAAAATTTCATTGACATGTTCGTCATTCATGTCATCTTCAGCGTTCATATCTACATCTTCTGTGTAGATCTCATCCAGACATGGTGTTGCAAGCCATGTTTCTAGAAATTTCAACTCTTTTTCATAATCATTATGTGTACCTGCACACTTGAAATCAATGTTAGAATAAAAATAATTTCCAGAACGACATTCGTTCTGGTCTTTCTGCTCTTCAGTGAGAGCTTTCTTCTGTTGTTTTTCCTTTTCTGCTTCTGCGTCTATTTCTGTTTCTGCATTCCCTATGCAGACGTCTTTCTTTGCTTCTGTCTCTTCTTCTTTCTCTATTTCTTCCTTCTGCTCTACAATGAGAGCTTTCTGCTGTTGTGCTTCCTTTGCTACATCTTCCTCTGTTTCTGTCTCTGTCTTTTCATCACTAACCTGTGCTGCTGCAAACAGGTTGTCTTCCACTAGCTGAAGTGGGATTATCAAATAGCATCATGTCGATATCATATTTTTGTTGCATCATCTGCAACCTATCATCATTAGCCAAAATTTCATTATCAAAGTTTACATCAGCCATATCAATCATTGGATCTACCATTTCATCAGCAAGCTCTGTTGCTGGTATCATTAAAACTTCGTCAGCAATCTCTGTTGCTGGAATGTCTTCATCCACTTGTGGCCATGCACGGTGGGGTTCATGAGCATCTTCATGCTGCTTCTCTACTTCATTTGCACTTTCTTCGCAGACATCATCCACCTGTGACTGTGCACAGTGGGATTCAACAAACTCTTCATTTCACTGTAGATCTGCTGCTACAGATCCAACTTCATCTTCATCTTTAAAGCTCCCATTTGCTTCAAAGCTCCCTCTTGTACCAAAACATCTCTCACGGGTATCCCATGCCTCCTTGGCTGTCTTGGCTTCTGAAATCAAGGGAAGTATACTTTCATCGACTGATTCTTTTATGCATCTTAATGCATAGGCATCTTTTTGCCTCTTGATTTCTAGATCTAGAAAGATCTCGAACATAATCTACTTTTTCTTTAGCCTCTTGGCTTTTCCCATGACTTCATTGCTTGGCTTCCACAAACATATGAGTCTACTTGTGCATCAAACAAAAATTTTGCTGCTTTTCAATGAGTCTTATGCAACCTTTCACTTTCATCTCACATCACAACTTTAAGGTTTTTTTTTTTTTTTTAAACTTAAAAAAAAATTCCAAATCTCAAAAAAAACTCTTTTTCTAGAAGACTTCCTTTAAAAAAAAACTTCACCACATACTCTTTAAAAATCTTTGAAAATTTTCAAGTTTTTTTTCTATTAAAAAATTCTGGAATTTGAGAATGAAAACTTTTCTACAAGCACAAGATTGCTGGGACACGCTTCTGATTGCTTATGTAGAGCCGACCCAAGAAGCATGGGCGACCATGAATAATAATCAGAGAAATGCAGCTATTGAACTCAGAAAGAAGGAGTACAGAGCCAAATGCTGGATACAAAATTCAGTCAATGATTCTATTCTTGACAAAATAACTGGTGCGACAACAGCAAAATAATGTTGGGATATTTTGCAAGCTACGTATCAAGGAAATGATACAGTGAAGATGGTTAAACTGCAAACATTGAGAGCTCAGTTTGAAACCCTAAAGATGGCTGACACTGAGAATGTGGATCAGTTCATGACTAGAGTCATGGGAATAGTGAATCAAATCAAACTCATTGGTGAAACCATTACAGATCAGAAATTTGTTGAAAAAGTCCTTTGAAGTATACCAAAGAAATATGACATGATTGTCACAGCCATTTTGGAATCCAAAGATTTTAAAACTTTCTCAGTAGAACAGTTGACTGGATCACTTTTGGCATATGAAACAAGACTCAATCTGACAGAAGATTCCACGGAACAAGCCTTCAAAGCACACCTCTTATTTGACAGAGGCAGAGGCAGAGGATACAGAGGTGGCAACAAGCAAGGCAGAGGTCGAGGTAATGGCAGATCTAATCATCATCATGCAATAGAGTAGTGGAGACCTCCACAAAACCGAAATCAGAGAGGAAGGTCATGGAACAGATCGAGTGTTCAATGTTACTACTGTAAGAAGTTTGGCCACTATGAACACGACTATAGAAAGAAACAGTCAGATCAACACAGAGGCTATATCAATCTCTCCAACAGTGAAGGAGAATCCTCAGAGACCATGTTTCTTTCATGCCATCTCTCAAAAGACAAACATAGTGAAGATCTTTGGTTGCTCGACAGTGGATGCAACAATCACATGACAGGCAACAAGAGACTTCTTTCTTCTCTAGATGCTTCCATAACATCAGAGATAACACTTGGAGATCGTACAAGTATTAAAGTTGAAGGAAAAGGTACTGTTCCTATTCTTAATAATCAAAATAAAAAAAAATACATCGCTGATGTTTATTATGTTCCTCAGCTCAAACATAACCTCCTTAGTGTAAGACAGTTAATGGAACATGGCTATGATGTATTGTTTCAAAAGAACAGCTGCTATATATATGACAAAGATCCTCATAAAAGGTTGATAGCAAAAGTTGAAAAGACCAAGAGTAGGATGTTTCCATTGACCCTCAGAAGCCAAAATACCAACCAATCTTTAGTCCACAGTATATCAAGAATAGATGAAACTCATCTATGGCATTCTAGGTATGGTCACATTCCAGTCAAGAGTCTCAGTATGCTTCAAAAGAAATCTATAGTCATTGGTTTACCTACTATCAGTGAAAAAGTCTGTAATTGTGAAGTTTGTGTCTTGTCCAAGCATAAAAGAGATAGTTTTCCCTCATCAACCTCAAGGGCGAAAGAGCCTTTGGCACTTGTCCATACCGACATCTGTGGTCCAATGCAGACATTGTCCATTGGTGGTAGTTTCTACTTTTTGACATTTATTGATGACTTTAGCAAGAAGATATGGGTGTATTTTTTTTAAAAACAAATCAGATATCTTCTCTAGATTTTTGGAGTTCAAGGCAGAAGCAAAAAAACAGAGTGGAAAACTCTTGAAAGTACTCAGATCAAACAGAGGAGGAGAATAAACTTCAAATGAATTCAAAAAATTTTGTCGACAGCAAGGTATCCTAATGCAGTACACAACCAGATACACTCCACAGTAAAATGGAGTAGTAGAAAGAAAGAATTAGTCGATCATGAACATGGCGAGATGCATGCTACGGGAGAAGATGTTGACAAATAACTATTGGGCTGAAGCACTGTCGACAGCAGTGTATGCTCTTAACAGATCTCCAACATCCAGCATACAAGATAAAATACCTCAAGAAGCATGGGATGGAAACAAGGTAAATGTGTCACACTTTAGGATCTTTGGATCAGTAGCTTTTTCTCATGTTCCTGAAAAACTAAGAAAAAAGCTTGATGATAGAAGTGAGAAATGCATATTTGTAGGTTATAGTGAGCAGTCGAAAGCCTACAGACTTTATAACCCCATTTCCAAAAAGTTCATTATAAGCAGAGATGTGAAGTTTTTCGAAAATAAATCTTGGTTTGACAATGTAGATGAAACTTCAAATCAGCTTTTTTATCTACCACAAACTCCAAGATTGCAGGTTCAAGAACAGTTAGAACATTCTGAAAATGGAACATCATCAAACACTGATTCAGCCAGTGATCAAACATCTTCAGAAGAGGGACAGAAAACAAGAAGTATCGGAGAGATATATGAACAGGAGCATGAATCTGAACAACAGAACATGTTTGCATTCATTTCAACTCAGCCAACTTATTTTGAAGAAGCAGTCAAAGAAAAGCATTGGGTCGAAGCAATGAACCAAGAAATTGCTGCCATAGAGAAAAATCAGACTTGGGAATTAGCTGATCTCTCAAGAGACAAAACAAAAATTAGTATAAAATGGGTATATAAGACCAAGCTAAATGAAAAAGGAAAATTTGAGAAACATAAGGCAAGGTTGGTTACCAAAGGATTCTCACAATAGTTCGGTGTCGACTATGGTGAAAAATTTGCTCCAGTAGCAAGGTTAGATACTATCAAAACCATTTTGTCCACAGCAGCTCAACACAAATAGAAAGTCTATCAGCTTGATGTAAAATCTGCCTTCCTAAATGGTGTATTACAGGAAGAAGTTTATGTAGAGCAGCCTCCAGGTTTTGAGGTAAAAGGACAAGATCATAAAGTATATAGATTGAAGAAAGCTTTATATGGTTTGAAACAAACCCCATGAGCTTGGTACAGTCGTAGCGACACATATCTCATCAAAAGTGGTTTTTCCAGAAGCAGCCATGAACCCACTTTGTATACCAAATCTCATGAAGGTAAAATTCTTATTGTATGCCTTTATGTAGATGATCTTCTTTATACAGGAAATATGATGTTAGAAGATTTCAAAGCAGCAATGCAAACGAAGTTTGATATGACAGATCTAGGAGTCATGAAATATTTCTTAGGAATTGAAATTCACCAATTTGATAATGGCATTTTTGTTGGTCAACAAAAATATGCCACTGATATCATTCAAAAGTTCAAAATGACCAATTGCAAATCAGCTGATACACCAATTGCTCAAGGTACCAAACTCAGCAAAGAAGATGTAGCACCATCTGTTGATCCCACATTGTATAAAAGCCTAGTTGGTAGTTTGTTGTATCTAATTGTAACTAGACCGGATATTATGTTTGCAGCAAGTTTTGTCTCTAGATTTATGCAGTCACCAAAGCTTACTCATTGGCAGGTTGCAAAAAGGATCTTAAGGTATATTGCAGGGACCATAGACTATGGTTTTTTTTATACACATTCTGAAAATTGTTCACTTTCAGGTTATACAGACAGCGATTATGCAGGGAGTTTAGATGATCGCAAAAGTACCTCAGGGTATGTTTTTCATCTTGGAACAAATCTGATTTCATGGGCATCCAAGAAACAGTCAATCGTTTCAATATCTTCAGCAGAGGCAGAATATGTAGCAGCAAATTCAGCAGCTTGTCAAGCAGTGTGGTTGAGAAGATTATTGAAAGACATCTTAGATATTCAGAAGGAGCCAACTCCAATTTACTGTGATAACAGTTCAGCAATTTCTTTATCAAAAAATCATGTTTTTCACAAAAAGAGCAAGCACATTGACACACGTTTTCATTTCATTCATGAACTTGTCAATGATGGGGACATCACACTTTCTTTTTGTGGTTCCAAAGATCAGCTTGCAAATATTTTCACAAAGCCATTAGGAAAAAATGTATTTGAATTTCAAAGAGAGAAATCAGGCATTGTTAGTGCGTCCACTTGTAACAGTTGAGATTAGAAGGGGATGTTGAGATATTAATCTCACTATCTGTTAGGTTCAATTAGGATTCATTACATTTAATGTATTGTCTGCTAGGTGTCATAGGCAGTTTAGTTTTACTTCAGTCATTTATTGTTGATGTTTTCAATGTATTGCTATTTAATTATTTGGTAATATTGAGATACCAAGCGGGGCGGAAAAGAAACCAATACATAAAGGTAAGTATTTGAATAGTCAGAGTTGTTGTGATTTAATTACTATTATTAACTGTACTTTCCATGGACGATTTGCAGACCGCTCGATGAATATGGTGCCAAATGCAAAAAAGTCCCGTGCCTTCACTCTAAATGAGATGACAGCTGCCACATAAAGCTTTAGTCGGGAGATCGGACGAGGGGGGTTTCGATCGATGTTCTTTGGCAAATTGCCCCATGGAAAACTTATCGCTGTGAAAGTGCTTTCAGTGTTCTCCGGACAAGGAATTCACGAGTTCTTGAATGAGGTAATCCTCAGATATAATGCGGTTCATGAATTGTGTCCAAACTAGGAATCTCAGTGTTAGCCGGTTGGGCTGCACCCTAACTATGATATATGCATCTCATGAGCAGGTAGATCTTCTTTCCAAAATCAACCACAGGAACTTGGTATCTTTATTGGGCTACTGTAACGAAACCGACGAGGTTATGCTGGTCTACGAGCACATGTCAGGAGGGTCGCTAAGAGACCACCTTTATGGTAAATTAGATTACTCTAAAATATATGTTTGTTTCAGTCAATATATAGAATAGCCAAGGTAACCTACAAGCATTCGGTTCTTGTTTTTATTTTTTCAGGACCCCGAGCAGAAAATTCGGATCTAAATTGGAAAAGAAGGCTCATAATAGCTTTAGATGCAGCGCAGGGTAATTATTTCTCTCTCAGTTATTTTGAAGTACAAAAGTAAAAAAGTAAAAGAGCTGTAGATGTGTTTCCTCTTATCGATCTCGGATTTCTATTCGAAAGCCTGGAATACCTGCACGTGGGTTGCACCCCAAAAATAATTCAAAGGGACATCAAGACAGCCAACATCCTACTAACAGCAATTTGAATGGGAAATTTGCAGATTTCGATCTTTCAAGGATCACAACGGATGAAGAGGGTACTCATGTTACCACAACAGTAAAAGTAACGATCGGCTACCTCGATCCAGAGTATATAACTTACTCTCTCTGCAATATTATTTCTGTTAAATGTCGAATAACTCATTGTATTATTAAAGAGTACAGGTAATTTTTCACCATAATTGTTATCTAATTTTTTATGGTGCCAAAACATCACAGATATTACAACACTCAAATGTTGACGGAGAAGGGTGATGTGTATAGTTTTGGAGTGTTGTTAGAGATCATATCAGGTAGACCACCCATAGACACAAATTTACCTGAAGAGGAAGTTAACATCGTTCGATGGGTAAGGAATTTATCATGAATAATCTAAAATATAAAAATTTAACAGCACTATAGAGTATTTCGTAGTGCATCGTCTTCTAGAGCCTAATAATTGGTGCATGCATTTACAGGTGACACCATATCTATTAGAGATGGATGGAAATGGTGGTCAAATATCAGAAATTATAGACAAGAGGTTTTGTGGAGGCCGACTGTGAGTGAGGTATTGGCGGAGCTCAAAGAGGCTATCAAACATGAGGAGGATATGGATTGTATTTCAATTGCAGAGGAGGATGGCATCCAAAATGGGGATGTATCGACCAAACGCGAAGGAATGGAGTGGAATGATAATAGCTCCAACATGCCAAATGTAGCAAGATAACTTCGCAAATACGGATCTAATGAAAGGGGCCGACAGAACCAGACTAAGAGTGTGTACTATCATGATAAGAAAGTGATCCCATTTAATGAATATCGTAATAACCATTTGTCAATTTTGTAATCATGAAATTGCCATTTATGAACAGAATTACAAATTTCGATAAATGATTAAGTAATCCTAATGATATTGAGCATCGATCCGTATCCTTAACTTTTTAACTACGTTTAATTAATCAATCGGTATATTTAACTTTTTCTTTTATAGGTTTAATCTTTAAAATAAAATTTTAGTGATTAGTAGGATAAAAATCGAGAATCAATTAATTAAGTGGCTTTAGAGGTGAGTTATTGGAGATTGCCCAGGCAATATTGTACACACTCTATTATTTATTCAGAAGAACATAGTACATATAGTTTTGGAAACTAATAGAGTGATTTGAATTATTCTAAATTTTAGACTTAATTTTAAAGTCTTAATCCTATTCTTATCACAACTGAAGAACTTAGTACATATAGTTTTGGAAACTAATAACTTAGTACATATAGTTTTGGAAACTAATAGAGTGATTTAAATTATTCTAAATTTTAGACTTAATCTTAAAGTCTTAATTCTATTCTTATTACTACAAACAGTTAAATCTAACGTTCTCCATTAATTCTAACATAATATAATTAATCATATAATTCTTTAGAGGCAATTTTCTAGAAAAACATCAGCATCAAGTTTGATGGCATTATGTTATCATTGGAATATCGAAATTCCATTTTTTCCACTGAAATTTTTCTATGTGAAGATGTTTCCATCACTGTGGTGCAGCATACTAGTTTCTCAAAACCGAAACAAAAAGTGTGCATATTACGTTTATTTACGTAAAAATCAATTTTGAATTATATATTCCAATTTAATTTATTAAGTTCTCGTTAATTTATTGTACATAAGCATCAGCTGTTGGAATTTCTGAGAATTCCAGAACAATAATGGAGAGAATAATACTCTCCTTCTTAACACAGAGAAAAATAAAAATAAATTTGCTCACAGGGACAGAGTTCAACACTTTGAAAAGTTTCTATTCCATTCGCAAAAAAAACTATTACAAAATTTTACTCTGTTGAGGAATTACACACAGTGACTGCTGCTAACACAGTGCACAAAAAACTAACACTCTGTCACCTCTGAAAAACAAACACTCTGTTCTGTGTTAAAACAAAACGCACTGCTGTGCAAAATACAATACTGTGTCTATTACTTAAAAAAATAACACTGCTGTGTGTTCTATAAAACATTACATTACAAAATAGCCTCACGGGCTTTTACATTATATGCCTCAATACTTTAACATAAAATAAAATTATATTAAAAAAAACCAAAACTAATCTATCTATGGCCCACGGGGGCTCCATTTTAAAGGACACACATATATAATATGTTAAAATATATATGTGTGTGTGTGTGTGTGGTCTATTACAATGTTTAAGTCGCGCGATATAAAAAACAAACATATCATATATGTTTAAAACATAAGCCTTTGTCAAACCATAATACACAACAAAACTCTATCCTTTGCAAACCCGCCGGACTTAAAAAAACATTTAACCAAAACGCAATAATGGATTTCGCGTTACAAATTAGGCTTGTGACGTCAGCGCTATGAACGCGCAATCAATTATGAAATCCGCCTTATAAAAAGACATCGCGTCCGAAATTTGGCCTGGGGTATGGTGAATTTTGTGCGTGCGATGAACATTGCAATCGGCCCCATAAATCATATCGTGTCTGAAAATTGGCTGCTGACGCAAGCTAAGTTTGTGACACGAAAATTCTTTATAAACTCTGCCATATAATATTTCGGGTCCGATTCTGAGTTCTCGGCCCGACTTCAAAATAAACCCGATCCAATCCACGGCTGCCGCGTGTCTGTTGTGTTTTTTAATTTAACAATCCTTTAAACAAAAAAATTCCCGCGTTCAAAACTACTCTGTTTTCAATATAAAGGATGAACGCTCTATTTTTTAATTTAACACTCTGTTTTCTATTTTAACCCTCTATTTTCAATGTGCAAGACTGGCACCGAAGAAATATCAAAACGAAGTTAACTGTTCAGTTAAAAAGGAAAGCGGCCTACAGTACAAGATTCTTCCAACAGAATTAGAAGGCGGCCACTGTACAAAGTTGCAGTTGAAAGTAACATTTCAACACTCCCCCTTAATTTCAATTGTTGGGTTATCAGTCATACCCAGACATTTTCTCAAAAATTCAAAACTCTTCTGCCACAATGGCTTGGTCAGAATGTCCGCAAACTGCTCCTGAGTTCTGCAGTGTTCTAAAACAATTTCACCATTGTTCACTAGCTCTCTGATGTAGTGAAAATTTGTGTCAATGTGTTTCATTCTCTTGTGAAACACAAAATTCTTTGATAATACAATAGCTGAGCTATTGTCACAGTAAATCACTGTTCCTTTTTCTTGCTCTTGGCATAAACTTCTTAGCATCCTCCTCATCCAAATTGCTTGACACGCTGCTGCTGTAGTTGCCACATATTCTGCCTTTGCTGTAGATAATGCTACAATAGACTGTTTTTTAGAAGCCCATGAAATGGCTCCTGAACCCATGTGAAAAACATAACTGGATGTGCTTTTCCAGTCATCTACACTTCCTGCCCAATCACTGTTAGTGTATCCAATTAAATCTGAACATTCTGAAGCAGTATATAAAATACAAAACTTTTTAGTACCTTTAACATACCTCATAATCATTTTTGCTGCCTGCTAATGTGCTTCCTTTGGCCTCTCCATGAATATGGAAATCAAACTTACAGCATGCATTATATCCGGCCTAGTTGCAGTCAAATACATGAGGCTGCCAACTTTTATTTTGTATAAACTAATATCAAAATCCTTGCTGCTGTCATCTTTACTCAACTTCAATCCCATTACTGTGGGAGTTATTGCTGCTTTGCTCTCCTGCATATTAAATCTTTCCAATACTTCATTAACATATTTTGCTTGTGAGATAAAAATCCCATTTTCATTTTGTTCTACTTCTATTCCTAAGAAGTACTTTAGCAAACCCATATCAGTCATTTCAAATTCTTCTTTCATGACCTTTTTAAAACTTTTAGCAAGGCAATCATCATTACTTGTAAAAATAACATCATCAACATATAACACAATAATTAACATTTTACCATCTTTTTCTTTAATGTAAAGGGTGGGTTCTCCCTCACATTTTTCAAATCCATTTTCTAGTAGATAGGAATCTATCCTACTGTGCCATGCTCTTGGTGTTTGCTTCAGCCCATAAAGAGCTTTCTTCAATCTGCACACTTTGCGCTCTTGGCCTTTCTTTTCATAGCCTAGAGGCTATTCTATATAAACCTCTTCCATTAAAACTCCATTTTGGAATGCTGACTTCACTTCCATTTGGTAAAATTTCCACTTGTTTTGTGTTGCTATGGACAACACTGCTCTCATGGTTTCCATTTTAGAAACTGGTGCGAAAGTTTCCTCATAGTCTCTCCCATGTTGCTGCTTATACCCTTTGACAACAAGTCTGGCCTTGTGTCTCTCTATTGTGCCTTCAACATTACTATTGGTCTTGTAGACCCATTTAACTCCAATAACTTCTTTACCTTTTGGGAGTTCAACCAAATCCCATGTCTTGTTTCTTTCTATGGCATTAATTTCCTCATCCATAGCTTCTATCCATTTCCTATCTTTAATAGCCTCTTCAAAATGAATAGGGTCATCAACATGACAATATAAAGAAAAAAAAGAGTTCATACCTTCATTTTCTGCCTCTTGTTCATAAATGTCATTTAAATTTCTGAACTTCTTTCCTCTTTCATTTGGTGTATGAGTGCTTGAAGTAGCACTCGAATCTCCTCCTTGTGGTGTGCTTGGAGAAGCACTTTCATTTCTCCTCAAGGGTGTTCCTTGCTGCCCTTGTGTTGGTGCTGCTATTTAGGGATGTATTTCAGCCAAATCATCATCATTTTCATCATGAGATAAACAGTGTTTAACATTCACTGTTTTCTCTATGCTTTCATCCCAAGCTTCCTCCTCAATAAACTGAACATCTCTGCTCACAATAAACTTCTTAGTGGATGGTTTATACAACCTGTAAACTTTGGATTCCTCACTGTATCCAGTAAAAATACATTTCTCCCCCTTGCTGTCCAACTTCTTCCTTAGCTGATCTGGTATGTGTGCATAAGCCAGACAACCAAAAACTTTAATGTGTGTGACACCTTGCTTTTTTCCACTCCCTGCTTCTTCTGGAACTTTGTTCATAACTGCTTTTGTAGGGCATCTATTTAAGATGTACGCTGCACAAAGTACAGCCTCAGCCCAATAATCATTCGACAAATGCTTTGCCTTTAACATACTCCTTACCATATCCATGATTGTTCTATGCTTCCTTTTGGCAACTCCATTTTGCTGCGGAGTGTACCTAGTTGTAAAATACTTATGAATTCCATTTTCTCTACAAAAACGTAGAAATTATTTGGAAATATATTCACCTCCTCTATCAGTCCTTAGGAATTTAATGTGCAGCCCACTTTGGTTTTCCACAAGTGCTTTTAAATTGCAGAATCTTTCAAACACTTCACTTTTGTTTTTCAAAAAGTAAACCCAAGTTTTTCTAGTAAAACCATCTATGAATGTTAACATATAGTGGCTGCTTGCAAGTGATGGAGTTTGCATCGGTCCACATAAATCTGAGTGGACAATCTCTAAGGGTGCTTTTGCCCTTATGCTTAACCCAGATGGAAAACTTTCTCTCTGTTGTTTACCCAAGATACAACCTTCACAAAGGCTGTCTGGTTTCTCTATCAATGACAAACCTCTTACCATTCCTTTTCTATTCAACAAGTTAAGACCTCCAAAGTTGAGATGTACAAATCTTAAGTGCCACAACCAATTCTCATCTTTTGGTTCGCTTTGGAAAGCCTCTTGTGTCACTGCTGCCATTTCTTCTCCATTTTTCAAATCTGCTCTCATCCTGAGAGGGAACATTCTGTTCCTTGTCATCTTCACTTCAGCAATACATTGTTTGCTTGGTGGTTTATCCATGATGGTGCATACATCATCTTCAAAGAAAACATTGTACCCCTTTTGAACAAGCTGTCCAATACTTAAGAGGTTACATTTCATTCCAGGAACATAATAAACATTTGCTATGGATTTCTTTTCTCCTTTCCTTGTTAAGACATTTACTTCTCCTTTTCCCATAACAGAAACTTTACTATTTGTCCCTAATGTGACTTGTGACTTCAAATTCTCATCTAACATAGAAAACATGACTATGTTTCTTGTCATATGGTTACTATTGTTAGCCCCCCTTAAATTCCTTGACAAGCAAGTAAGGGGCTAATTTGTTCTATGAGCCTTCAAGGAATGCATTTCCCTTGAAAACACATCATCCTTGAAGCCTTTTATGTTCCCTGCCTTTGACTGATTCCCTCTTCTGTTCCTGAGTCAATAAGCCTCACCGATTGCAAAAAAGTGTGCTCCAAAAGGCCTTTATTTGCCTTTTGCATCCCTGCAGAATGTCCCATTTTACCCCTTAGTCCCCCTTTTTCCCTCTAAGTCCCCCTTCACCCTCTAAATCATGCCCAAAATCTCCTTTAAATCCTACAAGTTCCCTTTGTTTGGCCAATTTTCCCTTTCTTCCCCTTATCGTTACCCTTTCCCAATCTTAAAATTCATTAAAAATGGGCCAAAACCCACTTTTTAACTTTAGAATAGGGCTTAGCCCCTTTCCCGCCGGCCCCTTTAAACCACTTCCCCATACACCCCAGCGCTAAGACCAAGCGCTTAAACCTTAAGCGCCAATCGCAATCAGAGTTATCGAAGGGGCAAATTCCTTTGTTAACATTGAAAAATCCCGATGTGATTGTTTTTCATTATGAACACCCGTGATGCGTTTTACACCGTTGATCTGTTTTTTCGATCCAACGGTTGAGCGCCAATCGCACTCCCCGCCCAATCGCAATCACAAATGTTAATGTGTCACCTCGCTGACCTCCCCGATTGTGATCCCCCAATTGCTCCGATCCTCCAATCGCTTCCCTCCTCCGATTGACCAGATCGCGCCCGCTCCTCCGATTGATCGCATCGCAACTCTTTTCTCCCGATTGCGATTGCGATTATCCCCGCTCCCGATCTCTGATTGCGATTGACCCCTCAGGCCCCACCATTTAATTCCTTCGCCATTCACAACAAAAAACTCTTTTTCCTTTGTAAAAGTTTAAAATTCATTCGTTTTACTATTACAAAGGCCTTTCCTCCAATCACAATCGCAAACTCCATCGCAATCGCAACTTTGTAATGTGTCACCCCTTTTTTCCCTCCGATTGCGATCCCCCGACCACATCTCCACTGTTGATCTATCACTTAGATCTAACAGCTCAGAACTAATCGACCTCCACCCACGCCGGGTCCCACCTCATACGATCATTCCCATCGCATTTCATTACATTTCACACATTTCCTTTGCATTTCCACCAAAGTCCAAATTTTCGTATTTGCACTGAAGTTTAATGTTTTATATTCATTCCGCCAATGTTCATAAATCATCCCGTTGTTCAATCTTCGATGTCGATCCCCTCCACTAGACCACGATCGAATGGTTCACGATGCATTTTTCCACAAAACGTTATTGTTCGTTGTTTATGCCATATCAATGCATTTTTCACATTTATTTCATCCAAAAACATTGTTTCACCACCGCCGCACTATTGTTCTCCCGTCCTCCATAGCCATTCCCCCCTATGCATGGATTTCATAACTAAGTTCCATGTTTTGCAGGGTTATCAGGTGGGAAAGGTTGCCATGATTACACAGTCCTTATTACAGCGGCAAGTTTTCACCGACAGAGACAGAAAGGAGCAGCAGAGAGTCTAAGGCACGAAAATGAAGATCTTTGAGCCTTAACTCTGTGTTTTAGAGGCAAAGTACTTGTTTGAAGACATCATAGATCCTGCAGAGGATACGGAGCGCATAAATTAATGAATAGCAGGTTTTCTACATCAGCAGATTGTTTTTCTCCATGGAAGGATGGGGTGCCCATACTGTTTTTAGGCTATGCCGTGTTCCAGAGAAGATTTCCGCCTTGACCACAGTCCGGAGCTACCAGAGCATTTGTTTCACAAGTATGGCAGACCTCACCATCATTCACTTCACTTTTTTGTTTATTCACCAGAGTACTACACAGTACTATAGTCAGAGTACATCAGAGTCATACCAAAGTAATTGGAAGACTGAAGAAGATCACTCTTTCGTTCCAAAAGGTACCAGCGATAAATGCAGAGAATTTAAACAGAATGGGCTTCAGCCCTCTCTTTCTTTTCTGAGTTTTAATGTTTCATTTAGTGCTTCATCTACCTCCTCGGCTCATCTTTATGTTATAAAACTCATAAGAAAATTATTGTAAAGGTTGTTGATTGGATATCAGTAGAATGCAAGCTGTTTCTCTTGAGAAAGTTTCTCTATGTAAGATTGTAAGATAGGCTGAGGAAGGTTCATTAGGCTGAACATTAAGCTGTAAGTTATGTTGTACTTGACTGGTGTTGCTCTTAATATGACAAGCACATTTCTTTGGATCCTAATCTAAAGCAGCTGGTGATGTTTTTCTATCTCTGTGTTTTATTTTATTTCATTACACTTCTTCTGGCTTGCATCAGAAATCTGGCATAGGATTTACCCTTGTTAGGTACCCTATGTTTCTACTCTCCTTGCCTTTAATGTTTTCTACTAAATGTGTTATCTAAGGATTGATTTCAATTAATTTAACCAGTGTAGTGGTCTGATATATTGCTAGATGATGTATGAATTAATGGAATTTGTCTTTAGATGTTCTTGTTTAGATTTAATTGAATGAATTGGGAACATTGGGAGGTTTAGAACTTTTCCTCTATCTCACTAGGATCCTTTTCAAACAATTGAACCTTTTCTAATATCCCTCAAGTTGGAGGCCAAAGCATTGAGAGTTAAAAGTCTCTCTCTGATCTCAGGTCTTTAACTTTGTGTTCTAAAACCCTTATTGTTGTTTTCTCCCTTACCATTCCATGTCACTCAATCATGTTTAAGATCCAATGCTTTAGATGACTATCCCAACTGAAAGCTTGCACATTGAACAACAAGTAAGCCCTTTCCTGACTCCATTGCCCAATGGCCTTGATGTTCTCTGAGTTATCTACCTTTGCCTAAAATCCTCTTTTCCCATCCTTGTCTTATATTGGACCCTTCTTTATTGATTCCCAACAACCAAACATAAAGAATCAAACAAACAAGCCTTGTGCCTATAAATAGCCTAAAATCTTAACCTTTGTGCCTTAAGGACATATATCTTTGACAATCATAGAGAGATCCCTCTCTGGACCTAGGAGGGCTAGATCCTAAGGTCTGAAAGTGGTTTTGATGTTGTCTCATATTTTGGTCGTGCCAACCTGGCCAAAACATGGGATCCCCAACATAATGGCGACTCCGCTGGGGAAATTATAAGTATTTTCCATCCTACTTCCTCATAAGAGCCTCAAAAAACCTAGAATCTCTGGTCAGGTTGGTAGTGAAACACTTACACTTACATTCCACTTACCTCTTGTTGTGTTTTACCCCACATTGTTAGACAGAGTCTGGAAAGGGCCAGGTAGCCTCCAGATCTCATCCTCTTTCAAAGGTGACATATCTGGTAAATGCCCTCCCAATCAATCTCTGGTTAGAGTTTGCTGTGTTTTCGGGATATCTTTGAAAAGGGATATTTCATAAGCACTGTGGTGGACAGTGTTCCCCTTAGAACACCCTAAACCTTCCACCTAGCGACTCCATAGTTCCTTAAAGATAAAAGACTCCATTGGTGATCAATAGGCTTGCTGATACATCTTGGTTTCATATAAAACTCCATTGGGAGACTAGCCTCTATAACAACATCAACCACAATAGAAGTAACAAGTAGGGTTAAGCTCCTTTGTTGGAAAACAACATTCTGGCTTCAAGGAACATTTATACAGGAGCTTATCCCAACCCCAACCCACCTGAAATAGTTGATAACCCTGAGAGAATCCTCAGGAAATCACCAACACCTAGAAGATCAACTATTTCTAGTCACATTTATAGAGCTAACTCTGCACCAGAAGACCTTACAGCTCTATCACACTTTCATCTTGACCTAGAACTACCTAATAGATTACCAAGAACTAGGTCATTCAGTGATCTCGATCAGCCAGACCTTGAGCTCCATGAGTCACCACCTCAAAGTGGTAGACACATTAGGGACAGAGAAACCCCTCCATCTACACCTCCTGATATCCACTTCATTCAAAACTTGGGGCTCTCCCACCCTAAATCTGCTCAACAAACCTCTGCTGGTCCTAATATCCCTATCATCCATATACCAGTTGCTCAAGTTAACCCTTTACCTCATCAGAATATCATCATGGCAGCCTGGTATGCACCTTTGATGTTACCTCAGCCTCTAGTGCCCCTACCAAATGACTATCAATCAAAGATCCTGCATTTCACTGCCAAAGAGTCCGTCACAGCCCAGCAACATGTAGATAAGATGGAAGATTCTTTTGACTACATGGAAATAGATGATGATACAGTCAAAATGAGAATCTTTTCCCAAAGCTTAGGAGGTGATGTGAAGAAATGGTTCAAAAGCCTACCTCCTAATAGTATCCAAGACCTTCCTGCTTTATATCAGACTTTCATCAACAAATGGGAAGTTAGGGCTAACCCTCACCAGATCCTAGCAGAATACATGAACCTTAAAAGAAACGTAGGGGAAAGTGTCCATGACTACTCTACAAGATTTAACAGCATCTATAATGCTCTTCCTCCACATATGAAACCTCCCCAAGGTATGGCTCTAATGAAATACCCTGAAGGCTTTGATGCTGACATGGCCTACCAGCTTAGGAAGAGGGATTACAACACAATGGAAGAGATGCAAAAAGGAGTAGTGAGTGTAGAGGCTAACCTGATTGAGAAAAGAGCAAGATTGAAAGCTGAGAAAAGGGTAACATATAGAGATGACAATGTAGCTTCCACATCTGATCCCAATTATGACCGCATATCCAAAAACATGGAAAAGCTACAGCAAATGATGGAAAATATGGTTGTCACAGTTAGCAATTAGAACAAAAACCAGAACTTTAGAAGAAACAATAACACTCCCAATAGACAAACAGAGTCAGATCAGAAAGTTATTCCTCCATTTCAAGAAAACTTCCTAGATGAGGATGAGGGAATCATAGAAGAGTCTAAAGGGAATACAATAAACATGTTTGAAACAGAGGACTTAATCCATAACTGTTATTCAGAGGAAGATCAGCCCTCACCTTCATATTGGGATGAGGAAAGATTAGAATCTGAATATTACAGACTTGGATTTGAAAATGCTATCATGCAGGTCAGGGAACAATATGAACTTAGGAGCAAAAAGAGCCAAGATAGTTCCAAAACCAAAGCTCCCAAGATTACCATCAAGAAAAGGCCCAAGAAATCTTCTAAAGCAACTACTGAAAGTAGCAAACCATCAGCTGAAAGTTCTAGGAAAAACAAAGAAAAAGACAACGAAAAAACAGATAAACAAAGTCAACCAACTAGTAGCACTAGCACTGCAGTTAGTGCTCCTGATAAAACTGTCACTAACCCTGTACATAATGAGAATCAGCCCACTGATGCAGCCACCAAGATGATGGCTAACAAAACAGAGTTGAACACTTCCAAGATTCAGTCCACTTTCAATTTGGAGAGTGAGATTGCAAAAATTAAAATCTCTGTACCACTCTCTGAGCTGGCCACTCAGGATGTATATAAAGGCCAAATTTTGAGAGATTTGAGCTTAGGTGAAAATAGTGACACTGTCAACCTGAGTGATGATCTACCAGCCCTTCTGTTTGGTCCAAAGATAGAAGGGAAGTTTCAGGAGGGGGTAGTTCCACCTTTTTATATCAGTCTCAACATTCATGATAAGATTCTTCATAATGCAATGCATGATTTTGGAGCATCACACAACCTAATGCCTAAGGTATTCATGGAAAGGCTAGGCCTAGAGATAACCCGTCCTTACAAAGATTTATATTCATTCGACTCTAGCAGAGTAAAATGCCTTGGCCTAATTAAAGACCTGTGTGTGAGTCTTACTCAGATTCCTTCTAAATGTATGGTCATGGATGTTGTGGTGGCAAATGTGCCACCCAAGTATGGCATGTTACTATCTAGATCATGGGGAGCCAAGCTGCAGGGTACCATGTAGATGGATGGGGCCTATGCCACAATCCCTGTGTTTAGCCAACTAAGAAGACTGTACAGGGAGGCACAGATGAAATTCTTGGTCAATAGCCCCGAAAAGCCAGAAAAATCACCTTTATACTTTGTACATACAGACCTTGAATCCTTCATCTTTTGTAATGATGAATCCTTAGAAGGGTCAGAATCCCAGATCAGAGACATGAACAAGGAAACAGAACCCATGGACTTTAACATAATGGCCACTCTGGATTTCGAGGAAAACGAAGAAGGAAACCCTAGACAGTGCACTGAAACGGAAATTCAGACCAAGCAGGAAAACGAATGTAGTCAGCTAATTGGTCATCCCTCATAAACTCATACACCACATGAAGAACTAAACAGCCCACAGCCTAGTGCAGACCCTATAACAAAACATAATGGAAAACCCAGCTATAGGGAAAGAAATGATAACAAAACAACGAATGAAACCCTGTGGGAGATGAGTTTCGATGGGTCCTGTACAAGAAGAACTACGGGGCAGGGGTGTGGCTACATAACACAGAGAGTGATTACGCAAAGAGCCACGCCTGCAACCTACATTTCAAATGCACAAACAATATTGCAGAGTACGAGGCTCTAATCCTAGGTTTAAATCTGTTGAAGAAATTAGGAGCCCGTAAGATAGCCGTGCGGGGAGACTCTGAGTTGGTTATAAAACAAGTGAACGGTGAATACACAGCCAAACACCCTAGGTTGAGGGCGTATAGGAACGATTCCGTAGATTTATTGAAAACATTTGTTGAATACGAATTAGGGTTTGTTCCTAGGAGCCAAAATGTCATTGCAAATGGATTAGCTTGCCTGGCTAGTTCATACCCTAAGACTCCAAGTGACCATCAAATCATTATACAGACCAAATTCAGACCTGCAGTGCCTGATAACGAAAAATATTGGCAGGTCTTTGAGGGCGATAAACAGATTGAAGATTTCCTAATAGGGAGGAACGGGTTTGAGCTTTTTGATTCAGACTCTGTGTCCAGTGATAGCTGCCTAAGTGAGGAACCCTCAGATAAGGAAGAAACACCCGGTAACATAGAAATAAACACTTTAAATGAAGAAACTGGAAATCCAAATGAAAATTGTGAAAACACGGAAAATGAAGAAGTCGAGGTGCTGCAGGCCAAAGATAAGAACATACCTCGAGGTCTGGCGTTGTTAGAAGACCTTTTTGACTTCGACGATGTAGCAAAAATCCTACCATATAGCACGCAGACGCTGACATTGAAGAATGAAATATAGGCACAAAAGATAATCCCAAAACGATTAAATTGGCTAAGTCTTTACTCGCAGAAATGAAAAAGAAATACATTGACTTATTCAAGGAATTCATTGATGTGTTTGCATGGAGTTATGAAGACTTAAAGGCCTATGACACAAACATCATACATCACAAAATACCTTTAAAGGAAAATCTGAAACCTTTCAGGCAGAAACTTCGTAGGATAAACCCAAAACAATTGCCTGCAGTTGAAAAAGAGATTAAAAAGATGTACGAAGCCGGAATAATAGTTCCTGTGAGGTTCTCTAATTGGGTGTCAAACCTAGTGGCTGTGAGAAAGAAAACAGGTCAAATTATGCATAGACTTCAGGAATCTCAATAGAGCCTCACTCAAAGACAAATACCCTTTACCGAGAATGGAACACATTCTACAGCGGGTAGTAGGCTCAAAAAGGATTTCTCTGTTAGATGGCTTTTTAGGATACAACCAAGTTTTAGTACTCCCAGAAGATCAACTAAAGACAACTTTTACCACTCCATGGGGCACTTTTATGTATGTTAAAATTCCCTTTGGACTGATGAACGCTGGTGCAACCTTCCAAAGAGCAATGGACATAGATTTTTCAGATGAAATAGGACACTTTATTGTCATCTATTTGGATGAAATAACAGTCTACTCCAAGACTGAGGAAGAACACCTAGAAAATCTGAGGAAAGTGTTTGAAAAATGTAGAAGGTTTGGTCTGTCATTGAATCCTAAAAAGACTGTATTTGGGCTGCAAGAAGGAAAGCTTCTTGGCCACATTATATCTGAGAAAGAGATTAGGATAGACCCACAAAGAGTTGAGGGAATACTACAAATCACACACCCGAGAAACATAAAAGAATTACAGTCCTTCATTGGGAAAATTGACTTTCTTAGGAGGTTTATTCCCAACCAAGCTGAACACCTTAGGAATATGACTAACATGTTGAAGAAAGGTGTGGGATTTAAATGGACTGTTGGAGCTAAACAATCTTTTGAATCAGTAAAACTTACACTCACCCAAGCTCTTGTTCTGATTAGCCCAGATTTCTCAAAGGATTTCCTGATATTTTCATTTTCCTCTGAGCACACAATAGCTGCAGTCCTACTACAGAAAAATCCATAGGGAATGGAATAGCCAATTTCCTTTTTCAGTAAAGCACTAAGGGATGCACCCTTGAAATACAATATAATGGAAAAACAGGCCTATGCCTTGGTCAAGGCCTTAAAGGACTTTAGGGTATACATATTGCATTCTCACACCATAGCTTATGTGCCTAACATAGTTTTCAAAGATATATTGTCCCAAGATCCTGATGGAAAGAGGGGAAAATGGATTGTTGTGATTTTAGAATACGACCTTGAGATAAAACCCACCAAACTAATCAAAGGTCAGGGCTTAGCTAAATTAATGGCTGAATCAAATCTGCAAGCCCTTAACATTAACATGGTACATGCCTTGGATGAGCAGGAAGGACTGCCTGATCCCACTGTAGAAGAGAAGTTTTAGAACTCTCCGTGGTATTCTGATATCCTTTATGTGCTCACCAACCTCAATGCTCCACTTGAACTGTCAAAGACTAAGGCCAGATTCATAAAACTAAAAGCCAGAAATTACTGCATTCTGAATGAAAACTCATATTGGAAAAATCCAAATGGCCTATTGCTTAAATGTTTGCTTGAAGCTAAAGCAGAAAGGGTTAAACAAGAGTTCCATGCAGGAGAATGTGGAGGCCACCTGAGTTGGAAAGCCATTGCCAACAAGATACTCAGGACTGGCTATTATTGGCCCACACTCTTCAATGATATCCATAAGATGATAATTGCCTGCCACAAATGCCAGATTTTTGAAGGCAAGAGAAAACTCCTCCCCCTCCCTTTACAACCCATCACTGTTGAAGGTCCTTTTATGCAATGGGGCCTAGATTTCATAGGAGAAATTCACCCAGCTTATTCTGCACAACACAAATGGATCTTAACAGCCACAGATTACTTCACTAAGTGGATAGAGGCCATACCTACTAGGAATGCCACAGATTCAGCCATCATTAGGTTCCTAGAAGGTCATATCCTCTCTCGGTTTGGCTGCCCAAGGAAAATAATCACTGATAATGGTGCCACTTTTGGATCCAAGAAAATGGTTGATTTTTGTCACAGGTATCAAATAGCACTTGGTCATTCAACTGCCTATTACCCACAAGGTAATGGCTTAGCTGAGTCATCAAACAAGAGCCTAGTGGCCATCATAAAAAAGATGCTGGAAGAGAACAAAAAGTCATGGCATAATAAGCTAGTGCATGCCTTGTGGGCTGACAGGCTTACAACAAAGAAATCCATTGGCATGTCACCATATCAGCTTGTCTATGGTACAGAAGAATTTTTTCCCACTAGCCTTGGAGTACCAGTGATCAAACTTGTCCAAGAGATACAGACAGAAGAAGATAGCACGATTAGAAGGATAAATCAAACAATTCACCTCCAAAAAACAAGGGAAGAGGTCTATAACAAAGCTATCAGAGTTCAGGAAAACATAAAGAAGTTGTTTGACAAGAGAACTAAAGCTGTTGATTTCAAAATTGGAGATAAAGTTCTGAAGTGGGATTCAAGGAGAGAGGATAAAGGAAAGCATGGTAAGTTTGACAGTTTGTGGCAAGGTCCATACATCATCCAGGCCACTGTGGTTCCAAATGCCTTTTTTCTACAAGAATTAGATGGTATAGAGCTGTTTGGGGGTCTTGTCAATGGCAGGATGCTCAAATACTACTTCTTCTGATTTCCAATTTCCAGTTTCCATTTCCATTGTACATACCATTGCAATGTTTCGTTTTCAAGAAAAAGAGAAAATGTTTCAAAAAATAGAGAGAAAGGAGAGGTTCAGACATGCTCAAAACATGAACCTCTGAAGTAAAAATATTGGCTCTAATATGATCAAAACCTGAGCCAAAGGAAGCAAAGGAGCTGGTCCTAACTGTTGGGTATGTGTTATATTCTTTCCACGATTATCCCCACGCACTGTATGTTGCGTCGGGCGTAGCTGGGGGGTCACGAGGGGCGAAGTAGTCCCCACCGTTGGGGTCCGGGGCAGCCCCCCGGCCAAAATTTGTTTTTTGTGCGGACCCACTCATAGGCGAATCCGCCCATGGTTTTGTGCATGGTTTTGCACATGGTTTTGGGGTTCGATGGTTTTCGGCCCTTGGTATTTTTGTAGATCCCGTCAAGGAACTACTATTATGTTTCAATCCGTGTCAATGATCGGGGGCTTATGCATGCTCCGCATGTATATATATGTGTTGTAACACTAAAAGGAATATAATGAAAAATCAAGCTGGTCGTCCCGATTTGGGATCCAGGGGAAAATATCTGTGTTTATCTGTTTTATGTTTTATGCTCTTGCTATTGTTTATTTTCCGTTATAAGAATCGTGTGTAGATATTTCTGTTCAGGGTTAAAACCTACATTTGGTATCAGAGGTCTTTCGGCTTCAAGGGGACGCCTTTGTTGTTGAGGTTTTTTTGCTCGGGCCTATGGTAGACCCTGTGCAGTGGGAGATCTGCGGGATCGATTCTTGCGGTGAAAGAATATGGCAAGCGGTGGAAAGATAGAGATCGAGAAATTTAATGGTCAGAGTTTTGAGTTGTGGAAGCTCAAGATGGAGGATCTGCTAGTGGATAAAGATCAGTGGATCGCGGTAGATCCAGGTACTAAACCAACGGCAATGTCAGATGAAGACTGGAAGAAACTGGATCGGAAGGCCAAGAGCACAATACGGTTGTGTGTGTCAGATTCAGTATTTTTGAATGTATCTGGGGAAGCTACGGCGAAGAATTTGTGGGAAAAACTTGGGACTTTGTACCAATTTAAGTCTCTGGTGAATAAGTTGTTCCTGCGGAAAAAGCTGTATAACCTGAGGATGAAGGATGGAGACTCGGTGACAGAGCATCTGAACGCCTTCAATACTGTGGTAAGTCAGTTGTCGTTTGTTGATATTAAAACTTCGACATGAAGACATACCGCCTAACAGTTTCTACCACCATACACTGTTATTGCAACAGTAGCAACACAACTACTCAATTTTGATGACATTGTCTCAAATTACAGAAGCCAGAGGAAATGACGGGAGAACATGGAGGGTAAAAATGAGATGACTTATCAACAGTGGAAGGTCCCGTACGAAACAAGAACAAGGACGTCGAGGAGATCTAACTCCGTGACCTCTCAAAAATCGAGTTTAAAGGAAGGAAATGCGGAAAGGAAGGGCACTACAAAAAGGACTGCAGATCTAAAGCTCCTGAGAAAGGAAAGGGATCCGATGATGCTCCTTCTGCAGAGGAAAAAACCACCTCGGATGAAGGTGGGGATGTGTATTTGGCTTCTTCTTCAAATACACATGTAGATCATGAGTCATGGTTGATTGACTCAGGTGCATCCTTTCACTTCACTCCCCACAGGGAGTGGTTCTGTGAGTATGAGAAATATGATGGTGATGTCTTCCTAGGGGATGATAGGAAGGCCAGAATCGTCGGACGTGGAAAGGTCAAACTGAAGCTACAAGGTGGAAGGATTAGAACACTTCCTGGTGTTCTGCATATTCCTGCATTGGCCAGAAATCTGATTTCTGTAAGCAAGATGGATGATGCAGGTGTAAAAACAGTGTTCGAGAAAGATTCCTGCAAGATGGTTCGGGAGCACTGGTATTAATGCAGGGAGTTCGGACTGGAACTCTGTACAAGCTACAAGGTAGCACTGTTATTGATGGGTGTAACAATTCTATGGTTCCTGAAAGTGGAGCGGAAAGCCTAGCTGTCTCTGGAGAAAATACCATGCTATGGCATCAAAGGCTTGGACATATTGGAGAGAAGGGCCTTCGGATACTGCATAGAGATGGTATGGTAGAAGGTATGTCTAATTGTTCTCTGGATTTCGATTTCTGTGAACATTGTGTATATGGGAAGAAGAATCGGGTGAGTTTTCCTTTTGGTGCTAAGAGGGCGAACAAAATATTAGAACTTGTGCACAGTGATGTGTTTGGACCTGTGTCAGTTCCATCACTGGGAAAGTCTGTGTACTATGTTTCATTCATAGATGACTTCTCAAGGAATACATGGATATATTTCTTGAGGAAGAAATATGAAGCTTTTGATAGATTTAAAGAGTTTAAGGCTCTGGTGGAAAACCAGACAGAGAAGAAGATAAAGGCGCCGAGGACAGATAATGGTGGGGAGTTCTGCAAGAAATAATTTGAAGAGTTCTGTTAGAAGTGTGGTATAGCACGGCAGAAAACTACTCCATACACACCTCAGCAAAATGGATTTGCAGAAAGAATGAATAGAACGCTAATGGAAAAGGCAAGAAGCATGCTCAGTGGTACTGGGTTAGGACAAGAATTCTGGGCAGAGGCAGTGGAGACTGCATGTTACTTAGTTAACAGATCACCTTCATCAGTGTTGGAGGATAAGACTCCACATGAGGTATGGACAGGTAAGAAACCCTCTCTTTCACATCTAAGGGTATTTGGATGTGATGCATATGTACATGTTCCAAAGGAGAAAAGGACCAAGTTGGATAATAAATCCGAAAGGTGCATCTTTATTGGGTATAAGGATGGTTTAAAGGGTTACAAGCTTTGGAACCCAGAAACAAGGAAGGTTGTGTACAGCCGAGATGTGGTGTTTAGAGAAGTGAAAGATGTTGTTAAACATGAAGTCCTATCAAAGGAACCTGAAAAGATAGAGTTTGAGCTAAAGGAGGATGAACCAGACTCTACAACAGAAGAAGACTCAGAAGATGAAGAGCCACAAAATCCAGCTTTGAGAAGATCAGTTCGGGAAAGAAGGCAACCAGAAAGGTATAGTCCATCTGCTTTCTGTTCAGGTTTTTCCTTAACTATAACTGATGATGAACCCAGAAATGTCAGGGAGGTAGTAGATTCAGAGGATGGAAAACTCTGGAAGGATGCCATGGTTGATGAAATGGCATCCTTGCACAAAAACGATGCATGGGATCTGGTGGAGTTGCCGGCTGGAAGGAAGCTCATTGGGAGCAAATGGGTGTTTAAGAAGAAGATGAATGTAGAAGGCAAGGTGGAGAAATACAAAGCTCGGTTGGTAGCGAAAGGTTATTCCCAGGTGCCGGGAATTGATTTTGGTGATATTTTTTCTCCTGTTGCCAAAGTTAATTCTATTAGATTACTTTTATCTGTTGCTGCTGCATTTGATTTTGAGATAGAACAGATGGATGTGAAGACAACATTTCTTCACGGGGATCTAGAAGAGGAGATCTACATGAAGCAACCTGAAGGTTTTATGGTTAAGGGTAAGAAAGAACTGGTATGCAGGTTGAAGAAGTCTCTGTATGGGTTAAAACAATCACCAAGGATGTGGTATCAGAAATTTGATACCTATATACGGGGACTTGGCTTCACCAGAAGCAAGGAGGATCACTGTGTTTATTTTAAATTAATTGGTGACCTTGTTATTTATTTGGTCTTGTATGTGGATGATATTTTGTTGATTGGAAATGACAAAGAACTTAGCCAAGATTTGAAGACCCAATTGTTCTCCAAATTCATTGACACAAAGGATCTGGAAGCCATGAATTATATTTTATGGAAATTATGAGAGATCTAAAAGAGGAAGTCTGTCAAACTTTAAAAGCATGTTTTATATCTATATTGTTATGTTCAACATGGATAGTAAATCATGGAAGGTTCCTAGTCATGGTAGGTGTAAAATGTCAATGGGTAATGTCCCAAGACACAAGAAGAAGAGAAGGATATGTCCCGTGTTCCATATGCAAGTGCAGTGGGTAGCCTGATGTATGCAATGGTCTGTACTAGACCAGACATTGCACATGCAGTGGGAGTATTGAGCAGGTTTATGTCAAACCCAGGGAAGGAGCATTGGACAACAGTGAAGCGGGTTTTCAGATATTTACGTGGCACTAGCAATTATGGCTTGTGCTACTAGGGAAGACCAAGATTGGAAAGAATGTTGGACATTCATGGTTTTGTTGATGCAGACTGGGCTGGAGATCTGGACCAAAGAAGATCTACAAGTGGGTATGTGTTTAGCCTATTTGGAGGCGCAGTCAGTTGGATGAGTAAAAGACAGTCTGTAGTGGCTCTTTCAACTATAGAGGCAGAATACATAACAGCCACTCATGCAAGCAAGGAAGCAGTTTGGTTGCAAAGATTGTGTTCAACTATGGGGTTGGTACAGCAAGCTATAAGGATAGACTGTGATAGCCAAAGTGCAATTTTCTTGGCTAAGAACCCTGCTTATCTGACGCAGGCAGGGCCTGCAAACCCATAATTTTTTTTGTATCTCATGCATATAAAATGCATCTCCAAAAACTAAGCTCCAAAACTTCCCATTCTGGCAATCTCACACACACTAAATATGCGGAAGCATTTTAAAACATATGATTCAAAACCAGAATCCAACAATCTCCACAAAAAGCTTCTTTCATGAATGAAAGACTTCTTCAAACAATGGTATGAAATAATACACTCCACAAAAACTTCCATGGGATTAAAACCAAGCTTCAATGCAATCTCAATTCAACACTCTCAATCCAACACCAACAATCACATACGCTTTTAATACCGGAATTTAAAACCAGAAAATGCGCCCATGTTCTAAAGTTCACACCTATCGATTTTATACACCCCCATGTTTCATTAATGCCAGTGGGATTGTTTTTTTTTTTTTTAAAACATTGCCAGCGCTCCCAATATAACGAATTAACTTACCTCTAATAACGCTCGATCCATCGCTCATTGGGTTTAGATCTTCACTACTCACAGCATTCAACTACAAAGCGTTCAATAATCTGTGCCTCCATTTTATTCACAGATTCACAATGCATTTCTTACTATTTAATTGTTGAAGCTGGATCTTGACTCAAGTCACTTTAAACATCATACCATGTGAGATATATCTGGCAACGTTTATATCACAATTAATCAACAGATGACTCTTTGCGCCCTGCGTTTTCAATTTATACCACAGCATTCAACAATGTATAAATCAATCTGATTTAACAATACTTACAGGGTTCACTTCCTCCTTGAATGGACAACCATCTGTCAAATTCAACACAACGCACCTGCAATTAACAGATTTAAACCATTGTTCTAGTAACCGTTCTTACCACCGAATCAGCTCTCCCCTCCAACATTCTTGATCTGCGTTGCACCTAAGTAATATGGATCAGATATAACAAATCAATTTTCATCAACCAAAACAGAATTATGTTCAGTTCAAACTTTCATTGCAATTAAATTCAATCTCTTCTTACAAACTCATCTTATCAGCGCTATATTATTCTTCAGATTCGTTCTGGCTTCATCTTTGTTAGACTGTGGAAGACTTTTCTTTACTTACAGAACTCTTTAACCGGCGCTATAAAAATACCACTGTTCTGATCGTTAATTCCACATTCGAACTCTAAATTGCATAGTTATATTGTTCTTCTCTTAATACATTATAATTATCTGCACATACTCCCATGCCAATGTCAGGGTAAACGCAAACATAACCACACAGTTTATAAAATCAATTCCGGCAAACAGAGATTTAATCAACGATTTACATTCCAATGCATTCTGGAACTCCTTCAATCTTCATGCTGTACAACTATGTAACATATTCAATCTGCATTGCATTAAATACAATTCCTCTGCTGTCACACTTCCATTAAACTCAATGCAGAACTGTTATCAACGTCCAATCAATGTCAGATTACCCATACACACTATACAAATATCAATTACACTCTTACCAGAAGCCAAAAACATCGATTTTGCTTCACTTCACTGTATGCAGAAGTAAATCAAATGTGCGCTTAATTGCATACCTTCACAACAGCAAATCGGCATTACTTTAAACAATATCGAATTTCCCTTTATACAGAGCTTTAACTGTCATAGATTTTATCACATGAATGACTTAAAAATTCAAATATCGTTCTGCCAATTTCGACCAGAAATATATTACGCACACAAAATTCCAGAACAAATTCCTCCTTGTATAAACAAATGCAATCAATTTCAAAACCCTTTGTACATGGCCAGATTTTCAAAATCCATGGCCCTTTCAGCTGTACATAGAGGTATAGGAAAACCTCTATCTCCTACTTTTTTTTCCTATTCTATTCTACCTCTCCAATTGCCTTTGAGGCCCACTAATTTATATAAATTAAAAATGTACTAATTTGAGTTCAACCCCTTTAAAATCTCAACAAATCCCCAAATCTCTCACCATCCCTAAAAAATAGATTTTTATCCCTAAAACTTTGAAACTAATTCCAAATTAGGCTCTCTCCTTAATTCTAAATTATCTTGAAGCTAATTTCTCTCATGTTTCCAGTTGTTTGGAAACATTTACAAATTCTCCCATATAATTAATTAAAAACATAATTAATCACTCAAAATCTTATAAATATTTACATAAAATTAATAATTTCTTAAAAACATGAAACCCCCTAGTTTAAATAAAATACAAGGTGTTTTCCGGAGCTAATGCTCCTGCATCATTATCATTCAAAGACAAAGCACATTGATGTTCAATATCACTTTGTTAGAGATATGGTTGAGGCTAAAAGGGTGTTGCTGGTAAAGGTGGACACTTTGAAGAATGTTTCAAATGCATTGACGAAGTCTGTGAGCATTCAGAAGTTTTCTTGGTCTACAGAAACAATGGGTGTTGAAGAATTGGGCCAATGACTAAGCTCTCATGTGGCCCCCTGTGAAAAGAAAACAACAAGTGGGAGAATGTTGGGTATGTGTTATATTCTTTCCACTATTATCCCCACGCACCGTATGTTGCGTCGCGTAGCCGGGGGTCATGAGGGGCGTGCTGGGCCCCGACCGTTGGGGTCCTAACCGCCCATGGTTTTGTGCATGGTTTTGCACATGGTATTGGGGTACGATGGTTTTCGGCCCCTGGTATTTTTGTAGATCCCGTCAAGGGAACTACGGTTATGTTCTAATCCAGGGTTTATGGATTGGGGTTTATGTATGCTTCGGCATGTATATATATGTGTGTTGTAACACTAAAAGGAATATAATGAAAAATCAAGCTGGTCGTCCCGATTTGGGATCCAGGGGAAAATCTTTGTGTTTATCTGTTTTATGTTTTATGCTCTCGCTATTGTTTATTTTCTGTTATAAGAATCGTGTGTAGATATTTCTGTTCAGGGTTAAAACCTACACTAACATGCTCAAAATCTAGACCAGCAAAGAAGAAAGAAAAATCAGCTCTAACATGCCCAAAACCAGAGCTGAAATGAAGAAAAGAAAGTGACTCTAACAAGATCAAAACTTGAGTCACAAAAAGAAAGAAGGATGCTTCAAGATTTCAGATTCCAAGCCTTCACAGTTTTGTTTTCAGTTTTCTGCAAATTTCTGTCCATGTGCAACTGTCTTTATGCCTTGGATCTACAACAAACTAGACTGTCTAATCCTAGTTTGACTGTTTTTAAATTTCTGTTGTAGAATGTAGAGAAGAAATCTGCTGGACAGTCTAATCCCAGCAGATATTAGATTAGGTAGAGAAACATATGAGACCAATAGTCTAATCTAGTCTCATGGAGTAACAAGGGTAGATTTAGAATAGGTTTATTTTCTATTATAAAAATAAATGATGTAAAGGTTCTGCTAGCTCAAATGCACCCTAGAAGAAAAAATGCTAGGATTGTAGGATGGGTAGGTAGATTGTTTAGGAATGTTTCTACTGATCTATCATATTTGTGGTAGCTGAAAATCAAAGAAGAAAGGTGGCTCAAGCAGCAGGCATCTGGCCTACACCAAAGATCATTTTCTGAATTCTTGACTCCTTCAAGAAGAAGCCATCCCCATGTGGAGCCACTATTAGCCCCCCTTAAATTCCTTGACAAGCAAGTAAGGGGATAATTTGTTCTATGAGCCTTCAAGGAATTCATTTCCCTTGAAAAAACATCATCCTTGAAGCCTTTTATGTTCCCTACCTTTGACTGATTCCATCTATTATTCCTGAGTCAATAAGCCTCACCGATTGCAAAAAATTGTGCTCCAAAAGGCCTTTATTTGCCCTTTGCATCCCTGCAGAATGTCCCATTTTACCCCTTAGTCCCCATTTTTCCCTCTAAGTCCCCCTTCACCCTCTAAATCATGCCCAAAATCTCCTTTAAATCCTACAAGTTCCCTTTGTTTGGCCAATTTTCCCTTTTTTCCCCTTATCGTTACCCTTTCCCAATCTTAAAATTCATTAAAAATGGGCCAAAAACCCACTTTTTAACTTTAGAATAGGACTTAGCCCCTTTCCCGCCGACCCCTTTAAACCACTTCCCCATACACCCCAGTGCTAAGACCAAGCGCTTAAACCTTAAGCGCCAATCACAATCGGAGTTGTCGGAGGGCCAAATTACTTTGTTAACATTAAAAAATCCCGATGTGATTGTTTTTCGTTATGAACACCCACGATGCGTTTTACACCGTTGATCTGTTTTTCCGATCCGATGGTTGAGTGCCAATCGCACTCCCCGCCCAATTGCAATCGCAAATGTTAATGTGTCACCTTGCTGACCTCCTTGATTGCTATCCCCCGATTGCTCCGATCCTCCGATCGCTTCCCTCCTCCGATTGACCTGATCGCGCCCGCTCCTCCGATTGATCGCATCGCAACTCTTTTCTCCCGATTGCGATTGCGATTATCCCTGCTCTTGATCTCCGATTGCGATTGACCCCTCAGGCCCCACCATTTAATTCCTTCGCCATTCACAACAAAAACCCCTTTTTCCTTTGTAAAAGTTTAAAATTCATTCGTTTTACTATTACAAAGGCCTTTCCTCCAATCGCAATCACAAACTCCATCCCAATCGCAACTTTGTAATGTGTCACCCCTTTGTTCCCTCCGATTGCAATCCACCGACCACATCTCCACCATTGATCTATCACTTAGATCTAACGGCTCAGAACTAATCTCCCTCCACCCACGCCGGGTCCCACCTCGTACGATCATTCCCATCGCATTTCATTACATTTCACGCATTTCCTTTGCATTTCCACCAAAGTCCAAATTTTCGTATTTGCACTAAAGTTTAATGTTTTATATTCATTCCGCCAATGTTCATAAATCATCCCGCTATTCAATCTCCGCCATCGATCCCCTCCACTGGACCACGATCGAATGGTTCACGATGCATTTTTCCACCAAACCCTATTGTTCGCTGTTTATGCCATATCAATGCATTTTTCACATTTATTTCATCCAAAAACACTGTTTCACCACCGCCGCGCTATTGTTCTCCCGTCCTCCATAGCCATTCCCCCCTATGCATGGATTTCATAACTGAGTTCCGTGTTTTGCAGGGTTATCAGGTGGGAAAGGCTGCCATGATTACACAGTCCTTATTACAGCGGCAAGTTTTCACCGACAGAGACAGAAAGGAGCAGCAGAGAGTCTAAGGCACGAAAATGAAGGTCTTTGAGCCTTAACTCTGTGTTTTAGAGGCAAAGTACCTATTTGAAGACATCATAGATCCTGCAGAGGATACGGAGCGCAGAAATTAATGAATAGCCGATTTTCTACATCAGCACAATGTTTTTCTCCATGGAAGGACGGGGTGCCCATACTGTTTTTAGTCTATGCCGTGTCTCAGAGAAGATTTCCGCCTTGACCACAGTCCGAAGCTACCAGAGCATTTGTTTCACAAGTATGGCAGACCTCACTGTCATTCACTTCACTCTTTTGTTTATTCACCAGAGTACTACGCAGTACTGCAGTTAGAGTACATCAGAGTCATACCAAAGTAATTGGAAGACTGAAGAAGATCACTCTTTCATTCCAAAAGATACCAGAGATAAATGCAGAGAATTTAAATAGAATGGGCTTCGACCCTCTCTTTCTTTTTTGAGTTTTAATGTTTCATTTAGTGCTTCACCTACCTCCTCGGCTCATCTTTCTGTTATAAAACTCATAAGAAAATTATTGTAAAGGTTGTTGATTGGATATCAATAGAATGCAAGCTGTTTCTCTTAAGACAAGTTTCTCTGTGTAAGATTGTAAGATAGGCTGAGGAAGGTTCATCAGGCTGAACATTAAGTTGTAAGTTATGTTGTACTTGACTGGTGTTGCTCTTAATATGACAAGCACATTTGTTTGGATCCTGATCTAAAGCAACTGGTGATGTTTTTCTATCTCTGTGTTTTATTTTATTTCATTACACTTCTTCTGGCTTGCATCAAAAAACTGGCATAGGATTTACCCTTGTTAGGTACCCTATGTTTCTGCTCTCCTTGCCTTTAATGTTTTCTACTAAATGTGTTATCTAAGGATTGATTTCAATTAATTTAACCAGTGTAGTGGTCTGATATATTGCTAGCTGATGTATGAATTAATGGAATTTGTCTTTAGATGTTCTTGTTTATATTTAATTGAATTAATTGGGAACACTGGGAGGTTTAGAACTTTGCCTCTATCTCACTAGGATCCTTTTCAAACAATTGAACCTTTTCTAAGATCCCTCAAGTTGGAGGCCAAATCATTGAGAGTTAAAAGTCTCTCTTTGATCTCAGGTCTTTAACTTTGTGTTCTAAAATCCTTATTGTTGTTTTCTCCCTTACCATTCCATGTCACTCAATCATCTTTAAGATCCAATGCTTTATATGACTAGCCCAACTGAAAGCCTGCACATTGAATAGCAAGTAAGCCCTTCCCTGACTCCATTTCCCAATGGCCTTGATGTTCTCTGAGTTATCTACCTTTTCCTAAAATCGTCTTTTCCCATCCTTGTCTTATATTGGACCCTTCTTTCCTGATTCCCAACAACCAAACATAAACAATCAAACAAACAAGCCTTGTGCCTATAACTAGCCTAAAATCTTAACCTTTGAGCCTTAAAGACATATACCTTTGACAATCATAGAGAGATCCCTCTCTGTACCTAGGAGGGCTAGATCTTAAGGTCTGAAAGTGGTTTTGATGTTGTCTCATCTTTTGGTCTTGCCAACCTGGCCAAAACATGGGATCCCCAAAAACTACAACCGGAGTCTAGAAACCATAAATCTTCACTCTTTTCCTTAGCCATATTACAAGCTAAAAACAATTTATCTTGGCTGATATTTTCTCTAATGAAATTTGCACTAGTTCTATTACTCATATCATGCTGCTTCTTCCTATATTCATTTGCATAATGCCCATATTTTTTACGATCATGACATTGGACATTAGATTTATCATACCTTTGTCCTTGAGCATGTTGCTGACCACTTTGCTGGCTGCTGCCCTGGCCTTGGTTCTGATTTGGATTGCTGCCCCTTCCTTGAGCATTTGCTGGACTGTTTCTTCCAGCTCTGTTTTGGCTTCTGCCTCTTCCTATCTTGTTTCCTCTGCCTTGACCTCTTCCTCTTCCAAAGGAAATCTGGGTCTTAAAGGCATGCTCCAAAGATGAGTTTTCATTTCTACCCAATCTCTGCTCATGTGTCATCAGTGATGCATGTAGCTCATCAACTGAAAAGTTTGTGAGATCCTTTGTCTCTTCTATGGTGGTGACAATCACATCAAACCTTAAGGGTAGGCTCCTCAATAGTTTCTCCACAATCCTCCTTTCTTCAAGAATCTCTCCATGAGACCTTATCTGTGTGACCATTCCAATCACATGTGTGAAGAATGAGTGAATATTATCTGACTCCTTTATGCAGAGAGTCTCAAAATCTCTCCTCAGCAATTGTAGTTTTGTTGTCTTCACTTTCTCCATGCCTTGATAGGCTATCTTGAGAGTTGTCCATGCTTCTTTGGATCTCTTAGCTGCTGCTATCCTTGGAAACACACTCTCATGCACTACTTGATACAAAAAGTAGAGGGCTTTGGATTCCTTCTTCTCATTGCTCTTCAACAGTTCCTTCTCTACCTGAGTTAAATCATTAAACTCATTTTCATCCTCTAGTTCTTCAAAACCATCCTCAACAAGTTCCCATAAGTATTTGGAAGCAAACATGGCTCTCATAGTTATTGCCCAGTAGTCATAATTTTTCCCATTAAATTGTGGGAGCTGAGTATTACCTATACTCATGCTAGTGTTGGCTCCAGCCATTCTTGCACTCTAACTATACTTCAAACACTTGACTGTGTTTTTTAAAACGAACTGACTGTCTTCAACAGTAACACAAAAAAAAACTAACTTGAGAAATACCTTGGATTCTTCTTGACTGAGTCTTCACTCTGATGGAGAAGCTGCTACAACAAGAAATCCTTCCTTCAGCTTCTTTGACACTTTCAAAGAGCCTGGACTAGCTTCGATACCATGTTGGAATTTTTGAGAATTCCATAACAATAATGGAGAGAATAATACTCTCCTTCTTATCACAGGGAAAAATAAAAATAAATTTTCTCACAGGGACAAAGTTCAACACTTTGAAAAATTTCTATTCCATTCACAAAAACAACTATTACAAACTTTTCCTCTGTTGAGGAATTACACACAGTGCACAAAAAACTAACACTCTGTCACCTCTGAAAAACAAACACTTTGTTCTGTGTTAAGACAAAATGCACTGTTGTGCAAAATACAATACTCTATCTATTACTAAAAAGATAACACTGCTGTGTGTTATATAAAACACTACATTACAAAATAGCCTCACGGGCTTTTACATTATATGCCTCAGCACTTTAACATAAAATAAAACTATATTAAAAAAAACTAAAACTAATCTATCTATGGCCCACCGGGCTCCATTACAAAGGACGCACATATATAATATGTTAAAACATATATATATATATATATATATATATATGTGTGTGTGTGTGTGTGTGTGTGTGTGTGTGTGTGTGTGTGGTCTATTACAATGTTTAAGTCGTGCGATATAAAAAAAAACATATCGCATATGTTTAAAACATAAGCCTTTGTCAAACCATAATACACAAAAAAACTCTATCCTTTGCAAACCCGCCGGACTTAAAAAAACATTTAACCAAAATGCAATAATGGATTTCGCGTTACAAATTAGGCTTGTGATGTCAGCGCTCTGAACCCGCGATCAATTATGAAATCCGCCTTATAAAAAGACATCGGGTCCAAAATTTGGCCTGGGGTATGGTGAATTTTGCACGCGTGATGAACATTGCAATTGGCCCTATAAATCATATCGCGTCTGAAAATTGGCTGTTGATGCAAGCCAAGTTTGTGACGCGAAAATTCTTTATAAATTCTGCCATATAATATTTTGGGTCTGGTTCTGAGTTCTCAGCCCGACCTCAAAATAAACCCGATCCAATCCACGGCTGCCGCATGTCTGCTGTGCTATCTGCCAACGTGGTCGCGAGGACCACAATCCTTTAAACAAAAAAATTCCCGCGTTCAAAACTACTATGTTTTAAGTATAAAGGACAAACGCTCTGTTTTTTAATTTAACACTCTGTTTTTTGTTTTAACCCTCTGTTTTCAATGTGTAGGACTGGCGTCGAAGAAATATCAAAACGAATTTGACTATTCAGTTAAAAAGGAAAGTGGCCTACAGTACAGGATTCTTCCAACAGAATTAGAAGGCGGCCACTGTACAAAGTTGTAGTTGAAAGTAACATTTCAACAGTTACGATAGGTTTTTAATATGAAGATCGAAGTGTGAACTAAGTGCAGCTGTTTCTTCTGTATGGAGAGGAATGAACATGTCCCCACTTGCAACCGGCCATGGTATTATCATTTTTTTGGGTTGTTTAAAGAGTTAAGGAATTGTTTGCATGGTTAAAAGTGGTTAGAATTTAGCTAAAAAAAATTCAAAAAATCTAGCAGTAGCAGTAGAGCTTGAATCATATTTTTGATGGTGAAAATAGATTCAATACTATAAAAAACATCCGAATAGCAGTGTTTGAATCATGTTTTTGATGATGAAAATAGATTCATCACTATCAAAAACATATGTTTGAATCATGTTTTTGATGGGAGAAATATATTCAGCACTATCAACTTTCTTACATGCCCGCTCATCCTACTGTCTCTGACACCCTTTAAAGAGACGATAGTTGGCATTGTTACCTGAAAAATTTTACAACGAATAACTTTTTGTACCCTAGCTTATGATGTTTAATATATGTTCTTTGTCCCCACTTATTTAATGCAATTAATGGGGATTTCGAGGCATGGAAAACTAAGAGCATGGTAGGAATTTCAAATCAAAGTCAAATTTTATGGTAATTTCAAATCAAAGTCAAATTTGATGGTTTCTGCTATTCTAGTATTTTGATTGTTTTATTTTTTTTTAACAATAAAAACACTGATTTTTTTCATTGATAAAAAGATAGTACATTCTTCATCTTAAGTGTCTTTGTTCTTCCTATCTTTATAGATATCTACTCTGATCTTGTAACTGGAGGAGAAATTTTACTTCAAAAATATTAATAGTACCCCTACCAAAATGCCAACAGTGGCTTACATATGTTGTTCTGAAAAACTCTAAGGAAGACTTGTCTTACCACAAAGAAAAGCCACTTTAATCTAAAAAAGAAAAGGATAATCCAGTTCCAAATTACATTAATTTCCTATCTAATATGCCTGCAGTTGCTAAGTAAGGTCCACCATTTCCTGAAACCAAACTTAATCTTAGCAAAAGTTAAAAAAAAAAAACTTAAATGGAATCGATGCTTCCAGAGTGCATAAGACAGTTTTGTTAATATGATGCATAGAAGATCTTGTCCGACCTCACCTTGATACCTTTTTTTGACAAAAGATCGGCCATGTGGTTATGTTCTCTAAAAATGTGTTGGTAGCTGACCACATGAAGGATGTTGACAGAAGACGAATACACTCCATCCAATTGGAGAGGATAGGAGGTCGAAAATTGGAATGATTCCAAACCGAGTCGATAATACATTTGTCATCACCATGGATAGAAATTTTGTCCAATCCCAACCAAGAGGAAAAAGATAATATGCCCTAGAGAGTGTTGAGATTGCAACAAGATGATGAGCTTAGTGAAAAAAGTCGCCTTCACTAAGTGGGCCCGTAGGCTATTTAAGTAAGTTCATTTTAGACATGTCATCATATTCTAGAGTTACAGAGCAACCTTATCAGGATGTTTATTTGCTGGAAAAAATAGATGGACTTCATTTTTATTATATGGGCGTAACCTATTTTTAGATTGATTCAAAGGATATGTCATATTATTATTAAGTTCAATAATATTCGGACTATAAACATTATCTTATTCTCTTGACACTTCGCTTAAGGCACACAAGAAAAATAGGCAGAAGGAACTATGCTTAATTCCCAGGCTAAGTGAGCCATTGCATGGAGACGGCTAGAACCTCATGACAGTAGCTGGTGATGGTTGATGGGTAGTTGGTAGAGTTGTGTTCAGTTTAACTTAGTTAAACATAGTTGAGCTAGTTGTATCTAGTCTAACTGATTGATACACTAGTGAGAGTGGTGTGAATTAATTATTAATTAATTCACCAGTCCCTCAAATTAGTGCCGTAATATACCTAACCACAACAAGTAGTAATCATGGTATTCATGGAATATAGTGAAAGACAAAGCATTATCAAGCAGACTATAAAAGGTGATGATTTGCAACACACAGTGGTTGGAGATGCCAATGAGGATTGTGTGAGCAAGGCTGGACCAATGGGAGTTCATTTAGATCCATTCTTCAGTAGTGATTGCGCAGTAGAGGCAGGCTAGGAGGTGGCAGAGATCGGTGCATGGGATTTGCTAGATCGGACCTAATTAGTGTGTAGCAATAGGAGATTGTACTGAGAGCTTGTGAGGAGCTTTGTATGATGATTGTTACATGATATCTATGACATATAATATACAGATATTTGGGGGTTTTCATCTTTAAGCTTTCCCGTAAATTACTGTGTTCATATGTGTGAATTTTTATGGTTTTAAGGCGTGCATGCAATTGATTTTATTCCCGCAAGTAATGATCAATAGTAGAAGAGATTATGTATTGTGCATGAAGTCAAATAGTGTGTGATCAGGAGAATCTCGGATGTATAACATATCAGTTATATAATTTTTACAGAGAGAAATCACCTCAACTCTGTTGTTGGTTCCTCTTCCCCCATTCCACGAGATATGATAGTATTTATCTGGCTCCAATGAAATAATAGCACCACAACTGCAACATCTATTCTGACTAGCACCATCAAAGGAACCCTAGGGGAAGTCTTCCTCGATATCCCTGAATTTAATTTTCCTACATTTGGTGCCTACCTTCTTCTGCCCTATCTCGTTGTAGTACGCTATGATCTTCCTAGTAGCCCTCCACACTGAAGGAACATAATTTTCAAATAGCTATGCATTTCTACATATCCAAATCACCCATATAACATAAAAGGGGAGATCACAAAACTCCTTATGGTCATTGATCCAATTTGTAATATCCATAACAACGAAATAATCAACCAACCTCGTACATCTAGGTGTTCTAGTTCAAAATAACCGCAATGAAAACACTGAATACAACAGGATATGGAAACACAACCTTTTATTTATACTATTAGATAAAAATGAAACTAACACATGCTGGCATAAAAAATATTGGAACCCCTGCAAATGGCATGCACAACTGTCCAACCATGCCAAAGCCAAGATACTGAATCCCACTTGTGAATCCTAGATGGATCCTCCACACAAACGTCACCACAAGGGTTTCGTCCCAGGATCAATTATAGCACTGGCCACGCCAAGTTTTCAACCAAAACACAGTAAGATATATAAGTTCGGGATGATTCCCACTTTCTGGCCCTTATCCCCTTTTATAGGTTAGATTGACCTTATTTTATTGTTTTCCTTTGAAAAATGAAGGTGGATACCATGGGTTAGTACCATGGGTGAATAACATGGTAAATACCATGGGTTGATTTCGTCCACTCTAACCTTATCAAGAAAAGGGAATATTACACAATTGAGGATGAAATTGGATAGAGAGCCACCCAAAATGGGGTAGAACAGATTTAGGAGCCTTGAAACCTCAATCCAAACCTCCCAAACAAATGTGCAATCAATAAATAGGTGATACGTGTCCTCCTCTTGATTTCGGCAAAAACAACATATGCCGGGACCTATAAATCCTTTTTTCTTAAGCATATCCCAGGTCAAGATGTTGTGTTCAATTTACAACCATGCAAAACAAATAATCTTGTGAGGGGGCACCCACGACCAAACTTGGGTGAACCAATCGTGATCAGGCAATTTGGAAACAGGAAGGGGGAGGGATAATTATATACCTCTGGCCAACGACGCTCCATTCTTCCATGCATTCACCCATTGAACGGTGTCCTCCCCCACGCCAATCACAACACCAAAGTTATATAAATTTGTGATGAGAACAACCCATTCCAATGCCATTCTGTTAGAGAGTGCCAATTCAGGTGCCCTCTTCCATCTAGGGCTAAATGGCAAAGCTGTTAGGAAGAACCAGTTGTGAAAAACAAAAATAATTCAAGTATCTTTTTTACTAATTTTAACAAAAGATCTTGATAGTTTGAGAAAAAAATTACTTGTATTTGATAAAAAAAACAAACGATCAAACAAGAAAATTACCTGGTACCATTTTTTTGAGGTAGCGAAAAAAGCACCCGATTTTGAAAAGTGGAGATGCAGAATCACACTTTTGTTTTGGAGCATAGTTTTGGCACTTTAAATTTTCTTATGACATTTTTTTTTCAATGTCATGATTTTCATGTCGATTTGAAATATGGTGATTTAGAATAACTTGTTTTTTTTAGCATATTTTTGGCACTTCATATCTATCTATATATATATATATATATATATATATATATATATATATATATATATATATATATATATATATAGATATGCCATGATTTTCATGGAAAAGTAGTGATTTTTTTTGCACTATAAATTTTTTATTTATCAAGTATGAACATTAGCTTTAAAATGTTAGTGATTTTCATGCTAATTTTGAAAAATGTTTATGCAATATCAATCATTTTTGTTTAGAGTGGTAATTTTCATCTTGGTAATAAACATAGAAATAAAATTAAAAAACATGAAAAAAAATCAAATATAAAAAATAAATTAAAAAAAACACATAATTTAAAGAAAAATAATAATTTTCTAAAAAAAACACAAGAACAATTTTTTTTAAGTTATAAAAAAGACAACATAATTAAAAAAATTATAATAATAATTAAAATTTTAAATTTTAAAAATTCAAAATATTTAAAACACTAAAATAAAAATTAATTTAAATTAAAAAATTAAAAATTAAAAAAAGAAGAAGCATATATATATTCATTTTTTTTTAAATTAAAAAAATTAAAGAAAATTTTAAAATTAAAAACACACACACATATATAAAATTAAAAAACAAAATAAAAATAAAAAAAATTAAATTTAAAAATATAAATAAGATTTAATGCTCGAACTTCAAGCAACCAAGCTATCCTTCTAAGCAATCATTCTAACCCCAATCCTCTTTGGTTAGATGAAGACCTTACTCTGGCTAGCCGATACAAAAGGAGCTGTGAAGATCTCAGGGGTAATTGTTTGGGTTGGACCTAGTCAAGCTCTGTAGTGCTCAGGATCTCATAATTTGCAACAATATAAAGAAGTGGCCCAATTCTAGCTAGATGACCCGTAGCCATGGGCTTGGCAGCAACATGGTAGACTATGTTATTTTTGATCTCCCTTTATACAAAAAAATAATAAATTTTGACATCTTAGACGACCACGAGCTTGACTCTGATCATAGGCCTTTACTGATAACTCTCAATTTTGTCATGCATAGAGATCCCATAGAAGATAATCCTTATAGTCAAAAGAACTTAATCTTTGATAGAAATAAAAACGATCTCTTTCTAAATGAATTAAAAACTAATTTGCTTCCTTTATCTAGTATAGACAACATAGATGACCTCTATCATAATTTTACTACACCCTCTCATATTCTATTAACAAGTTCTCAATTGAAGTCTCAAGTAATAAAAGAAATATAAAAACCAACCCATGGTATCACAAAGATTGTAAAAGTGCGAGGAGAGAAATTAAGGAAGTTTTTGATGAATCTCTCAAAATTGACAAGATAAAAATCTACAAAGCCCTAACTAAAAGGAAAAAAATGCAATATATTCGTAAAAGACAAGAGAATCTCTTACACCTCTCTAAGGTGGCTCCTAAGAAATTCTGGAGGCAGATTCTAACTAGGAAAACTAAAGATAATAATAAAATTTCTTTGCACGACTGGAATTCCTATCTTAAAAAGATTTATGAATCTCCAAATGCCAAGGATTTTGAAACCCTGCTAACAACGAAAGAATTTTTCTCATTAGAAGACATTGATTTTCGGGTTAAACACTTGGCAAATGGGAAAGCTAAAGACATTGAAGGTTACCAGGTAGAAATCTTAAAAATTGGAGGTCATGTCCTCATCCCCCACATCCACAAGCTTTTCAACCAAGCGGTCAAGAAAGGATTCCCTAAACCTTGGACTTAGAGCCTCATTATCCCTATTTTTAAAAGTGGGGATACAAATAACCCCTCTAATTATCAGACAATTATGATCAGCCCTCTCTTAGCCAAGTTATATGGTATTATTTTGGAAAAGAAGTTGAGCATTTGGCTTGAAAGTGAAGGTAAGTGGGTTAAGGGCCAAGCGGCTTTTAGAAGGTAGCACTCAACAAAGGACCACCTTGTTACACTTAGGATCATTATGGAGGAATGCCACAATGCTAAATCCAATCTCTTCTGCTACTTTGTGGACTTTAGAAAGGCTTTCAATACGATTCCTAGAAAAAACCTATGGAATAGATTAGAAGAGCTAAATGTTCCTTTCGAGCTAAGAGTGGTTGCTATAAGGTTATACGATAATTTCCAAGTTAAAGAGCAATGAGGGGTGGTCGAAAGACATTAAGTGTAATATCGGAGTTAAACAAGGTTGCCCCCTCTCCCCTACCCTATTTGGCTTTTACATCGACAAGCTAGAAGGTTGTTTAGAGGAAGCAGGATGTGCTGGCATGATTTTAGCTAGGATAGTCATCATCCTTCTTCTTTATGCTGATGATATTGTTCTTCTCGCAAGGTGCTCATCTGATCTTGATAAGCAACTTAGAATTCTTAAGGATTTCTGGTCTACCATGGGTATGTCTGTTAACACTGACAAAAAAAAAAGCTATGATTATCGAATCCAAGAAAGACACTTATGCTAATTTTATGTATGAAAATAGTAACTTGGAGGAAGTGTCTTCTTACAAGTACCTAGGAATTGATATTCATCACAAGCTCAACTGGAACTATAGCATTCAGAAAAGGATTAATGGGGGGTGGAAAGCTTATTTTGGCCTTGAAAATAATTGTAAAATGACAAACCTCATAATGTGGGATAGAAAGAAGTTCCTCTTTGAAACTTTAGTCACTCCTGTTATCTTATATGGATGTGAGGTTTGGGGTTGTAGCATCTCTAGAGAATCCTAGAGAAAGATTGAGCAAATCCAGAAGCATTTTATAACGTATAACCTTAAAATTAAAAGCAATACACCCTATCCTATTCTCCTTATAGAAATGAGTCTTTCTCCTATCGAGAGCCTTGCTATGACTAGGCTTCTGTTGTACAAGCACAAGCTCAATAGCATAGGAGACCATAGACTTCCTAAGCTAGCTTTAAATTCTAGCCAAAACCACCTAAGGCTTAAATGAGGTTGGTATAAAGACACCAGGGCCTGGTTAAACCATTGGGAGATTGAAGAGAATGTTTCATTGCAAAACATTAATAACATTAAAAAAATTGTTACTTCTAAGTTCAAAGAAAGAATGTAGTGTGAGAAAGATCTAGCAGCAAGAAAATAAAGATATTATAAGGAGGTCATCTACCCCACCCTAGAAGATCAAAAGTATCTCTCTATTTTAACTAGCTCAAAGAAGAAAATTAATATAGCCAATATTAGAAGGAAATCTCATGAGCTCCATAGTGAAATAGGTCGTTGGACAGTTCCTAAAACACCATGGAGGAAAGGATCTGCCATCTTTGTGAGAATATGAACATCGAGGATGAAAATCACTTCCTCTTAGAGTGCCCCGTGTATAACCACATTAGAGCTCAATTTCATAATTTTTGTTGCAATATTGACCTTCCTAACCTTTTAAAATGTCAAAATTATAGTCAGCTCGAGAGGCTTCTCTCCAAGCTTTTTGAGCATAGGAATAAAATCTTAAATCAAACTAAATAACCCTTTTCTTTTGGTCTGATAGACCAAAGATTGGTCTTAGTGGACGTTAACCATCATCATCATCATCATCATCAAATTAAATAAAAAAATAAAGAAATTTAAAGAAAATTATTGAATTTAAAAAAAATAGTGATGGGACCCGTCGGGTGGGTGGGGGGGAGCTGGCATCTCTTCCCCTGCCTGGTGGTCGAGCCCCACGTCTGGCCATTGCGGCGGAGGTCGATTCCGAGAATCGACCTTCGCCGCCATAGGGGGCCGCAAGGCTCGACCACCGGGCAGGGGGGAGCTGGCAGTCGGGCAGGGGAGAGCTGCTAGCCCCCCCATCGCCCCACGGCCCAGCCCCATCACTAAATTTTTGTTATATCTAAGACTTTTGTGATCCATAATGTAGATAAAATAACTTTCGGATGAATCACATCATCACCTAATCCTAATGATGTGATTAATCCAAAAGTTCTTTTATCTACACAATATTTTTAAAATTTTTTTATATTTAATAAAAAAAATTTAAGTTTAATTTATTTATTTTTTATTTTTATTTTTTAAATTTAATATCTTTTTATTTTATTTCAGTTTTTAATTTTTTTTTTTTTTTTTTTTTAGTTTTTTAATATTTTTATTTTTTCTAAATTTTTTTAATTTAAAAAAAATGAATTTTGTTTTACATTTTTTAACCTGAAAATGTATTTTTCACACACACACACACACACACACACACACACACATATATATATATACTTTTTTTTTAAAAAAATTTATTTAATTTAAATTTTTATTTAATTATTATTATTATTATTATTTTTTAAATTTAAATTTCTAAATTTTATTTATTTTTTATTTTAGTATTTTAAGTATTCTAATTTTTTTTTTAGTTCTAACTGATTTTAAATTTTTTATTATAATTATTTTATTTTATCATTTTTTAATTATGTGGTTTTATTATTATTATTATTATTTATAACTTAAAAAAATTGTTTTTGTTTTTTTGTTTTGGGTTAATTTTTTTTTTCTTTTTCTTTAAATTATGTGTTTTTTTGAAATTTTTGTTTTTGTTTTTTTTTTTTTTTTTTTAACAAGTGATATTTTATGTTTAATACCATGTCTAAAAATTATCGTAATTTTATTTTCATAAAGGTGATATTTTATCGTTAATGTCATCCTTGGATTTTTAAGGCTTTTCAAAGACATGATATTTTATCTTTAATACCATGCCTAAAACTGATTGGAATTTTAAGACTTTTGATATGCTATCTTTAATGAAAAAATGGTTTCCAAAAGAGAAGCTTGCATTGCATGCATGTGTGTGCAAAGGAGGAACCTGATTCTCAGTGGGAAGGCAAATTAGCTTTCCAAGCACAGAAGGATCACTTTGGTACAACAAAGTGTTACATAAGTCAGCGAGTGCTAGATATGTGGGTCAGCGGCAGAAGGAGAACAATGGTTGAAGAGCCAAGCCATTTGCAAGGCAAGGAAAGGCATGTTAGTGAACCGAAGAGGTTGTCATGATGATTTCTCCAAGTAGAATCAAGATGATAGAACTTGGGAAACAAAAGAGTGTTTAACACTCATAAGACAACCAGCTTTTATGGGTCCAAAAGAATGTCAATGGGAAGGAGTGATCAGAATCTAGATCATGGGAAAAAAATTTCTCAAAATTCAAAGTGTTCAAAAAAGTGTGGAACCTGAACGACCGAGACCTGCTCATTGCCCTGACTCCAACACAATTCGTTTCATCAAAATTTGACACCGTATGAGGGAGTTAGAGCCCATTGATCGTCATGAAAAACATACAAAATTTGTGAAGGGCTAATGACATGGCAGCCAAGTGAGCACTCCAAGAATATTCTCCAGTTTTTGCCCAATGACACTGTGACAAGTGTCGCAACCAGATTCACTAGTGTTGGTTGTGAAGGAGAAAAATGTCCAGTGACCTTTAAAGGTCAAATTTGTGTATAAAGGTGCAATTTGAAATTTTCATTGGTGGAAAATTGTGGCCAATAGGAAGGAGACACGTGGCATAGCTAGGGGCTACCACGTGCGCCCCCCCCCCCCCCGCCCCCCCACCATGGAAAAGGTTGGCAATAGTGGCACATGGATATTTTTTTAACCAAAGTTTTAATATGGTGCACATATAAATTTATATACAAAGTTTTCGTTTTAATAATTTTGGGTTATAAAAATTATATGCCATGGAGGGGCACCTCCCCCGCACTAATGCCACCACATACCAATATGACACCCCTGTGATCCTTGTTAGTCATAGGATCACGTGGATATTTAAACTGTCATAGTTATGCTGATGGCGGGGGAGGAGGGAGCTAGTCCCCTCCCCACATGACCAAGCATGGAGACCAAGGGCGAAGCACAATGGTTAATGGTGCCATTAGCACTAATCACAGATTAAACTTTAATTAAGCTCTAGTTAAGTTAGTAGAATTTTAGCGGAGCATGCCAAATTTGGCGGCAGTCCCAAATTTGTCAGACTTAACTGGCAGTCCACCAATTTTAGTGGCAGTTTACTAGGCCTGGATTAAATGAGGCCTATCTTGAGCAATATTTGACCAAATTGGGCTTAGGAAAAGTCATTATTAGCATATTGGCATGCTCTGAGTCCATTGGAATAATTTTCAAATGAAATGGATCTCATCTACATGTGTTTTTGGCATGTTGAAGATTTTTGAAGCCTAGGGCCACCAAGAGGAAAGGTCATGCCCAGATCAGCTGAAGGCCAATTTCAGTGAATGAATATTCATTCTTATCATTTTGGCATGATGGGAATCCATTGGAATAGGTTTCAGAGGCAGAGGAGCACTTATTGATGGTGTTTGCCCCACTTGAAGATAAAATATGCCCAGGGCCACCAGGAGAGGAGGCCATGTCTAGAGGACCTGTAGACCAATTGAAGAATGAGAAGAGGAAACTCAGGGGTTTATGGATGCTCTGAATCCATTAGTAACTTATGTTTTCTATTTAGAGCACATATTCAAGTTCAATTTGTAGGTTGAACTAGGAGGGTGTATGGATCATTCAGATATTGAGCCAGTTCTTGGAGGACTTTGGGATGGAGATGATCTTGCAGGGATCTTCCAGCCTCCATATGTTTGCAACAATAGCCTTTGCAGCAATGCTGTAGAATTTTTCTCATATTTTCTCTTTATGTGTTTTAGACAAAAATATTGTTGATGTACTTACAGTTATCGAAGTACAAATTTAATGCCCTTTCATATTTGTGTAAGGGATATTGGTAAGATGCCCATGTGTTGCTGACAATAGGTGTATGGTAAAGGGACTTTGCAGGAGTTGTTTCTTTTTAGGAGAAAATTACCCTTTAAGATCAACATATTAATGTACTCATCATTTTGAAATTGGAGCATAATAACAATGAATCATGCCTTAGAGATGATTCAAGGAGATGTAGCCCAAGCGGGGTGAACTCCTTCATCAAATGGCTTGTGTTTTGCTGTATGATGTATCTTCCTTTCATGTGCTTAACGGTTTCATGTCTATAACCTACTCATCGAATTACATATTTAAAGACACCAAAAAGAAATCCTTGTGATAATCTGAAAGCTCAACAATAACTCCTATGCACATAAGAAACACATTTTTAATACTAATGAGGGAGCTTCCATAGAATTAAAAAGCTTGCCCACATTCAGATCAAGTTGGTAACAGAGCATCAAGTTCATTGTTGCTTGTGTTGCTTTGTGCAAAGAGGGTTATCTATTGTAAGGTGAAAATGCTTACCAGGTTGAAGCTCTGAAGAGGAGAAGGAAAACTTGTTGGTATAGCTTTCCAAATAGGAACAAGGAGAATGGCCTACAAGTCTCACAAGGGAAGAAGGTAAAAAGAATGGTGTTTGACCACCATCTTCACCACAAACTTCTTTTTTTTCTACAAATTTGATGCAATTTCTTGATGTAGAAAATCCTTCCAAGATGGAAGATAGACATATTTGTGCTTTCTATCCACATGATGCGGAAGAGGTTCAATTGACACCTTCTGTTGAGGAGCTAAAGGAAGAAAACAAAAGATTCCAAGATAACACTTTGAGAATCCAGAAGGAGTATGAAACCATATTTGTGTCTCAATCAAGAGATGAGACAAATGGTGAGCATGCATATGCTTCTTATTTATATGAACATATTGATGAAAATTATTTTGCAGCCTTTGAAAGACACGACAAAGGTATTGGGTCCAAGTTCTTGGAAAATATGGGATACCGAGAAGGCTTAGGTCTTGCTGAAAATAAGCAAGGCATCAAGAGTCCAATAGAGGTGAAATAAATACCTAAGCATGAAGGCTTGGGGTATGTTTCGCCAGAAGAATGGTCTTCTGATAACAGTGATGATTGGGTATCATGTACCTACTATCGCAAAAGAGGACATGAAGCAGCAAGGTTTTGGACTTTGCATGTAGATCCTGTACCTGTTTGTTTCTTTGGATAAACGCCACTAAAATGATTTGTTCCTTTACATTGTATGTTGCATGTTTGCACCAAGAAGCTGTTTGAAATAGGAGTATGTTGAGACTCAATTTATTGTAGCAAATTTGTTTATTTCCACTCTTTCAGTACATGTACATGAATGTGGTTCTTGTAATATGATTGTACTTATGTGAGAAAGTTAAGGAATCATATACATGCATGAGAGATGTGTGTATGAACAATGGAATTTTTATGATTTCATTCTGTTTTAACATGCATGAGTAATTGATATGTGTTGGTCGATTGCTTTGTTTAATATGTATGTTGTCAACTTTAGAGTGCTGATCATTTACACATGCATGTCATATCATCTTAGAAGAGTTGATTTTGTCTCCAAAGATGAAGAGGAGATGTTGACGAAGTGTTTCTTGAGATGTGAAATCCATTTTTACACATGCTTATGCTTGATTTGTGAGTCAGTTGTTTGAAGAGGCATGTTTTGTCGACTTGTGGTTGGTCGATGTTTTACACCAAGATGTGAGAGTACATGGCGATGTTCAAATGATGTGAAATTTGATTTTTTTTTTTTAGGCACAAGAGGATATGTCGTCAATTTATGATTCTTGCATGATGTGTTTTTCAGATTGATGGTTGTTGTTTGTGACAAGATGTCCAAGAAAAGTTTAGCCAGAAAATTTTTTGCAGTCATTGTAGACCATTTATGTGTTGACATCAAGAAGAGAAGGATATGGCAAATGCATTCTTCCAGATGTGCGATTTGGAACTGTGGAGGTAAAAGAATGGTCATTTCTTTTCTATTTTTGCTGATGTTTGAATTCATAGCTGTAGTTCACTCAGATGGGCTTATTGGAAAATTGGTTTCCAAAAGAGAAGCTTGCATTACATGCATGTTTGTGCAAAGGACGAACTTGATTCTCAGTGGGAAGGCAAGTTAGCTTTCCAAGCACAAAAGAATCACTTTGGTATAACAAAGTGTTACATCAATCAGGAAGTGTTGGATATTTGGATTAGCAGTAGACAGAAAATAGTGGTTTAAGAGCCAAGCCATTTGCAAGGCAAGGCAAGGCATGTTAGTGAACCGAAGAGGTTGTCATGACGATATCTCCAAGTAGAATCAAGATGATAAAACTTGGGAAATATAAGAGTGTTCAACACTCATAAGATAACCAAATTTTGTAGGTCCAAAAGCATGTCGGTGGGAAGGAGTGATCAGAATCTGGATCAGGGGCAAAAATTTGCTCAAAATTCAAAGTTTTCAAAAAGGTGTGGAACCTGAATGACCATGACTGGCTCGTCGCCTTGATTTCAGTGCAATTCATTTCATCAAAGTTCGACTCCGTATGAGGGAGTTAGAGCCTACTTACGACCATGCAGAATAGACAAAATTTGTGTAGGCCTGATGACATGGTAGCCCACTCAGTACTGCACAAATATTCTCTAGTTTTCGCCCAATGACATTGTGACAAGTGTTGCGACCAAATTTTCCAGTGTTGGTTCTAAAGGAAAAAAATGTCCAATGACCTTCAAAGGTCAAATTTGTGTATATGGGTGAAATTTTCAATTTTCATTGGTGGAAAATTTGTGGCCAATAGCAAGGATACACATGGCACAGCCAGGGGCTGCCACGTGCCCCCCCCCCCATGGAAAAGGTTGGCAATAGTGTTTCATACAAATTTTTTTAACCAAAGTTTTAATATGCCACACATATAAATTTATATACAAAGTTTTCATTTTAATCATTTTGGATTATAAAAATTATATTCCATGGAAGGGCAGAGGTCAGGGTCGAACCCGTGACCTCCCCCGCACTAACACCACCACATACCAATATGCCACCACTATGATCCTTGTTATTCATAGGATCACACACATATTTAAATTGTCACAGTTATGCCGACGACGGGGGAGGAGGGAGCCAGCCCTGTCAGGGGCAAAACCCCTCCCGACATGACCAAGTGCAGAGACCAAGGGCAGAGCGCAATGGTTAATGGCACCATTAGCGCTAACCACTAGCGCTAATCATGGATTAAAATTTAATTAATATCTATTTAAGTTAGTGTACTTTTAGCAGAGAACGCCAAATTCGGCGGCAATCCCAAATTTATCGGACTTAACTGGCAGTCCACCAATTTTAGTGGTAGTTTACTAGGCCTGGTGTAAATGAGGCCTATCTTGAGCAATATTAGACCAAATTGGGCTCAAGAAAAGTCATTCTTAGCATATTGGCATGCTCTAAGTCCATTGGAACAAATTTCAGAGGAAATGGAGCTCATCTACAGGTGTTTTTGGAACGTTGAATAATTTTTAAGCCTAGGGCCACTAGGAGGGAAGGCCATGCCCAGATGAGCTGAAGTCCAATTTCACTGAATGAATAGTAATTCTTATCATTTTGGCATGCTAGGAATCCATTGGAATAGGTTTCAGAGCATAGGATCACATCTTGATGGTGTTTTTCCCACTTGAAGATAAAATATGCCCAGGGCCACCAAAAGAGGAGGCCATGTCTAGAGGACCTGTAAACCAATTGAAGAACCAGAAGAGGCTCCTTAGGGGTTTATGGATGCTATGAATACATTGGTAACTTTTGTCCTCTATTTAGAGCACATATTCAAGTTTAATTTGTAGGTTTAACTAGGAGAGTGTATGGATCATTCAGATATTGAGCTAGTTCCTGGAGAACTTTGAGATGGAGATGATCTTGTAGGGATCTTCCAGCCTCCATATGTTTGCAGTAGCAGCCTTTGCAGTAGTGCTGTAGCATTTTTCTCATCTTTTATCTTTATGTGTTTTAGAGAAAAATATTGTTGATGTACTTACAGTTATTGAAGTACAAATTTGATGTTCTTTCATATTTGTATAAGGGATCTTGGTAAGATGCTCATGTGTTGCTGATAGTAGGTGTATGGTAAAGGGACTTTGCAGGAGTTGTTTCTTTTTAGGAAAAATTACCATTTTAGATCGACATATTGATGTACTCATCATTTTGAAATTGGAGCATAATAATAATGAATCATGCCTTGGAGCTGATTCAAGGAGATGTAGCCCACGCGGGGCAAACTCCTTCATCAAATGTCTTGTGTTTTGATGTATGATGTATTTTAATTTCATGTGCTTAATGGTTTCATGTCTATAACCTACTCATGGAATTACATATTGAAAGACACCAAAAATAAATCCTTGTGATAATCTGAAAGCTCAATAAAAACTCCTATGCACATAAGAAACACATTTTTAATACTGATGAGGGAGCTTGCATAGCATTAACAAGTTTTCCCACATTTAGATCAGATAAGCAACTAAATACGTCTTCTGGAGAAAATTCCTTGCCCCAACCTGTAGTGAAATTGGAAGACTTATATGATTTGAAATGTATATTCAAGAAGGTTACCAATTGCAAACTCCAGAGTAGTACTTTAAGATTTGAATTGGTTAATCTAGGGTCTGATTATAAACCCCAAAACATTAATTTAGGCCTTGGACTACACCAAATGAAAGATATTCTTTCATACATATGTTAAAGAAATACAAAGATGTATTTTCTTGGAGCTATGATGATTTAAAAACCTATGATACATATATCATTCAACACACTATACCCATGCTTCCAGATGTAGACCAATTCAAAAAAAACTTAGGAAGATACATCATAATCTTGAAGTCAAAATTAAGACTTAATTAAACAATCTACTCGAAGCTAAAATCATCTTCCTGGTCAGACACTCAAGTGGGTTTCAAATCTTGTACCATTTAGGAAAAAGAATGGAGACATTCAAATTTACATAGATTTTAGGAATTTAAATAAAGCACGTGAAAAGGATAACTTCCCTTTACCTTCGATGGAACAAACTTTGAAATCCATTGTAGGTTCAAAACTGATGTCATTTTTAGATGGTTATTTAGGCTATAACCAGATTCTTGTGCATCTTAAATATAGACTAAAATCCGCATTCAGAACCAAATGGGGAACATATGCTTATAAAAATATGCCTTTTGGATTAATAAATGTTGGAGCTACATTTCAAAGAGAAATGAATACTGCTTTCAAAGGTTTGATCAATAAATCAGTTGTTGTGTATCTAGATGATATAACAATCAATTCAAAAAAGATAAACAATAATATTTATTACCTAAAACAAATCTTTGAAAGATGCAGAAAATTTGGAATCTCTTTAAATACTAAAAAGTAATTTTTTTCTCTTACTGAAGGTAAACTTCTTGGCTTTATTTTTTCAAAGAAAGGAATTTTCATAGACCCGGAAAGGATTAAGGAAATATCAGAAATCCCTTTGCCTCACAACAAAAAATCCATGCAATCCTTTCTTGGTCACAGTAATTTTGTCAGAAGATTTGTACCCGATTTTTCACAATTTATTTTGCCTTTACAGGCCATGATAAAAAGAAAGCATTCTAAAAATAGGGACAAATCGAGAAAAATTCTTTTGAATCAATAAAAAAAGCCATCGTAGATGCCCCTTCATTATCGACACCCGATTTTTCTAAATAATTTTTTTCTATATACCTTTTCTTTGATAAAGTCTTATGCAACAGTTTTGACCCAACCAAATGAAGAACATGTTGAAGCTTTCATTTCCTTCTTTAGTTCCAATGTACAAGGAGCTGAGTTAAACCATTCAGAAGTAGAAAAACAAGAATTTGAAGTTTTTATGTCAGTAAAACATTTTACACTGTTTCTCCTAAAATCACATACTAAAGTAATTGTTCCTTTCCTAGTGGTTAGACAATTGCATGGTTAGACAATTGTTTATTCAAAGAGAATTAGGAGAAAACAAAGCTAATTGGGTTGCAGCCTTGTAGGAATATGATCTAGAAATTAAACCTACCAAAATAGTTAGAGGTCAAATTTTTTGTAGGTTGATGACTGAAGCATTTGATAATTCAATTGAGGAAGATTTATGTAATAATTTTTAAATCTCATACGTAAGTCCTATCGACACTGAATCTGAATATGCTGATTTGATTTTCTTTCTGAAAAATGGTTATGTTCTCATTGAAATTAATTACAAGAAAATGAGAGCCATAAGACTTAAACCTAATCAATATCAACTTGTTGATAATGTTTTTTTTAGGAAAATTTCTGATTATGTCTTACTCAAATGTCTTGAGAAACCTGAAGCCAAAAATGTCTCGTAGGAAATGCATGATGGACCAGCTGGAGGACATTACAGTGGGGATACTACTGCTCACAAAATAATTCATTTTAGATATTACTGGCCTACTTTGTTCAAGGATACTCATGCTTATGTATGAAGATAGAAAGTCTGCGAAACAACTTCAGGAAGAGAGAAAAGGCTAGCCTTACATTTAAAAACAGTCAATATTGAGGAACCATTTTCACAACGAGGATTGCATGTTGTAGGTGAGATTGTTCCTAACTCTTCTAAACAACACATGTACATCTTAACTGCTAAAGATTATTTTACCAAGTGGGTAGAAGCAATCCCTTTGAAGGTAGTAAATTATGAAAATTTCATGGATTTCATTGATCAACATATAATTACCAGGTTTGGCTTACCTAATGCTATCATGTTTGATAATGCTTCCTATTTTTCTGGAAATTCTATAACTAAATTCTCATTGAAGAGAGGTTTTAAACTTAAATACTCTACTAATTACTATCTGCAAGGAAATGGATTATTTGAATCTGCAAACAAGAATCTCTTAAGAATAATCAGGAGACCCATTGATGAAAAACAAGAGAATTGGCATAAGGCTCTAATATTTTCTCTATGGGATGACAAAATTACTCACAAGGCTTCATTAGGAACTTCTCCTTGTCACTTGGTAAATGGAAAAGAAGCTATCTTACCTCCTTATCTATATTTTCCTTCACTTTCCTTAGTTTAGTCCATCGAGTAACAACCTTTCTCTGCTTTAAAGTTAAGAATGTATGAAATTCTAAAGTTAGAAGAAGAGAAACATAAATCCAAACAACTCATACTCAACATCAACAATTGGTCAAGTCTTGGTTTCATGCAAGTTTATTAAATAATAAAAAAATTGAAACCAACAACTTAGTTCTGAAATGAGATAACTATAAGACCCATGAAGAAAAAGGTAAACATACAAAATTCCAAAAAATGTGGTTCAACGCATTTCATATCATTGAAAAACTAGGCCCATTAACTTTTATCCTTCAAGATTTACATGGTAAGAGAGATGCTCTTCTTGTAAATGTGCTAGTTTAAAAAAAAAAAAATTCTTAAGAATGCATATTCTGTTGTAAATATGTAAATAATCATCTGTATATATCGGTGTCTTTAAGTTAGATATATTGAAGTATTACTCTTTTGACTTCATATTGGATTCTTTCATCATTAACTTGGAGTCTTATTAATTAAAAGAAGGATTCTTGGAAAGAAATTATAACATTTAAGTTTAGTATTGCATCTACTATGATGTCTGAAATCTTTATCTCCATTAATTTGTAAAACATTCATAACTTGGAACATTAAAATATCTAATTAATCTTTGATTTGTCATTTATAGTTTCTTTGAAGAAATGGAGACTATTTTGAAGTTTTAGCATCTTTTGACTTTGATTGTCATCCACAACCCTTAAGGAGAAATTTTTCCTCCCTATCCACTACTTTTGTATTTTTCGAGTGTAATTCAAAAATATTTAAATTTTGAAAGGAAAGGGGTCTCATTATGATCCAGCTTACCATGATCATGAGGAATTAATGATGTTGACATTATCACAATTGGTCACCAATAAAGGGTAATGACTTATAGCTTCATAACTATATGATAAGAGGTCTCATCACGAGCTCACTTATTCAATATCATTATAAATTTTGAATTAAATTGTAATTATCTAGCCACCAAACCAGGAAAATGGATTTCAAATAGGTAAAAGAAAAAGTTAAAAGAAGAAAATATAATACCTCTAAAAATTCACTATAAGTGGATGGGATACTGGTATTATTCGATTAAATTGTAACCCTGTTGAGGATATTAATGCCTACTAGTAGTAGTGGCTATACCAGTGGAAAATAAGCTTATATTAACACAAAGAACTTATATATTTCTCTATTTTATATTTACAATTGGTGAGATGACTGACATTGATAATTAATATTCTTATCAATAAACGAGTTTTGAAAGTTTTATGAAATAATGAGTTTAGTTTTATTAATAATATTCTTAATCAATCTAAATTTCAAAAAATTAAATCTTTCTAAGTATTTTTCATTAGTTATTAAATTCCATTGATTCCTACAGAGATAAATATTTCGCCTAGTATTTCGCCAATTGTTGTAGCCTACAACAACCCCCCCATTCTTTATATTTAGGTATTAATAAATAATGGGGACACTTCTTTATGTTAATATCATTTCCTATATTTTAAATAAAGTTAGGACATTTTTTGGATCATATAAGCTTCAATAATTCGTTTCTCGGAACCCATACAATGAAGGTTCACCTTTACAAATGAATGATAATCACAAACCGTTAAAAAAACAATATTTTATTTGAATTAAAAATATATCACAATAGTTCGATATCACACTCCTTTGATATTTTAACTTTCCTTTTGCGAAAGTTACGATAAATCCATCCCCGTTATTTCTTCCCCAACGACTTGTTTCCAAAAATGGATTATATATTAAGGTTTCAACATAAAATAAGCTCGCATAGATATATAATTGAATATTACACCTAGCCACTGGACCCACTAGCAATATTTTATTAATACCGGCGTCTGTTATATTGTAACTTTTGAAAGGTGACACCTAAGATGTCTCTCACCTTCGATGTCTCTCATATCCAAGGTCTCTTACCTATGATATACACCCTCTCTGATATCTTCCATCTTTGATAAATATTTTGCCGATATCTCATCCGGCCTTTCTTCATAGGCATTACCTTATTGGGGTGTTCATGTATCAGACCTCTCCAATATCATAACTTTTTAAACTTTCCCCATTTCATTCCTACGATATGCTGATGTGTCAAGCCCATGTGAAATCACATTCTCGCATTTAAATGTCACGAAGTGGAAATGTAATGTTTTTCAAAATTATAAGCATTTGCATTCATTTCACCTTGATTTCATCAAGATTTACCGTAAAAAGAAGTATTATAGTTGTCATATTTCAGTGTTTGTGCTAAATCTTAAGAGTTAAGAAATTATCACTTAGTCTCGTGTTCTTTTGCTACAGGCTAGTCTCGGCTGTCACAACAGTCAATAAATGTCTAAAGAAGGAAAAGGAAAGAATAATAATACAATACAATAATCATCAGCCACTCCTCCCACCGAAACAACTGAAGATAATAAAACCATGTCAAAGTTGTTTTCAGGCATATTTTGCACTAGAGGCACTAGGCATTCCTCATGGGAATCCATGTACAAATTATTTGAAGATGAAGGACCTGAAGGACCCAAAATTACAAAGAGTATAGTAATTTTTGATGATTCTACCTTGGTCTCCAGTGCTACCTATAGTGATGCATCTGATTCCTTCCTACACAGGATTACGACCCGGCCTAGAATTATTCCTTACACAAATATGTTTCGTTGGGTTGCGATAGACTTGAATATTACGAACAAAAAGATATGACAATAAAGAAAACAATTATTAGAACATTTTCTGGTGAAGATTTCAACAAAATGTACCATTTACCCAACCCATAGTTGAAATATCATAATAAATTCATGGAAGCATTCATGAAAGAACATGACCATGCATCAAAGCCAATTAGGTTGTGGAGGAGGGACCGAGAGGAATAGGTCAAGTACATTGTTGACTCTCTTGCTGGTCCCCTTTTTCAGGTAGCTACTATGATGTGTAGGCTCTTTCATCAACCCAATACATAGAAATTGATGGATTAATGGACACCACTTATAGATACTACTTCCAAGGGTTTTATCATGGATTGGGGTACTATTCTCTCTGATAACCTAATTACCAACATCTTGGCTTTTATAAAGGATCACATTTACTCTGGGAAAGTAATTTCCCCCTTCTATATGAGTTCTTATATAATGGATTCCCTCTGTTTTACTATGGACTTTGCGTCTATGGGATGGAAGTGGATTGTAGAAGACCCAACCCCTATTCACGTCTATCAAGATATTTTACAGGATTCAAAATATCTGCCTCATTTCTACAAAATATGTCATAGAGTTATTCTACCTATTCATCAGATTTTTTTTGAGAAAAATACCTCTTGATTATCCACACAAGCTGAAACTGATTTGCTTCAGATAGGAAACTCGTTGGGGGAAGAATTTTTTACCTATTTTTGAGTCTAGCCAACCCCCATGTGCTACCCTTATTTATTTCAGATAAACTTATTGTTAGGTAGATAGCCTATGAGACCGTTAGAAATGGTATTTCAAAAGTACTAAAAGAATCAAACGAAAAGGCATGTCCTACTTTTACAATCCAATGTGGTATATATGCTTTATATAATTTCAACCATTCTCTACTTGAAATTAATTAAATTAATGAAATTCAAGAATTCAATTTTCCCAGCATTCCCAGTAGACAATATGGCCCAAATCAAATTGTTAAAAAGGTTACAACAACATCAAGTATTTAGTAATTCACCCATGAAAAACAAAGTATTTAGATTGAAAAAAAAATTATTGATATTGAAAAACAAAATACTATTGAACAATGGCAAGGGCACGTCATAGGGCTTCAAAACAGTCTTGATTCTCTTAGAGTTAAATATGACAATGATTTATAGACCTAAGACGCTGAAATCCAGGAAAAATAGAGAAATATTGAACCACTGAATGTTAATCCCGAATTCATTGAATTCAAGAATGAAGAAAAAGATTTAAACACTCTTCTTGCTCAGTAACAAGTTACTTTTTGCTAGAAATTGGCAAAAATTCATGATTTATGCAAGACAACTAGTTTTCTGGTAGACTAACTATGAGATGTTAAAACTTATTTTGATGATATAGAGGAAAAGATTAGCAATTTAATAATATGGAAAGAAAACACAGAGGAAATATTAGCTAATCTTCTAAGTATTGAAGAATCACATAAGGAGATTGTTTTCAGAGAATGGGAAATTTGTTTCAAGCATACCAAAACAACACTATTTCAACCAAGAGACATTTCAAATAATATTATTAAAGAAGTCAATGATAATTTGTTTCAAGAGAACTTAATAAAAAGTCTTCTCAAAGGGTCATTTCCAAATATTAAACTACTTACTAAAATATGGCAAGAAACCTCCAAGAAGTAGGCCAAAATTATTGAGCAATTAACTAAAGTCGACTTAGAGAATCATTGGAAATTCTTAATCAAACCACATAGTCAATGGTTAATGCTCTGTTGTATATCTAGTACAACCACTCAAATGTTGCCATCCTTGATAAACGTGATATTCACCAGTTGTATGTGAATGCAACCAAGGGCTCCACCCTAATTGAATAATATGATAGATATCTATGAGATGCAACAACGAATTGGAGAACAATCTTCTTCTCAAGCTTAGATAATCTATTTCAACAGATTCTAAAATTGGTCCTTTTTATTTATTTTAGCTACACCACTTGAAGTTGTTATGTTATTTTATATATTTACATTTTGTAATGAAACTATAAATCCCCTCCATTTGATTATTTTATATATTTACATTTTGTAATGAAACCATAAATCCCCTCCATTTGATGTGAGACATGTATCTGAATTTTTGAAGAGAAGGCTTAAGCTTGTGCTATTGTAACTCAAGTTTTTCTTAATATATAGTTGAACTCTCACCATTTTTCTCATGAGAAGAATATTGATATATCATGTACTATTATCCTTGTATTATTCCTTTTTTAAGAGTGAAATGGATGTTTTATTTTGTTCATTATATATGTGTTTTAACAATCATTCATTATCATTATTGATATTTTTGATTGAATTCTTTAAATTTTATGAATTAAAAATGACATGTTATATATGTGGAAATTTTATAAGCTAATTTAATTAAATTAGTTATCTTTTTCAGTTTTAACTTCATATTTACATGATAATCTATATTGTCATGCGAGTTATGAAAATTTCACAATCACATATATTGATAGCATTCTCGGGATACATATAATTGTATTATTCTTTATTTTAGTTTTAATTATATCACAACTCTATACTTTCATTCAATTTATTTGTTAAAATTTCATATATCGGGAAACTGGTCCCATTAATTTCAAGTCAGAGCCATCATCCCAAACGGAAAAGGATCTACTCTAAGGTCCCGACAGGGTGGTTTTCCCCAATTTTGAGGCCAAAATTTCGAGCTATCAACAAAGAAGTATGAAAAATTATTAGTTGAGGCCAAGATTAAGGTGGACTCATGACATGAGAAGATTATCACCCTAAAGGGGAGAACGATATTGAACTATCTGCAAAGAGACCTCTAGTTGTTGTTGCTTGTGAATACCTTATTCGTCACTAGGACAAACTAAATTGATCTCACAAATCTAAGGATGGGCTATAATACCCTTATTCACGCTCTAGTACTAGACCCAATTCTATGGAAAAAATGTCACCAATTGATCAACCCACCACGAATCTAGGTAGTGGAGCATGGGTCCACTTCGAAGGATCAAGTGAGCCAACATTGAAGATTTTTTCTAATTTGGAATCATGATATATCTTTTCCATTTTGGAAATTTGGTAAATATTTTCTTTTCAAGAAAGAATCAAGTTGTTATGTAATAATTAGAATGGTTAGACCTTTAGCACGCTCACACAACTTATTAGTTTAGACATTTGTTGCACTACAAGATAATTTGTAACCTTTTTTTTTAATTAGGACTCTCCCTATAAAAGGGAAGAGGAACTAATTTGTAGGGGTTAAATTTTCTATTCTAGAGGCAAACATATTTTGCATTTTTGAAACTTCTTAGGCTAAATGACATGTGTGCTGCTATGAAATACTAATGAAGAAGTTTTTGGTGATTCCAAGCATTGATATGTGGATTATGTGTTCTTCTCTTTGTTTATCATTTTAATATGTGTCTCTTTCCTCTTAGAAATCATGTAATTGTAGTTGTTGGAACTCAATCTTGTATGCTATATTTATCTATGTCATGTTATGGAAAATGGTACGTGTATATGTAAGATTGAAAACCTTAAAATGTGCTCCATGATTTCTAATTTCATTTCCTTTGTCTATAAATTATTCGACTGAATTTTAGTGCACAAGATTATATATCTAGCCCTCCACACCACATTTCCTTCTTTAATTTCTTCCCTCGCCTATACTAAAATAGCTAAATAATCTTCACTATCTATGTGTAGGCCACCATGGTTGAATTTTAATTCTTTAAAATGATATGATGTCAATGTGTGTAATGTGATTAGTCTCTGAGTACGATTATTTAACTAGATTTAAATCATTCTATATTTTAACCTTTGAGCAATAATGATTCATCTGCAAGAGATTATAAGATGTCCTAGACATTGGACCTTCTTCTCAACCTAGGGGTGGTCTCTAGGAGCCACAACACTAACGATGTGGTAGAAACTTGTACAAACGAGTACATATATTTCAGGAGGGACATCCATGAAGAATATGAAAATTCAAGTGTACATAGTAGTGCACCATGTTAGGGTCCCGTGATTTGGTTGATTGGCAAGCCAAATGACAGTGTAACATCAAACCAATCTTTGAAGCCCAAGGACCTAGCCTTCCTGGACTCAGAGAGGGTTCTCTCTATTTGTGTAAGGGATATCTGTGTGTTTGCTTATTGTGTTCTAATTTTAGGCTAGTTATGAAGTAGGTTTTTTTGGTTTTGGTTTTGTAGGTTGTGAGGGATGAAACTGATCAAAGATATAAGATAGGTAAAAATATGTCAAATCAACTGGGCTATGGGGTTGAAAAGGTCAAGAAAGCTTTCAGATGGTGATACAAGGCTGTTGAAGGGCCAATTTGATTCGAGGTAGAAATGATCTTTGGGCCAAAAGGAGTAAAATGGACATCAAGTTTGTGAACAACAAAGGATTTCAAGCATAACTATTTTAATAGCAGACATAAACATGGTAGGGCAAACCATTAATCATGAGAAATGTAACTATAAGCTAATCAATACATAGAAATAAACATTCAAGCCATGCATAGAGATATATAACTCTCTAACTTTGGGAAATGGCTATCAGACTTTGGGGAAATACACTTAAGACAGAAAACAACTCAAATCACTATGCCGGAATGCCTAAACACAGTACTTCAAGTTATTGGGCACTTTGAAAATGAGATTGCATAGTTTTAGGAATAAGGCAAGATCAGAACAAGACCTCCTTGGTTCAACAAATGACAATCTAATCAGTCAAAGAGAAATTTCATGGATGGAGCTATGGCTAGCCATTGGTAAGAAGGACATACCGTAAGTCATACTTAGCATACATAAAACCATGAATGAAAGAAGCAACAATATCCTTAAGTTATTAAAGAGCAATCAAGAATTCTTTAATGTGACTAAGAATGAAGAAAACAGGGAAGCTATGAAGAAACAAGAAATTTAAGGTGCCTCCAAGGACATGTCTCAAATTTGTTCTCTACTGTTCTATAGCAAGCAAGAAAACATGGATTTCTGAATGAAAACTAGGAAACAAAACAAAGAGAGAGACACTATACCATTCTACCAAGTCATGGAATCCAACAACAATCCTCTTTCATCATCCAAGAACATCCAAGAGACTATCCAAAAGCATGAGACACGTATTTCTTCCAAATATTATATGACCATATATTGCTTCTATCATCAAGTTCAGCCTTGTTTACAATGAAAGCCTTTGGAATAAATAGGCCAAAGTGAGGAAAACCTCTTAGTTCAACTTGCAATCTCATTGGCCTATCCAAAATATCTTATTTTGTCCTTGAGGCTTTGCAAAGCCCAAGGCACAAAATATCCCATAAAATATATAAAAAATGCTAAAAGAGGGAAATAAATTGACTTTTCATAAATTTTCATGTGCAAAAATAGCTAAACGCACATGAGGAAAAAACAATTTTTAAAGGTTCAATTTTTACAAAAATATTCAAAAATTACATCAGCAAAAGGTCCCCTGAATTGTCGGCAACTTTTGGCAGCCTTCCTGATGTCGAAACAAGGCTCATGATAGCTTGTTGGAAAGATATCAGTGTCTAATTTCTAGAAAAGCTTTAATTTTCCCAATTTGATGCCTGGAAGTCCTCCAAAAATAGGACTGTGTGTAAAAAGCTAGAAAATAAGCTTTGCTAATAGACCGGGCAGAGTGTGGAAAAAGCGGGCATTTTTCGCCATTTTGGGGGAGAAAATGATCTTCAAATGTCATGAAAATCACCGAGTGTGTGCTCCTGGAATTATGGCATCCAATGATATCATTCTCCTCCTTTGATGATCCCCCAAACTGAAATGGGAAAGCCCATGAGTTTTGGCCAAAAACCCAAAAATGCCAAAATAAAAAATATGTCGAAATTTGCTCAATTTTGGTGAGTAAGTCTCTCAAGGCTTTTTAGAAACATTTCTAGAAACTCAGGCCAAAATTCCAAGCCTAAAGGTGTCTTTCTCCTTTTTTCTCATCGGGCACCCTCTTTGGGCAGTTTTGAGCTTTTCTTGGTTTTCTTCTTTGTTGTTTGGCATTCTAGCTTTGGTGAAGAAGTCATGGCCCCTTGCCTAGGAGAGGCAGATAGCACATGCTTTGGAGAATTCCCTTCATGATCCCTATTTTGTATTTGCTTGCCCCTATCATTTTCTTGCTTGAGAGCCGCCTTCTTTATGACTATCATGCTCTTTCCCTTCACTGTTTTGTGCTTCATCACCCTTATGCTTATTTCTGTGTTGGATGCCATAATGTTCCCTTTCATCACTAAAGTCATCTCTTTAGTACTGTGTTTGAGCCAAGAGGCCTTCAACAAGACATGTTTGTGGCTTCTTGAAAAGAAGTCTCCTTTGTTTTAGCACAAAAACCTTCCCCCCAAACATTTGCCCTTTTTGATATCAATGCCTTGCTTTGTTCTTAGATTATAAAGTGCTTTTAAACCAATGTTTTTTAAAGATTGCATTCAATTGACAAAGGTCTTCATCTTCTAACCACTGCTTCTTCTCTTTGTATGCCACTTCAACAAAGAATTTTAATAACAAGCACACAATCATTTAAAATACATACACAGTCAAGGGTCACTGTGTTTAGGTAAGGTCATCTAGCTCTTGGTGTTTTGGTGACAATAAGACAACCTTGTATTTTTAGAAAAAGACAAAACAAAACTCCTCCCAATCAAAACACTGCTCTGGTATTCACTATTCCACACACATAGTTTAGATAGAAAACCTCCAAACTGAAAAGATAACTTCACTCACTAATTCTGCTTCATGGAATGAAAGAGAAAACACTATTTTTGCCTTTTTAACACACAGAGGAGAATTTTTAAAGGACAAAAACACTCATACAATGATCATTGTTCATGAAATTAGGCCCACTGTTTTACTTTTCAACTACTATGTTTCTCCCTTTAAACACTGTCTCCACCATTCAATACTGTTTGAGGGCAATTTTTAAAGTCCTTTGACATCAATAAAAACTCACCATTCTCACTATCTTCACCTTGAGCAAACATAACCACAACACATCTCGAGTTTTAAACAAAACTATCAACCCTCCTAAGCATTGTTTTCTCTATTACAAGTGCTGACAGAGTTTAACTGTGTTTTACCATAAAAAGGTTATCTTCACACCTTTTACGAGCCCTTCACTACTGTGTATATTTGGACCTGCAGGTTTATGTTGATGCACTGTTCTGAGGGCAGTGTTTAGGCTCTTTGAAGCTAGAATCATCACTTCATTATCAACCAAATGTAACTTTCTTTCAACACATTTACTCAGATTACCTTAATGTATACCAAAGGTTTTCACTGTTCCAAAACACCATCTAGCAGTTTGATTTTAGCAAGGGGGTAAAACAAAATACCTTGAAACTTCAATGGTAAGCTTTGCTTGAGGGTTTGATCAGCTCTTAGATTGGTTGGGAGGCATTTTGATGGCTTGAAAATGCGTGGCACGTTTGATAGGAAAGGTGCCGCGCAAATGGAAAGGTGTCTTGTCACTGTCAGGCCTTTGTGACCGGAGGCTACAGGCGCCCCATGCAGTAGTGCAAACCTTTGGAAAAATTATATCTGAGCGCGCCGCGCAAACCTACAGGCACGCCATGCGGTCAAAAACCTTTAAAAACTCTGCAATCTTGCTCAAAACTTCTTTCTCCATTCTCGTGGACAACAAGAGGAGTATTCCCTTGTGTTTTTGAAATGCGAAAGACATGGGCCACGATCCCTTTAGCCCTTTAAGTCAATCACCCTTGAGTTACTTTTGTGGGGGTTTTGTAAATCTCCTTTTTGAAAGAAAAGGTGTTGGTTTGAAACAACAAATTAACATCTTATCATTTGTGTTTTTCTCAAAAATAAAACACACCCAAACTTGACCGGGCTATTTTGAAAAAACTGTGGGTGACTGTTTTGGAGGTTTTTATGCTTGTGATCTTTTCTTTTACCATGAGAAGACCACTTTGAAGGCTAATCATTACTTGGTGAGGACCAATGATTTGTTGAAACATCTTTGCCATTTTGCAAGGAGATGACCTATCTTCATAAAGAGAATGCCTTCATTTGTAACAGTGGCATGTATTATTGTCTTTGAAAGTCTTTCCAGAATCTGAAACATATGCCATAATATTTCTTTGCACATTTATGGACCTATGTGATCAGTTGCACTGCCCCTTGGGAAAACTAACCTCAACTCTCCTTTGTCTACTATGATGAGTATTTGAAACACATCCCCTCATGGACAGGAAGAAAAGTATCTTTTGAAAAATAATTATCATCATTGGCCTATGTCATGACCCATCTCTAAACCATCTATCAACTCTATTTTATTTGAAAGAACAAAGACTGAATGTTAAGTTTTTTCATCAAGGAGGTGAGTTTTTGTAACTTTGACATGATTTTCCCTGTTCAGAAGCTTTCACCTATCTTCTGCTGCTCTTACCATTTGTCTCTTAATCAGTCAAAACCCGAGATCAATCACTGCTCTGGCCCTTTGCTTATAGATGAAGGAGGCCCATTTTGACCAATGCTTGGTTTCTTTTCAACTTCTGTCTCAGTCAAAAGAAGAATGTTTGATGAATCATACTCATAGTGGCTTCTCTTGTACATGATGGCAGAGGTTAGTTTGGGACCAAGACACTTTGACTCTTTTGACTATCTGCTTTCATAATCTTTCTTCAATGATGATTAACCTGTTAGCTTCACATTGTAACTCAAATAATAATGAAACTCATGCAGACCATTTTAAAGCCCACTGCTTTATCTCTTCCTTTTAATCATCATTTTCATGCAAAATCCCTTAGTTGCTATCTCACTGTAACCAAAATTTGTCTTACAGTCAGTGCAACTCTGAAAATCAAACTTTGTCCATCTACCCTCTGCTTATAGATGAAGGAGGCACTCTCAACCCTCTACTTGTAGATGAAGGAGGTTCTTCAGTCTTGTCATATCATCAGCCTTTTGACAGTGTTATTTTTCCTTTCACTCTCCCTTTAGGCTTTGATTGTGATCGCAAGAGTTTAATGAAAAAAACTCTCTGCTCTATAGCTGCATCCTAGGCTCAAGATCACATTGAGAAGCAGCTGTCTTCTCATGTGGAGCCAAATATTGTCTTCTGGGATACTGATATGCCTCTGTCCTTGAAAGATCCATTTAATACACTGTAAAAACACCTAGAATCAGTTTGACTTATGGTCCATGTATTGTTGAGACTTGAGGGTGTATTAGTGGCACGACCTATGGCTGTAACCAACTTTATTTGCAGAATGGGAAGGTCTGTTATGACTAGTCTATAGCAGATGGAGGTTCTTTGGCTTTAGGATAGTTTTCCAAGGGAGAAATGCCTAAAGCGCCACTATCTAACTTAGGGGAGACTTTTTGGAGAGATTTGGATTGTTTCTTTGGAGCTGATGGGCAAACTAGTATGGCTGAGGCTAGATAGGACTTGATAGTGAGGTTGCATCTTGTCATGGGCGGACTGAATAGGTAAGAGGGCAAAAAGTTTATGGGTGTTTTCCAGCTAGCAAATTTGAAATTTTTTTAGATCAGCTACTAGGAAACTTGGCTGTTACAACTAATCATCACCAACAAGTGAAAAATACTGATGACTAACAGTGGCTCCATTTGGGGAGGGCAGCTCCTTTTCAGGAGGTGTCCAGAATCTTAGATCTTTAGCTTATGAAGACCAGTGCCTTACCCATTGGCGCAAATTTCATTCTTCCTTGATGCCACTTCTGAAAAGAGACAGCATGATTAACATCAATGATATTTCTACCTAGCCCACTATCTTTCCTAACATTTTTTCTTCCGTTGGGTGCATTTGCACTAGCAACCCTTTTGACAATATATATATATATATATATATATATATATATATATATATATATATATTTTGAAAAATGAACCTATCTAGTTCTACACTTATATCTGCCGGGAGTTCAAATTAAACTGATGAACTCCTTCATTACTCTACCTATGCTAGATCAAATGTCAAGTTTAAGCTGTTTGACAGGATTCTGTTCTCTAATCTAAAACGTGAAATTTAAAATGACCAAATCAGGGTTAAACAGTCTGATTTGTCATGTACTTGTGGCATGAAAGGACAAATTGCACACAAATATTATTTTGCAAAAAGGAAATCTAGAAAAACGGGGCCCAGATGCACAATTTGTTTTTCATCCCCACTTCTCTCTTTGGTTCTGTTTTAGGCATGTGGAACCAGTATATTTTCCTAATCTACTCTCTTTGATAAGTCAAGCTTACACAATGTTGACCATCTTTTTCACTCACTAACTTGTCAGCAAATAAATTTAAAACATGTTCAGCTATGATTAGGCTAGATAGCTAAACAAGACATTTGAGCACTAGTAGCGGCATTTAGGCTTGTGCACTTTCCGAATGACTATTTTTTTTAATCATGGGGCCTTTTTTATATTTTTCAAACTCCCCTCTTTTTCTATTTTTCTATTGTTTTTTTGAATTTTCTGCTTTTTCACTTTTTCTTCAAACAATCTAAAACTAAAAAGATGTTCACAAGGCTGAGCTTATTTTTCACAGCTATCTATCTATTCTAGTCTAAACTATACACATCATACATTCATTTGGTGAACTCTTCTTTCCAATATAGCCAGTCAAGTAGATGATTGCATGGTTGACCTTGGTTTAGTTCTTTCATGATGCTGAAGTAATGAAAAGGCCACTCCCATTTGGCTTGTTTTCAGACAGTAGTGCTTAAGTTTTTTCTCATTCTTGGTAGCAACTTGTTCATGATAGAACCCACTACTCCTTTAGATTTCTCAAGGAAAACAACAAATGGATCTTGGAATAATACCTGATCTAGAGGATTTGATATATAGGCTTCATTTAGGACTATTCTTTCTTCTACTTGGCTATATTTGGGACTTTCCTGGTAAAGCAACTCTTCCCCTTGCTCATGATCACTTGAACTATCAGACTCATCATATATTGAAGTGTAGTTTTCTTTCCAAGCTGATGTGTTCTGATTAAGTGGATTGAAAACTGTGTGAAGGTCATCAGGTTGATGAACAGGGATACACTTTGATAGTAAATTATCTTGAAAGGATAGTGTGACAACTCTCATGTGTTTATCAACCTCTATTTCTTCATCTGCAATTTGTAACTCAATGGAACTTGGTGGCTGCAAATCTGGAGTTAAGGACGATTCCATGTCCAAAATGATTTCCTCAACCATTTCAGGAAAAGGCTTCTCATTTACAACATGCTCGAGAATTTCATCATCTTCCTCAACCTCATCATCAAAGCTGAAAAACTGTTGATTTCCAATTATGTGAATGTTATCTCTGATGGACTGAAGTGAAGTAGAGCAAAGAGTCTGAGACTCTTCACTTACTTCTAAACTCTTAAGGCTCTCCTCATTAGTGTCATAGATGACCTGTATTGGCTGCTCACTTTTCTCAAGTTTATGAAACTGAGCTTCCTCCCAAAAATCAAAAACTGAGTATTCTGCAAAGTTAGCTTCTGTTTGGAAATCATAATCATCAACATATTGATCAAACCTTGGAGAATCATTAATATAAGTAATGTCATCAGCCATGCATATTGGACTACCAGATTTCTTTTCTTCAAATTGATTTACAAATCTATTTTTTGACTTATGATATGCAAGATTAATAGGAGAAAGATCAGAAAATTTTTGGTTATATGAAGTTTCAGAGGCTATCTGCATGTTTATAAGTTGATCTATTTCCTCTTCAGTTAAAAAGGGAGGCATTTTCATTTCTCTACAATAATCCTCTTTCTCTTGGGAAATCTGATTTGAAGGATGAATGTCTTTTTGGGCTTCACCTATGAGAGATGATGAATCATCACTTATGCCCTTAGAGAGATCCTGTGGGTTCTCTTTCATTTCTTGCTTGTTTTCATCTTCAACCAATTCTTTGTGATGTTGAGGATAGTTAGCATGGGATTCATGAGTTTCCTCTGATGGATTATTAGGAGGCCAATTTTATTTTATGAACTCAAATGACTCCCAGCATAAAGGTAGAGATCCTATAGGTTTTGATTGGTCTTCTATTTCGGATCTGAATTCATCCTTACTCAACTCTTCTTGATGCTTGGGATAATAAACATGCGATTCATGAGTTTCCTCTGATGGATTCTGAGGAGGCCAGTTTGCTTTTATGAACTCAAATGAATCCCAGCATAAAGGTAGAGATCCTACAGGTTTTGATTTATCTTCTATTTCAGATTTGAATTCCTCTTCAATCAACTCTTCTTGATTTAGGTGAGAGTTAACTTGAGCAAGGTTTTCCTGAATAACTGCTGAGAGATATTTAGGATGCAAATTTTCTTTCAAAGTCTGGAATGATTTAAAGCATAAGGGTAGAGAACCTAAAGGTTTTGATTCTTCTTCCATTTTAGAATCTGTGATTTCAAAATGGCTGATAGTCTTTTTAGAGCATTCCTCTATGTTTTTATTTGCAACTTTCCCATTAGGCACATTTTGTTTATAACTCTTGTCTTGTAATAGTCGAGTGTGTTCATCTTGAGGAAGAAGTGTAGGCTGTTTTGAATAAGCAATGTTAACCTTAACTTTGTCTTTTTCTCTTTTCTTGTAAAGTAGATGCTCTAGTTTTCCGAACATACATACCAATTTTTCCAACTTTTCCTCTGAAGATATTAGTCTCTCTTGATTTGCTTTGTCTTTCTCCATTATTCTTAGATGTGCCTCCCTATTTAGTATGTTGAATTCTACATCAACTGCTATCCTTTGCATTTCTTCTAGGGTCAAATGATCTTTATTTCTTATCCGGAAAACCGTCTTTGGGTCAAAAGAATATGGGTAGTGCAAGAGAGCACATCCGAGGGGTGGCTTTATGTTAGCAGGCATTGCATGGTATACTTTATTGAACCTGGCTGAAAAGTTTTGTATTGTCTCCCCTGGTTGTCTTTTTAACTGATTGTATTCCTTTATGATGAGAAATTTATTACCCATGACCACCCACCTATCTAAGAATATTTGAGTGAACTGATAAAATTGGTAATGCTTGCCGCTGGAAGGACTTTAAACCAAATCTTAATTTTTCCTTGTAATGATAAGGAAAACATTCTAATACGCACATCATCTTCTTCTATTTCATAAAGGTCAAGTAAATCCTCAAGATTTTGGACGTGCTCTTCAGCGGTGACTTTGGAGCTTTTTCCATCAAATCTGGGTAATTTATTTTGAAGATTTGCAGGGAGGGCTTGGAAGATGGGAGGTAAAACTAGAGGCTTGTATCTTTCTGGGACCTTTGTGGATATAGGTAGTGTAAAAAGAGATTTATGACTATTTGAGGTTTCAGCCAGAGTGGGAAAGGTAGCATGAGGCTCATGTTTTGCTAGGTTTTCCATAGGTGAATCTGGGGTAAGCACAGGTGTATAAGCCTGCTCATGGTCTGAAATTTGAGGCTTATCTTTTCAAGGTTTGAGATCTTTCCAATGATAAATGTAGATTTCATCGGTGTATTCTTGATCAGGCTCAAAGTAGGATAGAACATAGTTATAGATAAAGACAATAATTTCTTGAATCCAACTAAGGCCTGAGTGCTTTTTCTTTCTAGGATGACCGGTCATGTTTTAGGTTCTTCCTCTAGTGGAGTCTTTAGGTCTATTGAGATTTGTGGAGTCGCCAGGTGGAACTTGGTTTTTTTTACAGATATATAGCTATGGTCCACCACCAATAACTAGGAAAAAACCAATCTGGGGATGTTTTTTGGGGTTTTCTGAGTTTTTATGTGCCTATGAGGTTTGGAAGAGTTTCTTATAACTAAATCATCATTTTGATAAGATGGTGAAAGAGCTAGCTTCTACTCTTCAAACAACACTCAAGTTTTCTAAGTTTGATTGAGACTTCAAGAGTTCTAATGTGTACTTAGAGTGTCACTAACTCGGAAGATCCCACCGTGATCATTACTATGTTAGTGAGCAGTGGGATAAGTCAATCAGATAGTATTCTTAAGGCTGCTGGAATGTTTAGGGAATATAAGTTTGTTTATCACTCAAAGTCCCACCGTGATCGCCATTATGTTAGTGTGTCGATGAGGTGGCTCAATCAGATAGTATCCTAGAGTTTAGTAAAGTAGTAAGGCCTACTGGAGGCTAGTGGAGTCGCCAGGTGGATTTTTAGTTGTTTTGAGGTATATGTGTGTGGTCCACCACCAATACTGTCAAAAACCAATCTAAGGAAGTTTTTTTGGGTTTTCTGAGTTTTTATGTGCAGCCTAGTTTGTAAGAGTGTTCTAAACCTGATTCATCACTTTGCTAGGATGGTGAAACAAAGAGTTTACTCTAAATGATTCTATAGGCTGATGGTTTGAGTTTAATGTTGAAGGACTAAAGAGTCTATAAGATTTCGCTATACTGTCATGTACTCAGAGTCCCACCGTGATCGCCATTATGTTAGTGTGGCGATGAGGTGGCTCAATCGGATAGTAGCCTAGAGTTTAGTAAAGTAGTAAGGCCTACTAGAGGCTAGTGGAGTTGCCAGGTGGATTTTTAGTTGTTTTGAGGTATATGTGTATGTTCCACCACCAATACTGTCAAAAACCAATCTAAGGAATTTTTTTGGGGTTTTATGAGGTTTTATGTGCAGCCTAGTTTGTAATAGTGTTCTAAACCTGATTCATCACTTTACTAGGATGGTGAAACAAAGAGTTTACTCTAAATGATTCTATAGGCTGATGGTATGAGTTTAATGTTGAAGGACTAAAGATTCTATAAGAATTCGCTAGACTGTCATGTACTCAGAGTCCCACCATGATCGCCATTATGTTAGGGTCCCTTGATTTGGCTGATTGGCAACCCAAATGACTGTGTAACATCAAACCAATCTTTGGAGCCCAAGGAGCTAGCCTTCTTGGACTCAGAGAGGGCTCTCTCTATTTGTGTAAGGGATATCTGTGTGTTTGTTTATTGTGTTCTGATTTTAGGCTAGTTATGAAGTAGGTTTTTTTGGTTTTGGTTTTTTAGGTTGTGAGGGATGAAACTGATCAAAGATATAAGATAGGTAAAAAGATGTCAGATCAACTAGGCTATGGGGTCGAAAAGGTCAAGAAAGCTTTCAGATGGTGATACAAGGCTGTTGAAGGGCCGATTTGATTCGAGGTAGAAAGGATATTTGGGCCAAATGGAGTAAAATGGACATCAAGTTTGTGAACAACAAAGGATTTCAAGCATAACTAGTTTAATAGCAGACATAAACATGTTAGGGAAAACCATTAATCATGAGAAATGTAACTATAAGCTAATCAATACATAGAAATAAACATTCAAGCCATGCATAGAGATATATAACTCTCTAACTTTGGGAAATGGCTATCAGACTTTGGGGAAATACACTTAAGACAGACAAACAACTCAAATCACATGGCACTAGAAGTTCTAAGAGATGAGTGCTAGGTAGATATTAAGAATTTCAAGATAGATCTGATAGTGTTGATGAAGAGGATTCAAATAGATTGAGGCATTGTCTTATAGCAGAATAGGAAAATTAAGGAGCTCATAAGTGTATGTCCCAAGACATCATTCAAGCTATCTAGTTTTGAGGAACAACTCAAATCCCTCACTAGGTAGCAAGAGGAGTGCAGTTGGGAGCTCCAGAGCATCCCTATACAGGAGTATGTAGATAATTATTGTAGCACTACCAAACTACCTTTATACATTTGGGAGAGAAAGGAAGAGCTCTCAAAATGGATCATGTTGGGTGACTAGGTGGAGCAGAATGAGTTGGGCATAAAAAAACATCAACGCAATAGACTTATTCCATGTGCAGGTATTCATGCATTATATCCCACAGGATAGATTGGCGAGAGATTATGAGTTGGTATTCTATTGATAAGATGATTCTTAAGAGGATAATCGTAGTTGGGGGCATATCATAGCATGGGCCCTTAGGCACAGAAAATGATAGAGGGATGAGTTGGTATCATAACCTAGAGGTCCCAGGACTTAGGTGGCATTGGGATCCAGGTGGATCTATTGATGGCAGGATTGGTTAGAGGATTGTTTTGGATCTAGGTATCGAAGGATCCATTCATGTCCGTTTAGTAGAGAAACATAGGGTAGCACAATGTTTTGTATGGGATATTCATACATATGTGGATTGGTTGAGGGAAAGCAATCTTGGGGCGAGAGTATTTGTAATATTCCCTTTTCTTGATATGGTCAAAATCGACGGAATATTCCCATGGTATTTACCTCTGTTTTTTTAGGGAAAATAATAAAATAAGGTTTCTAGAGAGTCCATCAAGCCTATAAAAGGGGATATGACGTAGGAATTTGGATCATCCTGAGATGTCTATCTATTTTTGTTTTGTTGAGAACTCAGATTAGCCAGTTCTACTCTGATTCGGGGTCAAAAACCCCACAGAGACTTTTGTTTGACGGATCCATTTAGAGTCCACAAGTATGCTTCAAATTTCAATTGGTCGAGTCTATTGATGAGACACCCTGCATGCCATTAGCAAGGGTTTCTATGTTAATCATTTCGGCAGTATTATTTGAAGTTATTAATTAAATGAAGTGGTTGGGTTTCAGATCCCTTTGTATTCTTGTTCCTATTGAAAGTTCATTGTAATCATAACACTAAAGTGTGCTAGATCTATTAAAATTAACGTTTGGGATCTCACACAGAAAATAAGAACCAACCACTCAATGGATCTTATTTAATAAAGAAAACCCTTTAAATATATAATCTATCAACTAAGTATTTATGGACCTTACTAAAAGAAGGAAACTTCATACATTAACTCCTAAGTACCCTAAATAAGGGAGGTGAGGCTAGGGCTCTAAAAATTTGATTAAATGTATTGAGTAATGAAAAAATTGATTGCTAAGTCTAAGAATTAAATGGGCCTAAGAACAAAAGGATACTAGGAATGGGATCTCAAAAATGAGGCTCTTATATCAATTTATATAGCTTAAGTGAGTGAGATGTTCGATACATGAAAATTTATGATAATAAAATATATATTTTCTCAAGGAAGCATCAAAAGCATTGACCTTATGTTTCCAAGATTAAGTCATATGAACAAGGGTTATTAATGTCCTTTATAAAAGATTTTCATGGTTGAATTCCATCTTAAGGAACGGAAATGGAACGTTGTGATACCTTTCAAGATTCAAACAATTCCTAATTGTTAGTTGCATACACAGTTGTAACTAAATTTTATAGTAAGTATCAAGCAATGGAGATTGTCATGTATTTTGTATTTTTGAGGTCACCAACTATTTCTACTTCAAGCATAAATTTATTTTTCATATATTATAATCCATTTTTGTATGAGAAACATGTAGAGAGACGATAAATGTTTTTCTTCCCGGTCCAAAGAGCATGTAAAATTAAGCATTGATCCAAGTGTAAGTTGAAAAGGATTAAATCGTACATATGGAAATGAACCAAAATAAGGCGATGTATCAATGCATAAGCTATTAGAGTTTTGCTTAGGCTCAAGACCTAAATCAAGTGATATTTATACCCATGTTAATGAAATATTAGGAACACCTATCAAAGGAGGTATTTGTGAGTTTTGCAGCTTGGCTTATGTTTCTAGGATTCTTGAACTTGAAATGTTATTCATATATCCTAGATAAAAAAATAAAGTGATAAGCCTAATATGCAAAGATATTACCAGTTGTTGTGGCTTCTTAGGACCTTGTTCTTCGCCATGCCAAAATACACTGAGCTTACAAATCTAAGAATGGCCTACAATACCCTTATTCACACTCTAGTACCAGACCTAGTTTTATGGCAAAGGTGTGACCAATTGTTCAACACACAATGAATCTAGGCAGTGGAGCATGGGTCCACTTCAAAGGATCAAGTGAGCCAAAATTGAAGATATTTTCTAATTTGGAATCATGATATATATTTGCCATTTTGGCAATTTTATAAATATTTTATTTTCAAGAAATAATTAAGTTGTTATGTAATAATTAGAACAACTAGGAATTTTCCACGCTCACACAACTGATTAATTTAGATAGTTGTCACACTACAAGATAATTTGTACCTATTTTTTTTGTTAGGAATCTCCCTATAAAAGGGAAGAGGAACTCATTTGTAGCGGTTCAATTTCCTATTCTAAAGGCCGCAATATTTTGCAATTTTTGCAAGTTCTTAGGCTAAACGACATGTATGTTTTTATGAAAGAATAATGAAGAAGTTTTTGGTGACCCAAGCATTGCTATGTGGACTATGTGTTCCTGTCCCAATTTATTATTTTCATATGTGTTTCTTTCCTCTTAGAAATTATGTAATTATAGCTGGTAGAACTCAATCTTGTATGTTAGATTTATCTATGTCATGTTATGGAAAATGGTACATGTAGATGTAAGATTGAAAGCCTTAAAATGCACTCCATGGTTTCTAATTTCATTTCCGTTATCTATACAATATTTTTCTAAAGTTTAGTGCACAAGATTCTATATCTATCCCTCTGCATTGGATTTCCTTCTTTAATTTCTTCCCTCACATATACTACACCATCTAAAGAAGTTTCACTATTCATGTGTAAGCGACCATTGTTGAACTTTAATTCTTTCGAATGATATGTTGTCAGTGTGTGTAATGTGATTGGTCTTTGAGTATGATTATTGAACCATATTTAAATCATTATATATTTTAATTTTGGACCAATAATGATTCATGTGCAAGAGACTCTAAGATATCTTAGGTATTGACCCTTCTCCTAAACTCGAGGGTTGTCTCTAGGAGCCACAACACTAATGACGTGGTAGACTCTTGTACAAATGAGTACATAGTTTTATGGAGGTACATCCATGAATAATATGAACTTTCAATTTCATCTAGTAGTGCACCAGTGCATCGATGTTCAACAATAGAATAAGTTGAACAACAAATTGTCTCCAGAAGTGGAGAAGGCCAAGAGGAATACATTCAAGGAAACTTAAGTGAGGAGCCAGTAGTAGTGAGCCGACATGATCATGAGGAGAAGCATGAAAAACATAGTATGCAGGATGATCCATTTCCAAATAACAAGTCAAAGGTTCAAGTTGAAGTCATGATAGTTGGGCATTTGGTGTAGACATATGCAAAGACGTTCAATAGGGAACGATAATTTCTAGGAGAGGACTGCTAGGTAAATATTAAGAATTTCAAGACATATCTTATGGTTTTGAAACAGAGGATTTAGAAAGTCTAAGGATTTGTCTTATAGAAGAACAATAAAATTGAGGAGCTCATAAGAGTATGTGCGGAGTCAACATTCAAGCTATCTAGTGTTGAGGAACATTTAATATCCATCACGACGTAGCAAGAGGAGTATATTTGGGAGCTCTAGAGAAACCCTCTACAGGAGTACGTATAAGACAGGGCTTGCAGCACTATCAACCCACCTTTATACATTGGTGAGAGCAAGGCAGAGTTCTCCAAATGGATCATGTTGGGTGTCTAGGTGGACCAACATGAGTTGGGAAACGAATAAAATCAACATGCTAGACTTATTCCATGTGCAAGTATTCATGCATTAGATCCCACAGGATGGACTAGAAATATATTATGAGTTGGTACTATATGGAAGGGATGATTCTTAGGAGGATACTCTTAGTCAAGGGAATATCATAGCATGGGCCTTAAGGCATAGACAATGACAGAGGGTTAAGTTGGTATAATAACCCAGAGGTCCCAAGACTTACGTGGCATTAGAATCTAGGTGGATCTATTGATGGAAGGATTGGTCAGAGGATAGTTTGGGATCTAGGTATCAAAGGATCCATTCATGTCTTTTTAGCAGAGAAGCATAGGGTAGAAAAATAGTTTGTATGGGATATTCATACATATTTTGATTGCTTGAGGGAAAGCAATCTTGGGGCGAGAGGATTTGTGATATTCCTTTTTCTTGATATGGTCAAAATAGACGAAATTTTCCCATGGTATTAACCATGGTATTTTCCCATTGTATTAACCGTGGTATTTTCCCATGCTATCTGCCCATGTTATTTGCCTCTATTTTTCGAGGGAAAATAATAAAATAAGGTTTCTAACGAGCCCATCAAACCTATAAAAGGGGATATGAGCTAGGAATCTGGATCATTCCGAGATGTCTATCTATTTGTGTTTTGTTGAGAACTCAACTTGGCCAATTCTAGTTTGATTCGAGGACGAAAACCCCATAGAGACTTGCATGTCGTTGGCAAGGGTTTCTATGTTAATAATTCTAGCATGTATTATTTGAAGTTATTAATTAAATAAAGTGGCTTTGTTTCATATCCCTTTTTGTTCTTGCTCTTGTTGAAAGTTAATTGTAATCATAACACTAAAGTGTGCTAGATCTATTAAAATTTTTAACGTTTTGGATCTTACACATAAAAAATAAGAACCAACCACTCAATGTATCTTATTTAATAAAGAAAATCCTTTAAAAATATAAGCTATAAACTAAGTATTTATGGACCTTATTAAAATAATGAAACTTCATGCATTAACTCATAAGTATCCTAAACAAGCGAGGCCAGGGTAGGGCCCTAACAAAGTGATTAAATATATTGAGTAACAAAAAAATTGATTCCTAAGTCTAATAATTAAATGGACCTAAGAACAAAAGGAGACTAGGAATGAGAGCTCAAAAATGAGGCTCTAATATCAATTTATATAGCTTAGGTGTGTGAGATGATGGATACAAGAAAATTTATGATAATAAAATATATAATTTCTCGAGGAAGCATTGAAAGAATTGATCTTATGTTTCCAATATTAAGCCATATGTACAAGGAAAATGAATGTCCTTTATAACATATTTCCATGGTTGAATGCTGTCTTAAGGAACTGAAATGGAACCTTGTGATACCTTTCAAGATTCAAATGATTCCTACTTATTAGTTGCATACATATTTGTATCTAAATTTTACAATAAGTATCAAGCAATGGAGATTGCCATGTATTTTGTATTGTTGAGGTCACTAAATATTTCTACTTTAAGCATAAATTCCTTTTTCATATATTATGATCCATTTTTGTATGAGAAACATGTAGAGAGAGGAGAAATGTATTTCTTCCCAGTCGTAAGAGAATGTAAAATTAAGCACTGATCCAAGTGGAAGTTGAAATGGATAGACTGTTACATATGGAAATGTACCAAAATAAGGTGATGCATCAATGCATAAGCTATTAGAGTTTCGCTTAGGCTCAAGAGCTAGCTCAAGTGAGGATTATACTCATGTTAATGAAATGTGAGAAACACCTATCAAAGGAGGGATTTATGATGTTTGCAACTTGATTTATGTTTCTAGGATTATTGAACTTGAAATGTTATTCATATCTTGTTTCTCCTAGAAAAATAAAATAAAATGATAAGCCTAATCTAAGACGTGTGTGCCATACTTGCACCACTCATTGAAGAATCATGAATAAAATAAAAATAGACATAAAATATATACCTAGTAACAAGTCATAACATGATCAAATGAGGTAATCATCTTCCTTGCTTTCGCCTAAAAGAAGGCATCCTCCGCATGTCTTTTGCATAAAAGAAAAAGTATTCTTATAGATGTGATCAATGTATGATATAAGTTATGCACGAATTCCAAAATATTGATGAGGGCATTTGTTTCAATTTGTACTTTGCATGAGTTCCTCAATCGTTCATGTAGACCTAGATAAGATTGAAGAGGCCATGCATTTCCATGTAGAGAAGAGGAACATGACGAAATATATAGCTATACATTTTCTAACTAGTCATCATTTATACCACTAATCTAAATTTGTTAGAAAAATCTTACCATAAAAGTGATCTCTAGAATAGGTGATCTACAAAGGACAAAAATCAAGGAGGAAATTATCAAATACTTTCCAATTTAAATATGGCAAATAATGTACATGTTGATTAGGTATTCTTATTGTAATAGCTTCAAATCATAGTTACCAAATTTGAATTTGAATTCGATTTGATACGGAAATCGATACGGAAAAAAGTTGACATAAAAATGGAGAATATACATCTTAAAAATACTAATTTTTTTTTTTTCAAAATTTAATTTAAATTGAAATGAACTAATATTATATTCAAAACTATCAAGAAATGTCATTAAATCTTTCCCTCAAAATTTTTGTTTACTTATGTTGAACATTAGCATTTTCTTTCTATTTAAGATAATATGTAAATAAGAAAAGAAGAAATGCATAAATTTATTTGTATCATAGATTGGGAAAACTTGTATGTAAAATCTTGGAGTCCAGTGCAACAATGAGATATTAAATATTAATAATAGGCATCAATTAATGTTTACATCCGAGAAAGTTTATTTCCTTGGGTCCATATTAATTTAACAATAAATGTGTGTACATTAATCTTTCTGATAAAGCCGAGAAAATAAATTTCTCAAATAAAATTCCATAACAATGTTGTCCAACATTGTAATCAATATCATCCAAAAAATCTGTATATAATAAGAAAAATGTGTTTTAAATTTTTTACAAATTTTAAAATATAAAACTTACTTTTCCTTTACAATATTATAAACTTAATATCTTTTTTTAAATATTATCTTCTTTCTTACAATGTTAGAATACCACATTTACTAATTTTAAATATTATTTTTTTCAATATAATTTTTTTCTAATTTTGTATTTAGAAATTATTAGTTTTTACTCTTCTTGATATAAAACTTTTTATTAATAAAAAAATCAATATCATATTGAATATTAATATACATTTTTCTAACATAAAACAAATTATTAATAACAATAAACGTACCATATTTACCAAATTATTAAACAAATCAAATCGTAATAACGAATTTTCGAATATTTTTGCCGACTTGATAACCATGCTTCAAAGCATAACTAAGATAACTTTCATATCTTTTATCTCTTTCAAAAAGTAGTATACCCTATCGTGCATAGGAAATAAAAATCAATCACTCATTATTTGATGAAAAGGTACACAAATTGACTATTTCTTTACTAAGAACATATTATTATTATTTTATATATGGGCGTCATAAATATGATAAAGTAAATATGATAACCTTAAAATGTTTTTAAGGTCAAAGGAAAAAAAGAAACCTCTCAACCCTTTCAACTCACTTGAACAACCAACAAGGAGATTGTGAGGTTAATTAATAGATTAATTCACAAGGTTGAGTTTTTTTTTGAGATATAAAGAAAATACTAATTATTTTTTCTTAAATAAATATTAATTTATGAATCTTTAATCATGTTTATATGTGGTTGAAATTTCAAAATTATATTTGTAAAATTGAATATGTGGTATGTTGTATAAGTTTGTTTTTGGGAAGAAGCCAAAAGAAACATGTTTTGGGAGAAGTAGACTTGGTGAAAGTCTAGACTAGTTGAAGGCCGAAGCAACTAACAAATCTAGTGAAAGAAATAGTAGAAAGAAGAATTGGTGAAAGCATATGTAGCTATCACAACTTGTAAAGAAGCAAGAAAATTTAGTGAAGTAGGTTGGTGTCTACAAAGCAATAGGGGGGACTCTGTATCCTATAAGTTGATGTCTAAAAAGCAATAGAGAAGATTGGTGTCTGTAATAGGTTGGTGCCTACAGGATCCTTCATATAAAGAAGTTTTGTGGTTTTCTCTCATAATTGTTTCCATGTATATCTTGTTAGTTGTTCAATATATGAGATGGATTTTTTTATGAGGTTTGAATGTTTAAATATGTAAAAATGACATTACACTGATCCGACCCCCCAAGTCTGTTATAATTTTGAATCCAACAATTGATATCAAAGTAGGTTCTTCAAAAGTAGTCTAACCATTCTAGAGGGACAAATGGATAGTATGGATTGTTCTTTCTCAAAGAAAGCCTAGTTCATTGATGGAGCAAATTATTCCTTATGGAAGTTAAGGATGATCTAATGCCTTTTGGTGCCGATATCCATATTTTGCAAATAATTCAAAGAAATGAATGTCATTCTAAGTGGTCTTGCATATTGATCATTTATTAAGGTAGTGGAGTGTGACTCTACTAAAGAAATTTGGAACAAAATTCAAGGTAGCTATGAAAGAGATGAAAAGGTGAAGAGGGTTAGGCTTCAAATACATAGAATGCAATTAGAAAGTTTAAAGATGAATGAAGAAGAAAACATTGTAAGCTTTTCTTTCATGTAAATGATATTTTGAACACTATAAAAACTTGATGAAATAATAATTGTTCAAAAAATGTTGAGATTTTTTCCAAATTTAATACAAAAATATTTTTAATTAAAAAATTTAAAAATTTAAAATATATAAAAATTGATTAATTCAATACCTAATATTTAATATAATCTTTTTCCATCCATTATCTGCTTTTTCCATCCATTATCTGGCCCTTACCCTTATCTAGACTGAGCCTTGGAATCAAAACATTATATTTACTATCAAACACTGGTAATCTTCAATGAAACATATGAAAATAAATACCTATTAATAATATTATATTTACTATCAAACACTGGTAATCTTCAATGAAACATATGAAAATAAATACCTATTAATAATGACTAATTAGCAAATACCATGAAAAGAGGACTGTTTTACCAGCCCAGACTCCGTACCAAAGGAGAAATGATAGTTTGTGTTGACATGTCTCACTGGCATACCAAATATACGACCGTGACATTTCAGTGATTTCCAGTAAAGTCTTCGGAAATTGTTTTTCAGAGGAAAAAAAATACACTGATTTATATTAGAGTATAAAACAGTACATAAACAACTATGATCTCAACTGTGAAGAGATGACAGTGAGATTCCACCCATCATAACCCAATTACATCAGCTCATTTATAGATAAAATGAGCCAGTGAAATAGGCCACCATTCATAATAGGAAACAGAGTTCCTTCCCATGATTCTATAAACTTCCTATGTGCATAGGAATACTATACATAATACTTCAAAATAAAAAAACTCCAGGCGACCATCAGCAATTAATAATTCAGATTATTGACTGTCCCAGCAAAGTAACCATAATCAAAAGGTAGACTGCAGTACATTAAACCCGGGCCACCATTGCTTCAGCTATGCAATATAATTCCTGTACCGGTCTTTTCCTACACCTGTAGAATGCATATATCCATGATGATAAACTTATAAATGTCCAGATTCCCATTCACTCTCGCCTGACTTTATAAAGTCTTCGGAAATTGACACATAGGCCAACGGTAATTTCAGTGCTTTTAACCTATCGACCGCTGAATTGAGAAATCCAGGCTACTGTGTAGGAAAATACTGTTGGACGTTGGGAACCTTACCAGCCCACACCGAAGAAGAAAACAATGAGGGAAGTCAAGTCAAGTCAGCAGTGTTGATTTCATAGAATTTCCATACATTCAAAAGTATAGAAATTACTGATTCTCGGTTTTAATATTTATTTATTGAAAGCTATATTAATTAGATTCCATATACTTCACTGTCAATCACTAAGATACTTGACTGTAAATCACTAAGACTTCAATAATTCATGGCAATCTATCATTTCTCCTTTCAATGGGTGTGGACATAAAGTGTAGATTGATCAAGTCAGTTATCTTGTTCCCATATTGGCAGATCTGTTGGGAAAAATCCTAAAAACAGATCTGCCAACACCATTTTCCCAGCCCACGCCGAAAAAGAAAACAATGAGACAAGTCAAGTCAAGTCAGCAGTGTTGATTTCATAGAATTTCCGTACATTTAAAAGTATAGAAATTACTAATTAGATTCTCGGTTTTAATATTTATTTATTGAAAGCTATATTAATTAGATTCCATATACTTCACTGTCAATCACTAAGATACTTGAGTGTAAATCACTAAGACTTCAATAATTCATGGGAATCTATCATTTCTCCTTTCAATGGGTTTGGACATAAAGTGTAGATTGATCAAGTCAGTTGTCTTGTTCTCATCGCTGATTGGCCATTACTAATATCTCTGTACCTAGCGCCATAGACTTTACTACTAATATTTTCAAAATCTGTAAAAAATATCCTTTAAATGAAGTCTTATCATCTTTTAAATAAATCAGCTAATTTTCCAGCAGGACCCTGTCGATTCAGTGTAACTGTTTGTTAGTGTCACTTGGAAACTACACCCACCTCAACAATTTGAATTTTTATCTTATGCATTAAAGCTGAAGTTGTCGCAAGAATGATAATTAACATTAAATTTATAGCGTTTTCCTAATGTCCACAATTAGATAAGAATGACAACTTTTAATTTTAACTTGCACAATCTCCGGCGGTGGAATGTGAAATTTACAAATCACAAGAATATGTTTATTTATAGAATAATTCCCGTCATGTTTTCTGAGATACCTTATAGAATTTGTATTTTAATTAACTTTCAAGAGAGTGTAATAAACTAAAATTGATATTATGAATCATCATTTTTTTAATAGAAGAAAACTACATATACTTTTATTAAAAAAAATAGTTACATGAATTTTTTTTTCAATGTTTTTCCCACATCGTTCACCAGTAACAAAATGTAAAATAGTTACATAAATTTGTTATTTTCAATGTTTTTCCCACATTGTTCACTAGTAACAAAATCTTTCTCTTAGTAGAGTACTATTTAACATCATTCCTCATTTTTCACTAAAACAAAATCTTTTTATCAGTAGATTACTATTTAACATTATATGTGCTTAATTGTTTTTCATTTTTAATGAAATCTCTCAATGAGTAGTAAAGTACTATTTAACATTATCTCTCATTTTTCATTAAAACAAAATCTCTTTCTCAGTAGAGTACTATTTAACATTATCTCTCATTTTTTATTAAAACAAAATCTCTTTCTCAGTAGAGTACTATTTAACATCATATGTGCTTAATTGTCTCTCATTTTTCATGAAATCTCTCAATCAGTGGTAGAGTACTATTTAACATCATCCCTCATTTTTCATTGAAACAAAATCTTTTTCTCGATAGAGTACTATTTAACATCACATATGCTTAATTGTCTCTCATTTTTCATGAAATCTATTTAATATAGACTATAATATATTATTATTATATTTTTTTTCTATGAAAAATATATTAATTAATTCTTATAATGAAAAATATTGTATATATAAAATAGGTGAGAATTATATTAAGAAATTTTTATAATGGATGAGGATTGTATGTTTATATGATTCATTAGCAAATAGTTGATTTGATTTTTTAGCAAAATGTCATGTTTTAAGATGGAAGTATTGACCTTAATTTGATTAAGTGATATCATTAAAATGAGAAGGTTGATGAGAGAAATTCAAAGGGCAACCTTAAAGAGAAGGGGATCAATCAAGGGCATGACCAAGAGAGAGGAGGTCAATAGAGGAGGCCAGAAGTAACATAAGAGGTGACCAACAAAGAGTTTGGTGACAACATATGTTGTTTTGTTTTTTTTTGTGACAAGTGGAAACAATAAATGGGGCAATTTTGTGCTTGCTTCACATGGGTTTGATCCATCCACTACCACTATAACCACTAGGTGCACCATGTCTATCCCTAACATGGACACAAGGTAGTTGTGGTTTCATCCAATGACCTCATAATCGTAACATAATATGTTTGGCCAAGTGTTATATGTGGGATTCTATCAATAGAGCCAAAACCATGTGAATGTAAGCTATCATCAACAATAGCAACCATAATTGTCATTGTTGTCAAAGACATCGTGTAAGATAAATAGGTCATTGAGACCTAGCTTCTTAGTAACAATCCCTCAAGCATGTAAATGGTAGTTAGGTCGACTGTTACATGAATTTATTCTTGTTGTATGCCATTTTCTAAAGAAAAATAGTACTATATATGTGTTCTGTTTCAGTAGTGAAAGTATAGGATTATCACACTTGGAATGTGGGTCATACTTGATGAGGATGGTTAAAATAAATAAATGAAAGGATCATTTTTATGATGACATCTAAACTTAATAAAAAAATTTCAAGCCTATAAGAGAGTGTGTTTTGTTAAGTAAATACATATTTTTTACTTTTACATGTGAAATAATGAGATATGGTTATGTTTTGTATGAATATTTCAACCACTAACTCAATTGTCGACCAATAGTAGGGATAACCATCATTATCTATTATCCATAAATGTGAGCTAACTCATCAACATTATTCAAACCTAGTGGTGGTATGTGAGGGGTTAGGCTTTCACCTAGAACAAATGCTTCCAGATGCTCAACCATTAATATGTTTCCTTATATTCACATAAGGCGAGCTAAGAAAAAACAATTTTAGCTCATACTCCAAAACCAATATTTTATATGACTTTCCTCAAAGGAGTATCTCTTTTTTCTACAAAAGTAATTATTATTAGTAAATTATTTTTAATTTTGAAATATTTTATTTTGTCTCTAGCAATTTAGATTTTGCGTCACCATAGCAAGAAGAATATAGATTTCATGGAGCTTTTTTTCACGACATTGGGAATGATTATAGACCAATTGAGCATTTAAGCACTAATTTTATGTAAGGGTTGTAATGTGCATATTATGAAGTTAAAATTATTATTTTGTATAGTTATCTTGTGCGGATTTCTCCATGAGGTGTGGGAAATAAGCTATCAGAAATAGTTCATCCCTCCCATACAATATTTTTATATTTTTATCATTCAAAAGAAAGAAAATTGTAGCTCAAAAAGAACTTTCCAATAATTCTTTTAAAATTGTATATTTAAGAACTTGTATATATATAAAATTATATATAAAAAGAGTTCGCAAACAATATATTACCTATTACAATCAATATCTCATTCATATAGATATTTTTTTGTCAACAATTTTTAGATCTACATACTTTTACATACACCTTGGATATTCGCCATAAATAATAGCCTGCTTCTTTTGTGAGACATTACTTAACTCCAAGTACAATATGACAACATGCACTCTTACTCTGAAATTCTCATTATCTTTGATTTGTGTGCTCTCACTGAGTTCTCTTTTGAATTTCTTAATTGGCATTGAAAATGTTCTCTCTTATGTTAAATACGTTGTTTTCTTGTGTTGTTTTATCTTTTGCATTATTTTGTATTTAATGGTCAAGATTTGGTTTAGTTCCCTCCTTCAACACATTTAGATGAGAATTGAGTTTGTAGCAACCTTTCATTTTATAAAAAGTACTATATTCCTTCTTTTCAGCAAAAAAAAATAAAAATAAAAATAGCATTTGCCTCTACTCAACCTAAAGAAGAATGGAATATAAAGGTTGAATTGAGTGGATACACTAGCAATTGCACCACATGTTTCAAAAGAAATGTCGTAAGGCAATAACATAGGAAAGAGTAGCCTAGAAGAAATAAGTTGTTGCAGAGAAGGAGCCATCGTAAAGGAAAGAAAGACAAATTTTGCTTCCATGGAAGCAAGTCGTGGAGGTTTCAAAGATATTGATGAGAAGAGTTATCAACTAGAAAATTTTGTTATAGATATTGAAATAGGAAATTTTGGGTGAAAACATATATGTAAACCAACATAATGTGTTCACATATATACAAATTTTGTTATAGATATTGAAATAGGAAATAGGGAGTGAAAATCCTTTGGTGGTTAATAATCCTCCAAAACAAGCATGAAATGAGCATGTAACTCAAATAAGATATTTTAAATACAGTCAAGTACAATCTATATAGCATAGATGTAAATAAAGAGAATTTTTATTAACAGAAATTGAGTTTACTCCAAGGTCATCTACATATCAGAGCACCAATTGCATGCTTGTCAGAAATTGTATATGAAGAACAATAGTCCTGGTATACAAGAATGCAAATATCATTTTATTATGGAGACATTTTTGGAAGGAGATATTGTTATTTATGTTATGGTTTATTTTCTTAACTCCAAACTTGGTTTAGTATTTTTCTATATACATAAGAAAAAAGAATACAAAGTGATTTCACAAATTTAAGTTTTAGTTTTATATTTTATAAGTACAAATCTAGTTTCTTATTAAAATATTTTACACGCATCTATTTATTCAAATAAATTATATTATGAATATGTTTTCTCCTATTATTTGATTACAAAATTATTGTACTCCTTGCTAAGTAAAACAACTTTGTTAATAAATAATTGAATGCCAAATTGAAATATTACTCAAGCTAGAACTACTATAATATACACAAGTGATTTTTTGATGTATAAATTATTTGTTTTATATGTAGTTCAATTTCCATTACCTATTATCTTCAAACCCCATGAGGAGGTATTTAACATGGGAGTCAAATTTAGGTAAATAAACATTCACAATGTCAACTTGGACAAATAGAAAATTATAATCCTAAAATTCTCTTACCTAATCCTTTTTTTAAATATATAATTGAACTCCATTTATTAAAAACGAAGGCAATATAGAATAAACTAAAATTGAAGAAATGAGGCCACTAATTCATGATTGAACACTTCTAGATAAAGTAAATTAGGTGATCAACAATATTTTTTAAGGTATATCTATCATAGCACAAGCTTAATTCTTAAATATATTTTTAAAGTACAAATATCTAAGAAATATAGTTCAATTATTAGGCATTATAAATTCCAAAGAGGTGAAGGTAAATGAGTTGGCATCAAGAAATATGACATCAACACCTAGAAAAATTGCAAAACATCAATCTCAATATGGCATAACTGCTTATTGACAGGTGTTGTTGGGAAAGGAACTACATCAAATCGGTTGATGTAAATGAAAAGAAGAATGTACAAAACATTAAGCAAAAGCTTATGGAGACATTAAAAATTAGGATTCAATAACATGAGAATGATGAACTTGCATGTTGGGCTAATATATGTAGGAAACCTTATCAAGATAGACTTGAGTAAATTGAGCGGTTTTTGTTCGAAATTATTGTATAAGATCAAAAATTTGGATGGTTTTTAGATAATATGGATGTCATAACAGATATCTATTTTCAAATTTTTAGTGTCTTTGGCTACCATGAATCTAATAGGATCCATTTCAACTGAGAATGTCAAAAAATCATTGTGTGAATGATAACTTGTGACATCCCTAGTCATTTTCTTTGATTTTGGATCACGTTACAAACTAATAACTTGTGAAATCCCTAGCCATTTCCTTTCATTGTGGATTTTGGTTATAAACTAGAATACACTCACTCTTCGGAACACTCTACAGTATATATTGGATGGAGGGAAAGGTTATGTTAAAACTTGTACAAAAAACCCCTTAGGCTTGTCTCAACTTACTCTATTGTTAATCACATAGTGTCAATTTTGTAAAACTATAATCTACAATAAGGACTGAGTGAGTTTCTTCTTTTGTAAGTTTTGTTTGGAGTTGAAAAATCAAAAAAATTATAAAAGCTAAAATTATGTAGTGAAAAACTTTGTTAAAAATTTAAGGAAAAAAAAAAAAAGAACATGTAATATTTTTTTAGTGACAATTAGGTAATTAAATAAATGTATATAGTTTTTTTTTTTTAACGAAAGAAATTTGATATTCATTAACAAAAAAAATCTAAAAGAATATGTATGTAGTTACAAACTATTATAATTAAGTAATTAAAAGTAAATTTAATGTTATTTAAGAAATGAGAATTATGAACATTTTTCATTATTGTTCAAGATAAATCATGTCTGTTGAGATTTTCTGTTTTAAATAAAATAGGAAAAATCTCAGTAGGTGACAAAAATTAGGAATTAGTTCCTAGATTAGCTCCAGTTTGTTGGGAGGGAGTTAATGCATCCTAAATTTGAGTTGAGAGGATTTATGAAGTTTATTTAGATTCTCTTTTGCTATATAACGGTATCCATACGTTTGTTTTGGAGAGGGTGTGAGAGTTTGTAATCTCCTGTTTGATTAATAAAGAATTGCCGATGCCTATGTTGTGTGGACGTAGCCCAGATTGGTTGGGTGAACCACGGTAAACCTTCTGTGTTTTCCTGTGCATGATTTATTAGCTGTGTATTAGTTGTTTAATGTTTTCCGCTGTGATAAATCCAACAATTGGTATCAGAGCTTCTGTTGGAGTGCGTTGAACGCTGGTGCGTAGAGTGCGTGGAGTGCGCCAGTTGAACGCTGGTGTTGCTGCTGAACACACAGTGATATATGCTGGTGGAGATCAGCATATAGGTCGTTTACCAAAATTGCGTGGTATGGCGTGCTGGTAACTGCTGTTGCGTGGTGCTGGCTGTGGACGTTGACAGGTGCTATTGAATGCTGGTGTGGTGCGGACGGATAGTCCATTCGTTGCTGGAGCTGGTGAGATGGAAAATTCCACGCTCGATTTCATTTCGCGCTGGTAATGTTTGCTGGTGCTGCGTGGTGCTGCTGAGCCATCTGCGTGGAGGTAAAACGCTGTTGTGCGTTGAAATTATTGAACAGCGTTGAAATTTAAGTCGACCTGCAGTCTATTAAACGCTGGTTCATATGCCATTTATTTTGAAAGTGTTTTCATAAATCGATCTTGGAAAAAGGTCAAATATGAAATCGATTTTGGAAAGGAGATTCTTCAACAGTTAATGAATCGATATATATAAAAGCTCAAATATGAAATCGATATTTTTTTTTTATAAAGGCATATTGAAAATCGATTTGGAGTTTATGAAATCGATTATTAAAGTTTTGTAAAATGTCAAATAAAATCGATATACATAATCGATTTTTTTATAGTTTTTTTTTAAAAATCGATATGTAAAGAATTTGAAAAAGGGGCTTTTATGCCATTATATTATAAGGTGAAGGGTCTTATTTGGAGCAAAACCAATGCCAAATGAAGGGCGTAATTTCATCCAATAATTGCAGAATTTTTTTTTTTAAAACAGCGAAGGCAATTGTACAATAAGGCAGTGTTTTATTTATTAAAGGCAAAGGCATTTTTTAAACACAAACTTCATTGATTTAAAGTTGTTTTTTTGGAGATTATTATGTTTTTTGCTGATACAAGATGGCGAAAACTCAAAATGCCCGGTTTGAAATTGAGAAGTTCAATGGCAAAAACAACTTCGAGATCTGGAAGGTAAAGATGCATGATCTCCTGGTTCAACAAGGCGTGGCAAAAGCGCTGTTGGGGAAAAGAAAAAAGCCTTCTTCCTTGACGGAGGATGAATGGGATGAGTTGGATGACAGAGCTCTAAGCGCAATTCGGTTATGTCTGGCGGATGACGTTCTGTTCAACATTGTATCAGAGAAGACCGCCGCAGGCTTGTGGTCGAAGCTCTACATGACAAAATCCTTGACAAATCGGATTCTCCTGAAGCGACAGCTTTATGGTTTGCGGATGAAGGAAGGTACCTCGATTACTGACCATCTGAATGTTTTCAATACTCTATTGGTACAATTACAAAGTCTAGATGTAAAATTTGATTCAGAGGATAAGGCAATAACTCTATTGTGTTCATTACCCGAATCGTGGGATCACTTTGTTACTTCCATAAGCTTTAGTACTGCAGACATCCTTGAATTTGACGATGTGGTTGGAGCTTTGTTGTCCGAGGAGACCAGGAAGCGGTCGAATGCTGACACCTCTATATCAGAGGCAATGATGGCTAGAGGTCGTTCTAGAGAAAGACGCTCTGGTAAGCGCACCGATTCACATTCAAAGTCGAAAGGGAAGAAGAGCAAAGTAAAGTGCTGGTTTTGTGGCAAATCGGGGCACTTGAAGAAAGACTGCTGGAAGAGACAACAAACAGAGAAGAAAGGAGACTCTTCGACAGAGAAGAAGGAGGAAAATGCAACAGATACAGGTTCGGCATCTGGTTCAGGTATGAGCGACAAAGTGTTGTCTGTTAATATGTCAAATCATGATCAACATTGGTTGTTAGATTCCGGTGCATCAAACCACATGTGTATTCATAGAGAATGGTTTAAGACATATAGATCAGTTAATGATGGAGTCGTGTACATGGGTAATGATGTCACATCTAATATTGTTGGGATGGGAAGTATACAACTGCAAATGTTTGATGGCACAACTAAATTGTTAACAGATGTGAGACATGTTCCAGACTTAAGAAAAAATCTAATTTCTTTAGGAGCATTGGATACGAATGGATATAAAACTGTAATTCAAGGTGGAGTTATGAAAATCTATAAAGGTATCTTACTAGTAATGAAAGCTAAGAAAGTAGGAAATCTGTTTCAGTTAGAAGGAAGAACAGGGTCAGTTCATGTGTCTACGGTGTCTGAACATGACAGTAGTTCCATTCGCCTATGGCATCAAGGTTGGGCCATATGAGCGAAAGAGGGTTAAAGATTTTGGCTGATCGCAAGTTACTTCCTAATCTAAGGTCTGGAAAGTTAGATTTCTGTAAGCATTGTCTGTTTGGAAAACAAAGTAAACAAAAATTTAAAACAGGCAAACATACTAGTAAAGGGATACTTGATTATATTCATTCAGATGTTTGGGGTCCAGCCCCTACAGCGTCATATGGTGGCTCGTCATATTTTGTGTCGTTCATTGATGACTTTTCTAGGAAGGTGTGGGTCTACATGTTGAAAAGAAAGTCTGATGTTTTTTCAGTTTTCAAAAAGTTTAGAGCATTGGTAGAAAATAGCATTGGTAGAACAATAAAGTGTTTAAGAACTGACAATGGTGGTGAGTTTACTTCCAAGGAGTTTGACAGCTATTGCAAGGATGCAGGGATCGAGAGACATAAGACCACGGTTTATACTCCTCAGCAAAATGGAGTTGCTGAACGCATGAACAGGACTCTTCTAGAGAGCAAGGAGTATGCTGAGTAACGCCGGGTTGCAAAAGGAGTTGTGGACGGAAGCGGTGGCAACAACTTGTTATGTGATAAACCGATCTCCATCGACGGCAATAGACTGCAAGATTCCGCAAGAGGTATGGAAAGGACACCCTTGTGACTATTCTAAACTCAGAGTGTTTGGTTGTGATGCATATGCTCTAGTGCCTAAACATCAGCGAACTAAGTTAGATCAAAAGTCTAAAAGGTATATCTTTGTTGGGTATGGTGTTGGAACAAAGGGATATAGATTGTGGGATCCTACTACCCGCAAAATCATCATCAACAGAGATGTAAAGTTTAATGAATCCTCTCTTGTACAGTTTGATGTAGATAGTAGATTGAAACAGGATGATGTATCTGATTTACAACACATTCAGTTTGAAAGCTCTTCTAATGATAGTCATGATGACCATAGTTCAGATTCTAGTCATGAACAGGTTTCAGATACTAGTTATGAACAGGGTTCAGATATAGAGCGTGAACAGGTCTCAGATGCTGGTCATGAAGAAGTTCCTACAGATGGTAGTCACCCAATTGCGGAAGCACCAGAAACATCCTTAAGGAGGTCGACAAGAATCAAACGGCCACCGAGAAGGTATGATGATTATGTTACTTCAGTTGCATTTACTGCTAATGACGATGAACCTCTGTGCTATCAGGAAGCTATAGAAGGTTCGAAAAGTGATAAGTGGAAAGCAGCTATGAAGGAAGAAATGATGGCCTTAGGTAAGAATGGCACATGGGATCTGGTTGAACTTCCGAAAGACAGGAAAACTGTGGGGTGTAAATGGGTTTTCAAGCTGAAACGGGGTGTGAATGATACGGAAGACAGGTACAAAGCGAGACTGGTTGCAAAAGGGTTTTCTCAGAAAGCCGGCATTGACTTTCATGAGATTTTTTCACCGGTGGTTAAAATTGTTTCAATTAGAATTGTGTTAGCATTAGTGGCTTTGCTTGATTTAGAGTTGCAGCAATTAGATGTTAAGACTGCATTTCTACATGGAGACTTAGATGAGGAAATTTATATGGAACAACCGGAAGGGTTTGTTCAGCATCGCAATAAGAAATTTGTCTGCAGGCTCAAGAAGTCATTGTATGGTCTGAAGCAGTCGCCTCGACGGTGGTACAAGAAATTTGATTCTTTCATGTTGAGTCAAAAATATATAAGAAGTGAATATGATCATTGTGTTTACTTTAAGCAGTTAAGTAATGGCATGTTCATTATCTTAGTGTTGTATGTTGACGATATGATTTTAGCAAGCAAAAGCATTGAAGAAATCAATAGGTTGAAGACTCAGATGGCAAGGACGTTTGATATGAAAGATCTAGGAGCAGCAAGACAGATTTTGGGCATGGAGATTTTCAGAGACAGGAGTAATGGTAAGTTGTGGCTATCACAACAAAAGTATGTTGAGAAGATACTCTTGAGGTTTGGTATGAACAATGTGAAGCCTGTTTCAGTCCCTTTTGCTTCCCATTTTAAGCTTTCTTCGAGTTTATGTCCTAATACAGATGAAGAAAAGGATTATATGTCTCGAATTCCATATGCTAATGTAGTAGGATGTTTGATGTATGCGATGGTCTGTACTCGACCAGATATTTCACATGCAGTTGGGGTTGTCAGCAGGTACATGGAAAATCCGGGTAAAGAACACTGGTCAGCAGTGAAATGGGTGCTTCGGTATTTGAGAGGCACAATTAGTTATTGTATCACTTACAATAAGAGTAGTGAATTTGTTTGCGGATATGTTGATTCCGATTTTGCGGGTGATTTGGATAAGAGAAGGTCAACTTCAGGGTACGTCTTTACTCTTGCAGGTGGAGCTATCAGCTGGATGTCAAAGCTACAGAACATTGTTGCTTTATCCACTACTGAAGCAGAATACATTGCTGCTTCTCATGCTTGCAAAGAGGCAGTTTGGTTGAAAGGTTTGCTTGGTGAATTTGGTAGGTTACAGGACAACATCAGGTTACTTTGTGATAGTCAAAGTGCGATACATTTGGCTAAGAATCCGGCCTATCATAGTAAATCAAAGCATATTCCAATTAAGTACCATTTTGTAAGACATGTTATTACTGAAAGGGGAGTCTCTCTTGAAAAGGTGCATACAAAGGAAAACTGTGCAGACATGTTCACGAAACCAGTTTTGTTGGAGAAGCTGCATTGGTGTTTGGCTTCTCTTGGCTTGCAGAAGAGATAAAATAATAATAACAGGGCATCAGGCTAATTGTTGTCAAGGTGGAGATTGTTGAGATTTTCTGTTCTAAATAAAATAGGAAAAATCTCAGTAGGTGACAAAAATTAGGAATTAGTTCCTAGATTAGCTCCAGTTTTTTGGGAGGGAGTTAATGCATCCTAAATTTGAGTTGAGAGGATTTATGAGGCTGTTAGATTCTCCTGCTATATAACAGGTATCCATACGTTTGTTTTGGAGAGGGTGTGAGAGTTTGTAATCTCCTGTTTGATTAATAAAGAATTGCCGATGCCTATGTTGTGTGGACGTAGCCCAGATTGGTTGGGTGAACCACGGTAAACCTTCTGTGTTTTCCTGTGCATGATTTATTAGCTGTGTGTTAGTTGTTTAATGTTTTCCGTTGTGATAACTCCAACAATGTCCTGTGAAATAATTTGAAAATTTAAAAAAAGATCACATATTTTAAAAATTTCCATTATTAATTTAATTTTTATATATTACGAAATGCTACTCATGAATAATATAGAACAAGAAAACTATGTATATTTGGATGTACGAAAATTTAGATACATTTTATTAAGTAAAATTTTAAAAGAGTAATGGTTATAAACAATTAAAAATAATTTTATTAAATAGTTACTTTAGATCTATATTATTAGAGGGGTCAATTCTCTTTTCACTCTAAACCATCTTAATTCCCCCCTTTAAATAAACTATTTTCCACATGAATACCATGGATCAATACGATGGGTTGTTTTTATAGTTTATTATTATTTTATTTACCATGGGTAAATAGATTGATTGAGAAAGAAAGGTTCAAAGATGTGAACATTGTCATTTGCACAGAGCCAAAAATTTAATGTTTATGTATTTTGCATACTTTTTTTTATTCATTAGACTAATTTATGTAAAATTTAGTTTTATTAAGTTATTAATTTTAATTTTATTAAAAAAAATGAGGTTAGAATATAACAAATTACCATAATAGCAAAAGTAATGAACACGATCATTTTCACAAACCCAAAAATTTAATGTTTGTGTATTTTACATAGTTTTTTATTCATTAAACTAATTTATGTAAAATCTAGTTTTATTAAGTTATTAATTTAAACTTTATCAAAACAAATTGAGAGTAAAATTTAACAAAGTTTTAATAACATCATTTTAACTTAAAAGTCACCAAAACCCAAATTCAATCTAACTTATTAAAAAGAAAAAAAACTAACATTATAAAAAACATATATAAAACTATTTACTTGTGGATCTAATGGCCTAAAAAATTTCAATCCTTTGACATTTGATCCAATGGTTCAGAGATGGACACAATGGCAGCTAGTAGGCTTGTCTCAATTTACTCTATTATTAATCACATAGTGTCAATTTTGTAGAACTATAATCTAAAGTAAGGACTGAGTGGGGTTTTCCTTTTGTAAGTTTTGTTTGGAATTGAAAAATAAAAAAAATTATAAAAGCTAAAATTATGTAGTGAAAAACTTTGTTTAAAAATTTATGAAAAAAAAGGTTGTGTGAGTTTGACATCATATAATATGAAAATTGTTTATGATTATAAAGTAAAAAACATGTAATATTTTTTTAGCTACAATTAGGTAATTAAAGATATGTATATAGTTTTTTTTTTTAACTCAAGAAATTTGATATTCATTAACCATCCAAAAGAGTATGTATGTAGTTACAAATTGTTATATAGTTACAAACTATTACAATTAACTAATTATAGGTAAATTTAATGTTATTTAAGAAATGAGAATTATGAACATTTTTCATTATTGCTCAAGATAAATCATGTCCTGTGAAATAATTTGGAAATTTAAAAAAACACAAATATTTTATAAATTTTCATTATTAATTTAATTTTTTATATCTTAAGAAATATTGTGATTTTCTACCTTCAAAATCATAGGTATTTTTGGTGTAGTTCCTTCATATTTAATCTTTACCACTTCCTATTGAGTCACCTATGTATTAGTTTTTCATGATCTTTGAAAATATTCAAAAGATCAGTGATCTCCCTGGTGTCTACCGCGTTCTTGTTTTTTAGTGTCATTGATATGAATTTGGTTTCATTTGTTCTTGGTGAAGATAGTAAAAAAGGTATGTAGAGCTGGCTTTCATCACTTCAAGAGAAGTAAAAATAAAACTATTGAGAAAATAACTGCAACACCTAGAGAGATTCGGTAGCATTTATGGAATTGGCGAACATGTCTTGTTCTTCAATGTTGGCTACTCAACATAGATTTATTAATATTGTATAGAAGAAATGAATTTGTATTTAGATTATATTACATTAACAATGAAATTGCCAAAATTCATGGCAGACTTTCCATCACATTTGTAGAGAAAATTATAACACAGTGTCACACTTTTCTTATGAGAGCTAAATGCTCCTATATGCGCGATGGATTTCATCATTAAGAGCAATAAAAACAAGTTTATTGTGAAAAAAATAAAGCAAATTATAACATAGTATCACACTTTTCTTATCAAATATAAATGCTCCTATATGAAACAACTATGTATTTCATCACTTAAGAGCAGTAAAAACAAGTTTATTGAGAAAAAAAATCCAACAAATTTGTAGAGAAAAGTATAACACATGATAACACTGTTCTTTTTAGAGCTAAATGCTCCTATATGCAGCAATGATGGCTTTCATCAATATCAGAACAAACAATTGTATTGAGAAAACAACTCTAGCACTGAGAGAGATTTGGAAGCAACTGTTGAATTGAGAGATTTGGAAGCAACTATTGAATTGGTGAACATGTCTTGCTCTATGGTGTTGGATATTGGGCATAGATTTCTTGATATTGTATACAAGAATGTAAATTTTCATGCAGCTTATACTACATTAACCATGAAATTGTCAACATTTAGGGAACACTAGCCATCACATTTGTAGAGAAAATTACAATAGAGTATCACATTTTTCTTATCATATCTAAATGTTCCTATATGCAACAACTACTGCAAGCTAGAATAATAAGAGAAAGAAGAATCTTGTTTGGGACTTGAGATAGATTCATACTCTACACATCTAGAGTAAAGCTTAATAAAACAAAACTCACCATACTTTGAATTTTTGAAATAAATATCTTAAAAGTTAAAATATAAATTTAATACATTTTACTCAATTACACATTTAACAATATTCATTTAAAAAAATACAAATAAAAATTACCATTTTAAATAAAACTATTCTAAATAAAAAAAATTACAAAGAATAACATTAATTACCATGGCCCTCGTGTACATTCCTCTTATTACTTATGTTTGTAACTTATTCTTAATCACATAGTGTCAATTTATTAAAACTATAATCTACAAGCCTCACTTTTTATAGCTTTGGTGGAAGGATAGAGTATCTAAATTCTCTTACCCTTTAAGAAGCATCCTCAATTACTGTATCGCCCACCTCGACATCCAATCTAGAAATCTTAGGTTATTCTAAATTGATCAAGAGTACATAATTTTTAGGGTGGTGTTTTACGTGCACTAAAATTCCCATGAGGTCCATCACTATGTAAGCGATTCATTGCAACCCTAGATATATTCTATGAGTTGTTATAATTTTTTGCTTGTGGCTACAACTTTGTTCTGGTTGTCACCTAGTTATCATGATTCAAAACTTTGGTATCATCTCAGATCCTTATAACATTATATATATTATGTGAGCTGATGTGATGTTTCGTTTATCACAATGATTCAAAATTCAATTATTATACCACAAGATTGACTTTCTCATTATCTGTTTTGTTTATTGGGTGGGGTTTTAAAAAATTGGAGAGTAAATTGAGCAGTTATTATTAGAAATTGTTGTATAAGATGGAAAATTTGGATGGTTTGTAAACAATATGGATTCCATAACAGATATCTATTTTGAATTTTTTAGTGTCCCTGGCCACCATTTCAACTGAGAACGTCAATACATCACTATGCGAATGATAACTTGTGGCATCGCTAGCCATTTTCTTTGATTGTGGGTCAAGCTATAAACTAATAACTTGTGAAATCTGTAGCCACTTTCTTTAATTGTGGGTTTCAAAAACTCGAGAGTAAATTGAGCGGTTATTGTTAGAAATCATCAATGCATCTAATAGGATCCATTTCAACTGAGAATGTCAACGCCTCACTGTGCATCTAATAGGATCCATTTCAACTAAGAATATCAATACATCATTGTGTGAATGACAACTTGTGACATCCCTAGCCATTTTCTTTTATTGTGGATCAAGTTATAAACTAATAACTTGTGAAATCCCTAGCCATTTTCTTTGATTGTGGATCAGGTTATAAACTAGAATACACTCTCTCTTCATAAGACTCTGGAATATATATTGGATGGATGGAAAGGTTACGGTAAAAATTGTACAAAAAACCCCTTATGGTTGTCTCAAATTACTCTATTGTTAATCATATAGTGTCAATTTTGTAAAACTATAGGACTTAAAAATGGGAAAGATGCTATTCATAGAACACAGTGGCCTCACGATGAAGTTGCGGTCTCTCTAGAAGAAGAAGGGTATTTCCAACATGATGGAAAAATCTCGTGGAAGATGAAAGAAATTTCATTCATCTGTTTTATGATATTTTATTATGGGGACTCTATGTCTACAGATAGTAATGATGAAATCAAAGCTTACTATCAAGCATTGCCCCTCTTGGATGTTTTTGAAGCTTCAAATAAGAGAACCCACACACACATACAAATATATATACTTCTAGGTTGAAATGTACAAAAGAGTATGATTAAATTAAAAAAATTAAAAAATACTTGATCATATCATGCAAACTAAATTTATATTTCACATAAGAGCACAAATATATACTTCATAGCTAGGAGTATTGTCGACTTTTACAACTAGGCATATTGTTGATAGTTTTTTAGAGAAAAAATTGTGCACCTTTAGATAACATTACATATCGCATCTGCCTTCATCTACACTCTTCTTCTATATGCTATTGAGTATGCTTATCGGGTTTCCTTTGCAACATTTGGTGCAAATACTAGTTTATATATTAAAAAATACTACTTATGAATAATAAAAGAATTGTAACATAAATAATATATAACAAAAAAAACCATGTATTTTTGGAATAATAAAATAGTCGTTAGAACAAAGAAGATTATGTATATTTGGATGTATGAAAATTTAGATGCATTATATTAAGTAAAATTTTAAAAGAATAATGGTTATAAACATTTAAAAATAATTTTATTAAATAATTAGTTTAGATCTATATTATTTATGAGATAGATCAATTCTATCTTCACTCTAACAGAGCTTTGCATATCAAGACATTTGATCTCTCTCGGCTCTTGATATTGATCTAGGCCATCTTAATTCCCCCCTTTAAATAAACTACATTCCCCATGAATACCATGGGTCATTGACCCATGGACTATTTTTATAGTTTATTTTTATAGTGTTAGTTACATTATGCCAATATTTTTATTTAATTTACTTTTATTTTTATTTTTGTGTAATTTGACATAGTCAAAATGTTAAACATGGCATAACAACATTTCTATCATACTTTGTTGGAGAGCATTGTGACCCAAAAATTTAATATTTAAATACATAAATAGTTATTTTCCTTTTTTATAGTGTTTTTTATCCATGCAATTTAAATTAATTGGTTTGTGTGGAGTTTAATTTTATGATATAAATTTTATTTAAATCTAACAAATTTTTAATAACATCATTTTAACTTAAAAGTCACCAAAACCTAAATACTTATTAATTTCTCCCTTTAAATAAGCTACATTCCACATGAATACCATGGGTCAATACCATGGGCTGTTTTTATAGTTTATTATTATTTTATTTTATTATTTTTATTTTTTATTGTATTTTGACCAATAGTTATTTTCCTTTTTATAGTGTTTTTTATCCATTTATTTTAAATTAATTGGTTTGTATGGAGTTTAATTTTATGTTATAAATTTTATTTAAATCTAACAATTTTTTAATAACATCATTTAAACTTAAAACTTGTAGATATAATGGCCTAAAACGTTTCAATCTTCTAACATTTGATCCAATGACTCAACTATAAACACATTAGCAACTAGAGGAGTTGTTTTCAAATAAAAACACTTTAAGGTGTAATTAATTATTTCAAATAAAAGAATACCACTACCAATATTTACCAAGTATCATGTATTTATTTTTTACACAAGAATTTAGCTATTTCTCTCTTTGCAAATTATGAACTCAAGAAAAGGAGTAATCTGGCTACATTTTCAATCTCGAAGTTCTACCATCCATGATTTAAGCTTTTGATTATTTGAGAAAACGTTATTCTACATATATTGTAGGCCAGCACTGTTTTGAATTATTCGTTGTCATTTCAACTTGATAGTTCCAGACGAAAAATGTTACAAAAATTCGAGAGATCAGATAAACTATTTGGGGATGAAATAAGTTTCATATGATTAATTTATTTTTCATAATTTATTTCAATGAAGAACTTTAAATATTATTATCATTTTTTTCATTCCGAAAAAATGCTTTGTATTTTAATATTGTTTATTTTACAATGTTCTGATTGTCTCTCTTATGTAATAATTGTGGGTTTCTCTTCTAGATGGGTTTATTATTTTTTTATAGGTTTTTCCTGGGATGTATGTTCATCATCTCCAAAATTTTATTAGTATTCAAGATATTTTTTATTTTGATTTTTCTGGCTTTTATCTTATAGATGAAGTTGACTTTATCCATACACTTTGATAAGGATGTCATTTATTTAGTGTTATCAATGTTCTGTCAAATCTTTTGTGTGATGGTCTTGACCTTTTCTCATTAATATTTATGGCTCAATTTTCAAATATTAGATCTGATATCTGAAATCAAAGGTATTTATTCACCCATATGTAAAAGGGTTTTTTTTATTGCTGATTCTAGTTTTTTTTTTAAGATAGGGATAAGATATTTGGTTATGCTTCTTGATTTTAAGGAATCTTTTATTAATGCTTGATGCCTTGGTATCCAACTTTTGATCCATCTATTGCTTTTTTATCTACGGCCCATATTTGGGTAAGGCTATCAAATCTTTTTTTTGTAATTTTGAGGTTTACCTTCTCTTCGTGTCATTGGAAATTCTCTGAGAAAATATCATTATTGTAGTCCTTAAAGAAATGATTATATTATTTGCACTTATGTAAAAATGAATTTCAACAAAAGATTTTCGATAGAAATAAATTTCATTGGGATAGACTAATCATGAACGCAAAAATTTAAAAATGAAATAAAAACTATTATCAATGTAGATTTTGTTTTTATACATGTCATGTTATAGCCCAACGCCCAAATAAATCAAAGAATGACAACAAACAAAAACATAATTCAACTTGGTACATTTGTTCTAGATTTGAGAATCAAGTTTTTGATAAAGAAAGTTCTTTTAAAATGGACTCTCCCAAAGATGAGCCTATAGAAGTACCATTGAATACTAATGATTCACCATCCAAGAAAGTTTCTTCTAATTAGAGTTTCGATTCTCTTCCAAATGACTTAGAAGTGGAATAAGAGAATATCAAGGACAGAAATAAATTTATAACAATCTAATTGGCGGCCAAGAATCCAACCCCATCTAATTTGGCGTATCGATATAAGGACTTTGTGAGCCCTTACCCATCAACAAGACTAATAGATGATTCTCTAGTTCAAGCTCAAGAGGAGATCACTGGAGTGGTAGAATTTTCATTAAAAAAAAAAGAAGCATAGAAAATAATAGTAAAGAAACAAAAATCACCTAAGATTGCACAACCAATAATGACAAGAAGTCAAGCCCAATCCAATTTAGTCTTCCAAAGATTTATGGTTGAAAATATTGGTTTTTTGGAGTTAAAATAAGTGTTTTTTTTAATCTAGTTGAAAGAAAAATATTTTATTTAATCTCGTTTCATGAATAGGTCAGACACTATATCCATTAATACACTTCTCCCAATTAATTTTGGTCACAAATTTTTAAAAATTTATCGATTTATATTTTTTTTTAAATACATATTTTACAAAACTAAAACATTCTTTCTTAAAAAACTAAAAAGTCATGAGAATTTAAATACTTAAAATTAATTTTACAATATATCAATTAATTTTTTCAATATACCAATTTAATATCATCATAGTATTTTAATGGAGGTCAATTTTATATATATTATTTTAATTACATATAGAATAGTTTGAAAGAATTTTTTTTGGAATTTGGTAAAATTTTTTTATTGAAGTTTAACTACTATAACATGATTTTCAAAAAACTTTGCTAGAAATTTTCATAATCTTATTGGAATTTCTGAATTCTTTTGTGGCTTTTTTAAGTGGAGAGACTCATTCTATAATCCAGTATGATGAGGGAAATGTGTAAGTATGTCATGTCTTCAAAAAAAAAAGAAAAAAAATTCACTCATATAACCAAACAAAAAAAATAATAATTAAAAATCTATTAAGACAACAATTAAAAAAAATCTATTTATCTTATAAATACCTCAATATAGAACTTAAATAAAATGTTTGAATATCCATATTAATTAATATAAAACTTAAATAAAGCCTTTGAATATCCATATTAATTAAGATATGTTAGTATGAACTTTTTGTTTCTACAATTACTTATATATATACGTGTGTGTATTAATGTTAACTTTAGCTCGAAAGGAAAAAGTAATTAAAAGTTTGCTACTTTTTAATAATAGAAAAATGTGTAACTCATTCAATTTTTAAAATAAAATATTAATAATGATAAAATATAAAAATATACAATTTAAACAATGAAAAATTACCACTATAGATCTATATTAATTACATATTTACCAAACACTAAAATGGATTAATTGACGTATAAATTTTTTTTCAAGTTTGAGATTTGATCCCAATACTCTTGGTAGATCCATGGTTACTGGTTCTACATCCTAGTGTGAAGGCTATGTGTAAGTATCCTGTCTCTCTTAAAATAAAATTAAAATATTCTCTAAATAGAAAAGCAATATCGTTATAATAAAAAAGAAAAAAAAATATGCTATGCATTTTTAATTAGTTGTCCATATGACCTACAAAATTAAAATATTCTCTATATTTATAATAAAAAAGAAAAAATATATATGCTATGCATTTTTAATTAGTTCTCTATATGTCCTACTATCGTGTAAAGTAAAAAAAATTATGGGTAAGATGTTTAAACTTTATTGTAATATTCCTAAATTAGCATACAGCTAATTGGAATATTAAAATCTAAATTTTCTTTCTTGTTTGATGAATAAGTGGGTAGGGAGACCCATAAATCTCTTTATTAGGAATAAAATCAATTCTCATGTGAAAGTGGATCATCTTTTCAGCTTAATAAAACACACTTAGGTGTGAAAAGGGGCTAAAGCATGTGGACTAGGTCAACCTTGACCAAATCAACAACGTTGTCATGGAGGAGTGGCATTCAATGAGGAACAACGTAGTTTTAGATGGAGACACATTGCATGGAAGTAGTGTCATTAATGGATGGGGCTTAGGGCTTGGAAGCTCATTTCTTATATAAAGAAGATGATGGTAGCCATATTATTCATGTATTGGTATTTCATATTTTTGAATATATGATCTATTTAGACATATAGCTTTCTTTGGTTGTTTAGCTAAGATTGCAGTGATGTTTAGCACAGGGTGTTCCTGATCGGGAATCCCACCTTTTTCCTTGAGAGGCCTCTTGGAAGAGTTTGCACTACATTCCACTATCAGGCATTTGGCCAAAAAGCTTCAGTCTTAATATACAGTGCAATTTTCTGTTGAGATGTTGTGTTGTGTTGCAGGGCAAAAGTTGTTGAGATTTGATTTGGGAGATTTCTAAGCTAGATCTCATTGGAGGGAGGCTCATTTCTCTTGGTTGGTGAGTAAAAAAGGTCCTAGAGCTTTATTGACACATTTGGAATAAGGCCATAGTATTTTTATCCCCTACATCATAGTTCTAGTCCATAACTACGTTATTTTAGTGAGCTGTTGCAGTGGGCAACCCAAAAAGGGCTGAAAATCTAAAGTTAAAATCTAGCCAAACCATTTCTGGGTTGTTCTGGGGTTTTTGAGTAGAATCTGTGGTTAAAATCATGGAATATGCTGAGCACTATAACAACCTTTTGCACATGGTTCTTCTCCTTAGTAGCAGTAATTTCCAGTAGCAGCAATAGTAGCAGCACAACGTTTCCAGTGCTTGGTTTCTTTATTGTATTTCAGCCATCTTGTGGCTTGAGTGCATTCCTTTTGGAGCATTGTGTATATTCATATTTGTTGTTTTTTATAATGATATGACTCAGTTGTTTCTGCTCATAGTTATAATGTTTTGATGTAAATTTCAGTTGCAGCATATTTCCAGCATTTTCTAGATCTTAGTGTTATATTCTTATTTTGCTTTATTTGGAATGATGCATTTGTTCTATATTCATGCTTTTCCTATTTGGAAATATTACAGTAGTATCGGAGCATAATCTTGGCTTAGCCTATGAAGACATTGCATCTATGTTATCAGAAAAAGAAGATGATTCTCACAAAAAAGAGAAGGCTTACAGAAGAGACAAAGACAAGTCTCCATTATTTTGAGAAATGGAGGGAAAGAAGTTTTCAGAACTTCTTCTCCAAACTATGCATGAGCTTAAACGAGAAATCAGGGGAATGAGGAGGGAAAGACATAAAGATCCCTCAAAAATATTTGCACATGAAGAAAGCTTCAGTTCTTCATATTATGTGGGTGAGAATTCAGCCACACAATCAGATCTACAACATGGTACCATGCCTACATTATAGGCAAGAGAATAAGAAGGAGAAAGACCAAAGGAGGAGACTCTTAGTGATTATCTCCAAGAATATGAATCTCAGTCTAGAAGATTCAAGGAGAATCTAAGATTCCAAGGATTTTGTCAACTCAAAGAAGATAGAAGACCTAGTAACTACAATAGAAGAAGAGGGTGGAAGAAACACGCTTTTGGTAGATTCCTTCTACCTACTTTTTATGGGTCACCCAAGAGCACAACCAAGGCTTGGGTAAAGGAGCTAGACACATATTTCCAACTACATAAAGTTTCAGGAGAGGAAGCCATTAGAGTAGTAGCGCTGCATCTTGAAGGTAAGGCTTATGTGTGGTGGTTATTTGAATCTTCTTCATTGAATAATGAAAATATATCTACTTATGCAAAGTTCACTAGGAGGTTAGTGAAAAAGTTTGATTTGAAACAATTTGAAACTTCATTGGGAGAGCAAACCAAACCCAGGAAATTATAACCTTTGCATGAGTTGGAAGGATCCATGAAACCAACTCCATTTCAGAACATTCTTTAGGGGGTTAAAGATTTGCAACATGCTTTTCCTAGGGCAAAAGCCCCACTTCAACAAGAACTTTCTTCTCAAGAAGAAGGCTTGAGGATTCCTCCTTCAAGAGGAGATCAAGACAAAGGATCTCTTAACGATGAGGTATTCTCCATTGATGAGGAGAAGGAAGAGAAAGAGCTGGAAAGATCTTCTAGCGCTGTGACAGTAGGAGGAGATCTACTTCTATTTGGAGATGGAGATGAAGCAATTTCTTCAACTAGAGGAGCTCTTGTATCTTTGCAAGAAGTTCCAAGAGTTCTTACATATGAAGATCAAGAGTAGCATGTGTCTATGTTGATAGGAAATGAGCCAAAACAATGGAGGAAGTGTTTTCCAACATCGAATACAGTCTTGGGGACACACACTTTTGATAGATCATTCTTTTGTGATCAATATTTTTGACACCAATGAGATGTTGGGTGTACATAGATTGATTACAATTGAAAAAGACACCTTATACTGTGAGATCTTGCAGAAGGTAGGAGGAAATGAGAAGGAGAGCCAACACAAAATGATTGGGAACATATACACCCATCCTTTTCAGGAGGCTTATGCACAGAAGTAGGAGGATGATTTGTGTAGTGAGGGCAGGGACAAATCAGTCCACTCACATATATAGCCTGCTTTGGGCCTTGATGTGGAGGAATTCCACAGGGAGACCCCCTAATTGGAAGAGAATCAAAGATTTCTCTCAACATGTTGCACCACTCATAGATCCAAGAGGAGTGGGAATAATGGGAGGTCATTGTACAACGCTGGGAGACTTGGTTAGACTCAAGGAGGAGGGAGAAATTCTCCCAAAATCATCATTACCCACTCTCATCTCAGATATTGCACTGAGAAAGAAGCAACAAGGGTACGATTGCAACATTACGGTGTATGACTTTGGCATAGGAGATGTCAAAGAAGAGAGCAGCAACATGACGGGAGCTTCACATGAGAAGTAGTGCTATCATTATTGAGTATTGACCCTTATTGGAGATCCTAGCTATTAGTGGAATACTCCAAGGATCTCTTTTCATGCAGAGTGCTTGATGACCAGCTATCTGATGGGAGATATGTAGTAGTAGATGGGGTCATCTATTTTCAAAGTAGAGTCTTCTTTACTAGAGCCTCTAAGCTGAAGGAGATGCTACTAGATGCAGCATATGAAGGTTGCTCTCCAAACCCACTAGTTTTATAAGAGCATACCGTACTATCCTGGAGGGATTCATTTGGGAAGGCTTCAAAGAGGAGATGCATGGATTATTTGGAGGATGAGGAGAGACATGACTATTTGGCAAGGTTATCACAACCACTTCCTTCCTCATTAGGAGTGAGAGGAGCCCATATATGAGCCATCTTACTAGCTTGAACCAAGTAAATGGTAAAGATTTTATTTCTGTACATCATGATTCATTTACTATGTATTTGCATTTCCTTATCATACATGTGCAGGGCATTGCTCCAAGAGGGGGCACTTTTCCTTCTAGACTTCAAGGTCTACTTAAGGCCATAAGCAACATTGGTGATGGTCACTCCCTAGGAGATCTTGGGGAGATGATGTCTTATGCAAGGTATGCTCAATTTGCACCATACACCATACACCTTCTACAAGCTTGTGAGGAGATTGGGGTAGCAAACAAGTGGTTGGAAAACCACTCATCATGCCATATTCTAATGCAGTTAGGAGTAAAACTGCACTAGTTGCACTTGAGGGACCATTGTCCTTCTCCATTACTACACATGGCAGCTAGCGTGACTTTAATTATGATCCCATATGTTGATGATATTCTTATTTTGTTGGGGACAACATTGGAGGGATGACACATTGTTTGGATGTGTCCATTGGGAATGAAACTTCCCACATTTCTTCATGCTTCAAGGGGAGCATGGGAAATTGTATGACTGCTACATTATATCAATTATTTCCTTATGAAGGGATCCATATGATTGACTTATGTCTTTGGGAGGATCCTCTCACATGGGAGGAGATTTTCTATGAATTACCATTTTGGAGGGTGATTCATTTTATATGGATGATAGCTTGGAGGATGGAACTTCACATGGGGATGAAGGTTCCCTACATTTTGAAAATCTATCCTTGCAGTTGCTTGAGGACAAACAACATTTGGGAAGGGAAGATTGTAATATTCCTAAATTAGCATACAGCTATTTGGAATATTAAAATCTAATTTTTCTTTCTTGTTTGATGAATAAGTGGGTAGGGAGACCCATAAATCTCTTTATTAGGAATAAAACCACTTCTCATGTGAAAGTGGATCATCTTTTTCAGCTTAGTAAAACACCCTTAGGTGTGAAAAGGGGCTAAAGCATGTGGATTAAGTCAACCTTGAGCAAATCAACAACGTTGTCTTGGAGGAGTGGCATTCAATGAGGGACATTGCAGTTTTAGATGGAGACACATTGCATGGAAGTAGTGTCATTAATGGATAGGGCTTAGGGCTTGGAAGCTCATTTCTTATATAAGGAAGAGGATGGCACCCATATTATTCATGTATTGGTATTTTATATTTCTGAATATATGGTCTGTTTAGACATATATCTTTCTTTGGTTATTTAGCTAAGATTGAAGTGTTATTTAACACATGGTAATCCTGATCGGGAATCCCACCTCTTTCCTTGAGAGGCATCTTGGAATAGTTTGCACTACATTCCACTATCAGGCATTTGGCCAGAGCTTCAGTCTTAATGTACAGCGCAGTTTTTTGTTGAGAGGTTGTGTTGTGTTGCAGGGAAGAAGTTGTGGAGGTTTGATCTGGGAGATTTATAAGCTAGATCTCATTGGAGGGAGGTTCCTTTCTCTTTGGAGGCTAGTAAAGAAGGCCCTAGAGATTTATTAACACATTTAGCATCAGGACATAGTATTTTTATCCCCTACAGCATAGTTCCAGTCCATGAATGTGTTATTTTAGTGAGCTGTTGCAGTGGGCAACCCAAAAAGGGCCGAAAACCCAAAGTTAACATCTGGCCAAACCATTTCTTGGTTTTTTGAGTAGAACTTGTGGTTAAAATCTTGGATTATTTTGAGTACTCTAACAACCTTCCGCACATGGTTCTTCTCCTTAGTAGCAGTGGTTTCCAATAGCAGCAACAGTAGCAGCGCAACATTTCCAGTGCTTGGTTTCTTTAGTATATTTCAATCATCTAATTGTGGCTTGAGTGCATTCCTTTTGGAGCACTGTATATATTCATATTTTCTGTTGTTTATAATGATATGACTCAGTTATTTCTGCTCATAGTTATAATGTCTTGATGTAAATTTCAATTGTAACATATTTCCGGCATTTTCCAGATCTTAGTACTATATTATTGTTTTGCTTTATTTGGAATGATGCATTTGTTTTATATTCTTGCTTTTCCCATTTGGGAATATTACATTTTTAATGTTGTATAGAACAAAATATCCAATGTGAGTTATGAATAAAATGTTTTAACATGAATTAATATAAAATGGATCAACACACATGTTATGTAATTTCTATAAAATTCAAAAATGCAATATCTATTAAAGCACAGATTTATATATGAAAAAAATCTTAAAAGAAAATATTTATGCCTTAAGGCGTTCCCCTTTGAAAACAACTCCCCTAACAGTGTGAGGATTTTTAGACCATCAGATTAATAGTTAATAATTAAAAGAAAACTAATAATTATGGTGTATAATGGGCATGTACAAAAAGAAATCAAACAAATTATTTTTGCTAAACAATTTCTTGATAGCTTAAAATTGAATGTTATTCTTCCCTTGGTTTTTGAGAATATGGTTTCTATAACAGAGTTTAGTCTATCTGTTAATCAGCCCCTTCCAGGCTCAAGTTGTTGTTCCATTTAGGTTGATCATTGTATTACTTTTCCAATTTTAATTAAATTTTCTATTCAAATTTGGTAGTTGTATTAATTTTTAGATTTTAATTTAGGCGAATTTATTGCCATGAACATCAAGTATGTTAGAAGCCCCAAATATTCTAATAATTACGTGCACAAAATTTTGAGATCCTATTTGAATTTTCCATTTAGGTTTGATCATTGTATTACTTTTCCAATTTTAATTAAATTTTCTATTCAAATTTGGTAGTGTATTAATTTTTAGATTTTAATTTAGGCGAATTTCTTGCCATGAACATCAAGTATGTTAGAAGCCCCAAATATTCTAATAATTACTAGGACAAAATTTTGAGATCCTATTTGGGGATAAACAATTACATGAAAACCCTAACAAACATCAAAATATAACAATATGCAATCTTCACCAATTTTAAGGTAATTTTTCTATGATCTTTGTGTGATATAGTAATCTCTCTTTGAATTAGAGAGCCAACATCAAAATACAAAAATTTGCAATCTTCATGAATTTTAAGATAATGTTTCTATGATCTCTATGTGATAAGGTAATATGTTTTTGAATTAGAGAGCAACACCGGATCACGTGTTAGAGGATGCACTTTTCGTCAATGTCTAAATTGGTGTGTACTACTTCCAAACAAAAGATTTCAAAAATATCCCTCAGACAATACCAAATCTTTAACATCATAGATGAGAGAGTTTCTATACCAAATATTTAACATCATAGATGAGAGAGTTTCTTATAAAATGTGTGTTGCAAGCTAGTACAACCTATCATTAGATAGGATTCATTATCAACAAAGCATAAAATGGTCTCTGTAATGAATTTAAATCATTAACATTATAGGTATATAAAGAGATTATCAAAATGATATATTTTTAATGGAGAAGTAAGTAGTTGTGAAAAATTGTAAATTGAATTTTTGGTAATTGGGAATGTGATGAAATCATGCATTACATTGTGTAAACATTTTTTTATTTTTTATTTTTAACTAGAACAATTATATTATAGAAAAAACGCTGATAGGGCAGAGCCTATGCAGCCAGTACAATCAAAATCTCAACTAGAGCAGCCATTACATCAAGACCACCATTAGCCTTTTAAGGGATAATGGTCATATACGGAGCTTCTGCATTTAGGCTTATCATTCCTTCTTGAAGCGTACAGCCTATGTTGGCCAATTTATCTACTTCCTTATTAAGGTCTCTGAGTATGTGGAAGACATTTACTGAGGGGAAGTTCCTCAGCATTCTGTTGACTCTTATTAATTGTTTGTTGAGCACCGGGTTCTTAAGTCCCTTCTTGCTGGCAATTGCTTTTATCAACACCTCTGAATCTCCAAAGACTGCTATTTTGCTTGGATTTTCTTTATTGACAATTTGACATGCTTTCCATAAAATTAGAATTTCTACTTGATTATTGGATTTCAACCCCAGGCCCCAGCTGAATTCTTCTCTATTCCCATTTGGATAGTAGATCACCCCACCAGCTCCGGATCTTCCCGGGTTTCCTTTTGAGGCACCATCAAAGAAGACAGCATACTTGCCTTCAGATTTCCACCACTGGTGGAATCTGTCCTCTGGAATGCGAATCTGCCAATTTTCTTTGTAGACAGGACGAAGTTTTGCTGGAGAGATGGTCTTACCGGAGAAAGGAGCCAGCCACAACCTTTCCTCAGGACGAAGAGTGTTATCCTCTTTGTTTTGAGAGTAGATCAAAGTCTCTGTTAGGAGGGATTTGGCCTGATCCGCCACTTTAGCTGCTGTCATTTCTTTATTGCTGAAGATGATTTCGTTTCGTGCCAGCCAGATCTTCCAACAAACATATTTGGGGGCAGCTGTCCACACCTTATGCCATAAGGAATTGCTAGCAGTTTTATGGGGGTAAGCAGAATTCCAAGAGAGAAACATGGAGTCTATTGCGCCTTGAGAGGGTGAGTGCACGTTCAATCCAACCAGAAAGCAGGACCAAACTTCCTTCGCGAATTCACATTCCAAAAACAAATGACCTGAAGTTTCCAGCGCTGCTTTGCATAGAGCACAACGATGGGGACTAGCGATATTCCTCTTACTCAAGTTTTCTCCTGTCAGTATTTTGTTTTGAAACAAGATCCAGAAGAAAAAGTTGATTTTGGGTATGCTAAATCTGTCCCAAATCGACTTCCAAACAGCCACCGGATGAGGCGAGTCTTTTCTGCTTTGAATTTGGAGATATCCTTGCTTTGCAATGTAGACTCCTGTTTTCCCCCAACCCCATTGGTCAACTTCGTCTTTATGCACCGGGGTGAAGTCAGAGATAGCGCTTTGAAAAGATGCTAACTGGGTTTGTAAGTGCGCTGGAGGCCTGGGTAAATTCCATTGCAGCCAGTTTCCATTGGCGTCCCAATTCGATATATCTTCGATTTTCTGTATTCCTTGTTCTTTAAGCCAATCTCTTAAATCTGTGAAATCATTGGAATCATCAAGGGGAGAGTGTCCCATAATGCTATCTCTCCAGATTCTAGTGTTTTTCCCGTTTCCTGGTACTCTATACAGGTGAGATCTGAAAAAGTTAATACCTCTACTGCAAAGCTTCCATACTTGCGTGCCTTTGGGGGATTTGTCGACTGAGAATGAGGAAAGAGGCCGATTCTTGAGATATTTGATCTTGAAGATTTGACTGACAGGGTGTAGGGGATTGTTGATTAGTTGCCACAACAGTTTGCAACCCAGAGCCAGATTGGCATGCTGGGGGTCGCGAATTTGCAATCCACCTTCCAAAAGAGGGCGTTTCATGGTTTCCCAATTGATTAGGTGAAATTTGCTGTGATTTCCATGCCCCCCCTTCCACAAGAAGTTTCGCATAAGTCTGGAGATATGATCAGTGATTGCTTTTGGGGCTAGCATCAGAGCTGCCTGATATGTGGGTAGAGCTGAGAGGACAGCCTTGATGAGTGTGAGTTTGCCCCCAGTGGTGAGCCAGAATCCTCCCCACACACCTATCTTCTTCTTGAACTTCGAAATGACGTCCTCCCAGAGATGATTCCTGTTGGATCTTAACGTAATTGGGAGCCCCAACTATTTCAACTTGTCCCACTCTGCAAAGCCTTTGAAACCCAGATCATTGGAAATTTTCTCAATGGTGTGTTGGTCGGTGTTCCAACCATAGACTGCACTCTTCTTCTCGCTAATGAGCGCTCCTGAAACACTACAAAACTTCTGGAGAGTGTTTCTGAAGGAGTTTGCCACTCTAGCAGAGGCACCCCCAAGCAGGATCGAATCATCGGCAAAGAAGGCATGATTCACTGGATCGATGCCATTTGCAATTCTAATACCTGGGATGTTTCCATTGTTTTTTTCTTTGGAAAGCTTTCTACTCAAGGAATCCGCCATGATAATATAGAGGAATGGGGAGAGAGGGCAACCCTGTCTCAGCCCTCTGGTGGCCAGAAAGAAGTTCGCCGGTCTGCCATTGACCAATGGAGAAATCCAAGTCTTTTCTAGACAGGCTTTGATAAGATTTATAAAGTCTTGGCTGAACCCGAAGGAGGAGAGAACCCTGTACAGGAAGGATCTATTAACTCTATCAAAAGCATTACACATGTCCAATTTAATAAGCATACCTTGTTATTTTCAGGCTTGGCTGGAGTGTAGAGCTTCCTGGACTTGAATGACATTGTCCAGAATGTGACGGCCTTTCACAAAACCTCCTTGAGCTGGAGAGATCAATTTTTGCAGAAGCGGTTTAAGTCTGTTCGCCAGAAGTTTGGCCAATATCTTGTAGGAGGCATTACATAGTGAAATTAGCCTGTATCTGTCAAAAGAGCCAGGATTTGCTTCCTTGGGGATTAATGCAAGGAATGTGGAGTTAATTCCACCACCCACCTTAGCCTTTCTCATGATACCTTGAATCATTTTGAGAAGATCAGATTTGATTAACGCCCAGCATATTTTGTAAAAATGGATTGAAAATCCATTTGGGCCTGGAGCTTTATCCGGCTCCATTGACCACACGATCTTGTAGATTTCTTCCTCCAAGACCAGATTCAAAAGATTAGAATTGTCTTCAGGGTTGACAAGCTTTGGGATGTTTGATAGGAATTCATTAGTGTCCTCCTCACTCCCATTCCTTTCAGCAGTGAGAAGATTATGGAAGTGTCCCTCGGCAGCAGCCTTAACTTGTTCAAAGCCTTTACACACCTGTCCATTGGCTAAGGTGATTTCATCGATATGATTTTTGGATAATCTGGCCCTGTACTGTCTGTGAAAATATGCAGTGTTCCTATCTCCAGCTTTAAGCCAAAGGCTGCGAGACTTCAACCGCCAGTGCTCCTCTTCATTTCTAAAAGAATTGTATGTTCTCCTTTGTGCAACGTTTTCCTCAATTATGTCTGCAGGGGAGATATCTTTTTTTTCCAAATCAAATTATAGATCTGCCAACTGCAAAACAGCCTCTTTCCTCTGACTGGTGGAAGTTTTAATGGCTTTCTTAATCCAATCTTTTAAGGCCTTTTTTGTGTTTTTTATCTTTTGCTCCTAGACGTAACTTGGAGATCCCATGACCTCTATTCTCCAAGCAGATTGAACTGTTTCATAGAACCCATCTATTTCTGCCCAGAGAGGGTTAAAACGAAATGGCAAAGGGCCTAAATCTTCCTCATCCTTTATACATAGAAGAATTGGTTTATGATTTGATGTGAGTTTTGGGAGGATCTTAGTTAACACAATTCTGTTATCCAGCATTATGGAGCTGCTGATGAGGAACCTGTCCAATCTAGCTGAGATATGGTCTCCCCCTACTCTGTTGTTGGTCCACGTATATTCTCCTTTAACTGGCTTGAAGTCTACAAGGTCCCACTGTTGAATGAGATCTTCCACAATGGGGAGGAAGGGATCCCTCAAAGAACTCCCGCCTCTCTTCTCTTTAGGGTCCAGCACAATGTTCAAATCACCTCCTAGAATTAAGTTCTGAGGATTGTGCAGCTCTAGGTAATCTGAGAGTGACTTCCAGCACTCTTTCTTTTCCTCATAATGTACAGGAACATATAAATTAAACAAAGCCAGGACTAGATTGCTTGCTTTATGTCGAAGTTCAGTAAAAATCCAATGTTGAGATTCGTGAGATCTTTCTAATGAAAAGAGTTTTTGAGACCAAAAAGTACCTATTCCCCCTGCTGTGCCTCTTGCACTGATTGCCTTGCCTGAGTCAAATTTCCACTTGGTGTTGCTTGTGTTCAGAAGTTGCTCCCCCTCTATTTTTGTCTCTTGAAGCATTAGAATGTCTGCGGATTCCGTTTTCAGTAGATCTTTAATTGCTTCTGCCTTAGTGGGATTCCCCAGACCCCTACAGTTCCAAGAGACCATCTGCATCATTTAAAACTAGAAGGGGTAGGTCCACCTCCCTTGGGAGTCCTTAATCTGGTATTCCTTCTTAGGGTCATCTCAATGGTAGTTTGGCTGCCTAGGGTTTTTTGTCTTTCTGATTCTTCTTCCCTAGTTTCTCTATTTGATTTCCTACCAGCTCTTTTTGATGGCATCTCGAAGGTCTCATCGTCCGAGGATCCCATGATTTCTGTGTTCTTCTTTTTAGACTTGATAATATCTGCATAAGAAGGGGAGGAGGTATTACCTTGGGAGGGGATTGAGATGATGCCTGGATCTGGGACGGTGGTGTTGTTCATCGGGCTTTGACCATCCGGTTCTGCTTCTGGAGGATCTGACTGAAGATTTAGAGATTCTAAGGGGTTTTTATCCGCTTTTGTACTGGCATTATCCTTACTTCCTGCGGATTGGGAATTTGCATTTTCTTGCCCTGCTTTATTCTCCACTCCTTTGCCTTTATTTTTTTTATTCTGTCTCCTTTTTGATGGCTTCTTGACTTGATTCCACTGTTCTCCTTTTTCTTTCTCTGTTAGCTCTTCATTTTTTCTCTTGCAATATCTTGCAAAGTGCCCATATTCATGGCAGTGTCGACATTTAAAGGGGAGCTGCTTGTAATCAAGCTCCTGGATGTGTGACCAATCTGCTACCGTGAGTTTGATGGCTTCAGGCAGCCCAACTTCTAGATCAACTTCAACGCAAATGCAAGCACAGGAGAACTGGTCCTTCCTTGGAGCTTGATCTATGTACCGTCCTAGGGCGTTGCCAATAGACTGCAGAGATCTCTGATTCCAGCAATGAAGGGGAATATGGGGAAGTCGCACCCATACCGGCACCGCCGTGGGCACATCCTGAGCAGGGTCGAAATCTGGCGACCATTTATTCAGGTCAAGACCTTGAGGGCCCATAAAATATGGCCCGTTTTGGAAGATCAAACTTCTGTCTTCCCCACTGTCAAAGACAAAGACAAAAAAGCCTTTCCCCACAAAATGGCTCTTGATGCTTTCCTTAACCAGAGGAATCCAGTTCCTTTTTACCCATTCGTCGACTGCCTTCGGGGAAGGCCATAGCCTTGTGAACTGGCCTATAAGCCCCCTTTCTGCCAGATTCAGAGCGGATTTGCACGTTTCTTCCACCGGCAATGACACCGTGGGGATGTTGGCCAATTTCTTCACGAATTTCTGCTAAGAACCAGATGAGGGCCGGTTGCCCGAAGCTGCAACTAGGGAGATGAACGCAGCGAGCTCAGGGGGCGAGGGGGGGGAGGCCGCAGGCCCACCTCCAGGATCCATGGAGGTAAACGCTCGAAGGAGAGGCACTGACCAGGCGCAGCTAGGGCAGCTGCAGAGCCACCATGGACGCGCGCGCAAGTTTGTAACTAGTCAAGCAACAACTTTTAACCCATGTGAAGGTTGAAACTAACTTGTGTAGCAGTTGAGGGCATCATGGTGCTTTGATTATGAAAGAAAGGATAAAGAGTTGAAATTCTATGTTTCTCTCAGGGTTGAAATTACAGATTGTGTAAACTTTTTTTATTAATAATAAAGTAATTTACCTATTTATTTATTTTTATTGTATTGTATTTATTTATTTATTTATTTTTTCTGTTAAGAAAAAAGAATAAATTTGTCAAAAACGCATCTTAATAGGAAGTGGGTAAATTTGACTCATGAAAAAAGTGAAAGTTGTTAGATTTAAAGTGGTATTTTTAGATTGAAATCAAGGCATAACTTGTTTGAAACAATAAAATAATAATAAAGTGATTTTCTCGCATTGGAGTTTTCTAAAAATAAAATATGCTTTTATTGAATGGTTATTGTTTATATGTTCTGTCAAACCAGGAGGTAACTCCTCAAAACTAGAATGTGTATTAGCTGAAGAATGTACATGCTTTTATAGATGGGAGGTGAGGCTATTGGGATTCATCTCCCAATGACTCTTGGCCTTCCTTATTTCCTAATTTAAATAATATACAAAAATAAAAATGCACACCCATCCATAGGATTAGGTGTCAACATTCCCCCCTTTAATCCGAAGGGATGTTGGTGAGTCCAAGCATCGATCTGAACTTTTCAAACTTTTCTCTTCCAAGTGCTTTGGTGAAGATGTCAGCAGTTTGCTCATTTGTGGAACAATGATGTAGATGGATGGTTTTGGCCTGAACATGATGTCTAATTAGATGGTACTTTGTATTGATGTGCTTTGTTCGATCATGGAACTTTGGGTTCTTGGCCAACTTTATTGCAGAAGTGTTGTCGATCATGAGTGGAGTGGAATACATTTGTTTCATCTGCAAATCTTCCAGGATTTTCCGGAGCCACACAATTTCCTTTGTTGCTTCAACTGCTGCCACATATTCTGCCTCGGTCGTGGAATCTGCTGGAACTGACTGTTTGCGTGATCTCCATGAGACAGCTCCTGATCCAAGACTCATGGTGTAACCTGTAGTAGACACCTCTGTTTCTTTGTCGCCATCAAAGTCTGAATCAGAGTATCCGGTCAAGTTGAAGTCGCCTACCTGTGTATATTTGAGTCCAAAGTCTTGAGTCCCCTTCAAGTACCTTAGCACTCTTTTTGCAACAGACCAATGTCCTTCACAAGGTTTTTGCATGAACCTTGAGAGGATTCCAACAACAAATGAAATGTCAGGTCTGGTGGTGGTCAGATAGATAAGACTTCCTACAAGCTGTCTATACTTAGTTGCATCCTCAAATTCCTTCCCTTTAATAGATGTGAGCTTCAAGTTTTGTTCCATTGGAGTGCTTAAGGGTTTACAGTCATCCATGCCAAATTTGTTCAAGAGATCTCCAATGTACTTCTTTTGAGAAAGAAATATGAATTTAGGATGTTGAATTACTTCAATACCCAAATAGTAATGAACATGACCCAAATCAGTCATTTCAAAACCTTTCTTCAACTCTTTCTTTATGGATGCAATATAGCTCTCATTGTTTCCTGTTATCAAAAGATCATCTACATATACCACAAGATATACAACTGTTTTTCCAACTTTCTTAACAAACAAAGTTGCATCATCAAGATCAAAATGTTTGAAGTCAAGTTTCAGAAGATGCTCGATCAATTTCTCATACCAGGCTCGTGGTGCTTGCTTGAGGCCATACAAGGATTTTACAAGTTTGCAAACTTTGTGTTCTTGACCCTTTATCACAAATCCTTCTGGCTGGGACATATAAAATTTCTCCTTTAGATCTCCATTCAAGAAGGTTTTTTTTACATCCATCTGTTGGACTTTCCATCCATTCTGAGCTGCTAAGGCAAAGAGAGTCCGGATGGTGGTCCATTTTGCCGTGGGAGCAAAAGTTTCTTCATAATCGACTCCTTATTTTTGTGCGAATCCTTTTGCCACAAGCCCGGCCTTGTGCTTGTCAAGTGAGCCGTCTGCTTTGTACTTGTTCTTGTAGACCCACTTACAACCAATTGGTTTCGTTCCCAAAGGCGGATCAACCAACTTCCAAGTGCCATTCTTTATCAAGGCATCATACTCCTTCCGCATCACTTCTTTCCATTCATCATGAGAAGCGGCTTCTTTGAAGGAAGTTGGTTCATGATCTGTAGACAAACTCAATTCACAGTTATAAGCAATATCCATATCAACAGGAGAATCAAAATTATCTACATCACCTTCGATTTCTTGAGTGGAACTTCTTGTTCCTGTTTTTCCAACCTCACCAGGATGAACATCCTCCAGTGTCTTTGTCAGCCATTTGGGAGGACCTTTCTGAGATGGCCCAGGCTGGTCACTTGATTGAGTTGGGATTGATTCAAGATTCAATCTCCCAATTCTGTCAATCACATCATCCAATGTGTCATCCGTGGTTGTTTCTTCATGTGGGGGAGAGAGTGCTTCAGGATATGATTCCACAGTTTGATTCAATATCGGAATTCCCCCTTCAAGGTGTGGAATCACATTATCAAATTCTTGGAAAGACTTTGCATGTGTGAATCTATCCAGGCGATCAAGTTGCCGCTCAACAACCTTGTCACTCTTGGAAGATTCAAGAAATATGACATCTCGTGCTATCACAAACTTCTTATTTGCTTCATCATAGAGACGATATCCTTTGGAGGTATTGGAGTACCCCAAGAAGATACATTTTCTGCTTCTAGCACCAAGTTTGTTCCTTTGACCCTTGGGTATCAAGGCATAACAGGTGGACCCAAAGACCCTGAAATGCTTTATCGAAGGAATGTGGTCATGCCACATTTCAAAAGGAGTTTTGTTTCTAATTGAACTTGAAGGACACCTATTCTTTATGTAAATAGCACATAGAACTGCATCAGCCCAAAACATCAATTTTACATTCTTGAAAAATAACATGGAGCGGACCATATTTAAAATAGTTCTGTTCATTCTTTCAGCTACACCGTTCTGTTGTGGATTATATGGCACATTGGTTTGATGTTTGATTCCATGTTGACGAAGATAATTTTCAAATTCATTTGAGGTGTATTCTTTTCCATTATCAATACGTAGAGAGCCAATATGTGTTTGTGCATCATTTTCAATCCATGCATGAAAATTATTGAAAGTTTGAAAAGCATCAGACTTATTCTTCAGTAAGTAAATCCAACACATTCTGGTGTAGTCATCAATAAATGTCATCATGTATTTGTTTCCATTTGCAAAAGCAATAGGTATAGGGCCACATAAATCTGAATGAACAAGTTCAAGTTTCCTATGTGCTCTTGAGTGTGAATCATGAAATGGCTGTTTGCTATGCTTTCCTAGAATACAAGCATCACATTCATTAGGTTTTCTAGGAATTGTAGGTAGTCCATCAACACCATTTTTCTTCAACAAACGAAGGCTGTCATAGTTTAAGTGTCCAAATCTAGCATGCCATAAAAGACTTGATGGAAATGTACCTTCATCATGATGTGAACTGAATGCAAAGTTTTGAGCATGGGCAGATGAACCTTTCAGCTTCAAAAGTCTCCCTTCTTCTATTCCCTCCATGACAAGTGAGTGATCTGATGCTGATCTGACCTCTGCCTTGCCATCAAACAAGTGAACTGAGTGTCCTTGTGTCGCTGATTTCGACTGTGACAGCAAGTTTCTTCAACTCCGGATTATGTATATAGAACTCTAGAGAGTAACTGGGGAAGACCGTACGCTTTAAGCTCGGGTTGAAGCAAGCCCCGATGGCTTGAGTTTGGATTTATCTGCGAAATACACTGCTCCATCAACTTTGTCAGTGAATTCTTCAAAAAAATCTTTTCTAAATGTCATGTGACATGTTTCTCCTGAATCTAGCAACCAATCATCTCTCCATGAAGTAAATGAAACATCAAATAAGTCTTCGGTTACTCCATTGTTACAATGTGCTAGAACATAATGAGCGGATTCAGGTGCTTTACCTTTGTCTTTATCATTAGTTTTACTTTTGTATTGATTTCTTTGCTGCTCAATTTTATCCCAAGGTGTTCTGCATTTGGATGCATCATGTCCATCTCTATTGCAACGTGTGCAATGAAGATTGGATTTGTTAGATTGTTTGCCCTCCCTTTCTGTGAAGTTTCTTCTTCCTCTTCCTCTTCTGCAACCTCTTCCTCTGGACGAATCTAGAGCATGACTCTTTTCTCTTTGTTCCAAGTATGCAGCCTCTTCGGAAGATGAAGGGACTGTCATCTTCCCAAAAGCTTTCTCTCTTTCTGCAAAATTTTTCTCAAGTGTATCAAAGGTGATATGCTCAAAGTTTCCACTTGCTTGCAAAGACTCAGGATAATGTGAGTAAGTCAGATATAATGCCTTAACATATGTTATGAGAGATATGTCCATTTTTACACCAGTGTTTTGAATGTCATGCATTATAGATCTTATTTCTGAAGCTAAAGCAAGGGGATCATCATGCTTCATTTCAAGACTGAACAGCTTAACCATCAATTGAACATTTTCTAATTCTGAGTGTGAGTCATAGAGTTCTTTTAGTTTCTTCAAGGCTTCATAGGCATTTGAGAAGGATGAAATATGACGACTCACCTCTTCACTTAATGAGGCTACAATCAAGGCATAGGCCTTGCAGTTCTTGTTTTCCCAAATGGCAAGCTCTTTGTCTGAAGTGGCCTTTTTTGGTGGGTTTTCTTCTTGTCCTTCACATATTCCTTTCCACAGCTCATTAAAAATGAGTGTGTGTTTAATATTTCGATACCATTCAAGATAGTTCTCTTTGCCAGAGAGAACCACCCCAACAATTGAGATGAGAGAATGCATTAGATTACTGGAAAAAATCTTCTGAAGAGGAAAAAAATTCTGCTATAAAAACTTTCAACTCTTGAAATATTTTCAAATAAAGGGGCAAAAACTCTTGCTGGAAAAATACTCTGAGTTTAAAAAACTCTTTGCTGGAAACTAATTCTGCTCAAAAACTCTTCTTGTTGAATTTAAAAAAATACTCTTGCTATAAGCTAAGATACATATATATATATATATATATATATATATATATATATATATATATATATATATATATATATATGTATATTTTTTTTTGTTTGGGGAATAAAAAACTTGTATGTGAAAAGTCGATATGGAAGGGAGGGCGATATTGTGAAATGGTGGTGGGGAGGGGGTGCATTATAATATAAGGTGGAGTGTTATATAAGAGTGGCAGCGTGCAAAAATCGATGAATAGTGGTAATATATGTAATGACGGCGGACTGTGTATATAAAGCAGTCAATGTATTAATATGACAGAGGGCGATATACCATGAAAAAAACGCTGTATTATAAAGCAGACAATGTATTAATATGACAGAGGGCGATATACCATGAACAAAACGCTGTATTATATATGGAAAAGCATTGAAATACCACTGAATGAGGGCGGACTGTGTATATAAAGCAGACAATGTATTAATATGACAAACATATAACATATGTGAGTGGTAATTGACAGCGGTATTAAAATAGCGTTGAAGCCCGAGCGGTATTAAAAACAGCGTTGAAGTTTGTTTTACATAAATGGAACTCAACCATATATGTGACAACGTTGTTTACACCAGACAGCGTTTACACAATGTATTAAATTGCAGCCATATGACAGGCGGACAGGCCAATGATAGAGCGGTATTGAAATGGGAAAGGGCGGTAACATATAACAGAGCGGTATTGACTGTGCGTGGAATGGGAAAACACAGCGTTGTATTGTAATATAAACACAGCGTATCACTGCTGTCAGAACCAGCATTGTATTGTTGTGGAGTGTAGAGAGTTGAGGAACTTAGAGCAGTGCGTTGGAGAGAGGGTATGAGCGAGGGAAGGGAGCGCAGGTCGATGAGGGATGGGTGATGGTGCAGGTCGATGAGGGATGGGTGAGGGCGTAGGGAGGTGAATGGGTCGATAGGTATGGAGAAGTGAAGGCGTTGAGGAGGCCCAAAGGGCTGTTGCAAAAAATAATTTGAAATGGAATCTTGCAGAGTGACAGAGTTGCAGGACTGCTGAAATTGCAGAATGGCAGAGCCTGCAATTTGCAGAATGACAAAGCCTGCAGTCTTCAGGAGCTGCAGGAGCTGGAGCTGCAAATGTCAGTACTATATAGGGAAAAAAATGCAGAATAATAGTCTAGCAATTAAGAGCAGCAGAAAACTATTAAAAAATATGACTGAGCAAAGGATAGGGAGTTACACCACAGGGGAGAAATGCCAATAATGGGGCTGGCTCTGATACCATGTCAAACCAGGAGGTAACTCCTCAAAACTAGAATGTGTATTAGCTGAAGAATGTACATGCTTTTATAGATGGGAGGTGAGGCTATTGGGATTCATCTCCCAATGACTCTTGGCCTTCCTTATTTCCTAATTTAAATAATATACAAAAATACAAATGCACACCCATCCATAGGATTAGGTGTCAACATGTTCATCCTGTATTATTGGTCTAGCTTGCTAGTAGTAAAATGTGAAGGGAGAAATGTAATGGCTTTTAAGATTATATTAAAAAAAAAACTAACAAATAATAATGAATTCAATTTAATTAAAATTATATTTAGAAAAAAATTATATTAAAAAAAATTACTATCATTCATTATATTGGATATAATCACTCTTCTGGAGTGTTTGTTGAACAATTCTAATTCCAGGATATAGATAATAAAAAAATAAACTATAATTGAGTGATTTTCTATATGTCACAATTCTTCTTGAATCTTGAATTTATGTCTTAAGACCATTTACTTTGCAACATTTGGTGCAATTGCTAGTTTATAATATCTATATATATATATATATATATATATATATATATATATATATATATTGAAGCAAATGTAAAAACATCTATATTTTTCTTATGCTTCAAGTATTACATATCTAAAAATAATTAAAAATATATATGTAATTGATATTGAAAATATAAATTTTTAAAATTTTAAATAAATAATAAAGTTTAAGTATAATTTGAGTAAAATTTCAAAAACTAGAGAATAAATATTTATAAAACTATACCAGGAATATTGAAGATATATATATATATATATATTTATATTTTAAATAAATAATAAAATATAAATATAAATATAAATGTATAAAGGAGATGTTACTACAAATATGTTTCTTTTAAAGTTTGTCTCCACCACACAAGGTTATTCCATGGGGTGTAGTTTTTCTTCGATAACACTCAAAGCTTCCTCCATCCTCACCAAAAAGAGTCAATCAAAGAGATGCTATGTTTTTAACACTAAAAGTTTGTTTTTCTTTGGACTTGAGCAAATAAGTTAAAGGTCCAAGATTTAAAAGTAGCTAAGAAGAATGAAAGTTTATCTTTACCAAGGGGTCATTCTATGAGAAGTAGCTTAGTAGAATGAAAGTTTATCTTTACCAAGGGGTCATTGTATGGGGTCTTCTTGAATAACAATAAAACCCTACCCCATGAAAATTTCATTCAACTGGTAGTTTTGCTGGAATAACACTTGTTGAAATGTTACTTTCAACTGCAGATAAGTACTTCTGCAGGCGACGTAGTACAGGAGTGATTCACTGTCTACATACAACCGCTTTCCATTTTAGTTTTCATGTTTTTTATGCACAACCTCTTTCTATTTTGATGCACAGTCAATTCGGGTTTTTAAGCCCTTTCAGTCTTTTTGAAAGAAAACAGAGTTTTTCGTTTTAGTACGCGGCCAAGTCATTTTCTTTAAGTTTTGAATGGGACACGTCTGTGGTCCCCACTAGTCTTTTTAAATCGCAATCGCAATCGCAATATGTTCCGCCATCCCAAATTGTTATGTTCCGATTGATATGTCACGATGCGATGCAATCGCAATCGCAAGTTGCAATGTGTTACCTCCACATATGTTATACCACCAATGAAAAGTCGCGATGCGATTGGCACGATCGTGCAATCGCAATTGCAAGTGATATCGCCCTCCGCCCAAACCAAGGTTCATTTGTATGTTTGTGATGCGATCCAATCACAATCGCAACATATCACAAGTCTTATTGTTAAAGCCATTCTGCTCATTGTTTTCACCGATTGTGATTAGCGCTCAATCGCATTTGTTGTTTTCCGCTACACCAAGTTATTTGATCCGCCAATCGCCGATTGCCGACTGCGAAGTGGTCCCCACTCGTACGTCACGCTTTTGAAGATTTTTTGAGTTCCGACAAGGTTTTCCTTTGTATTTTCATTATTCCCTAGTTTTATGTTTTATAACGCCACGACATATAAAAGCGTGTATTACATTGTTTCATGTAATGAAAAAGTTAGTTGTTGTATTTTGCTGAGTGTGTGAGCCCGCATGCTGTTTTGTAATAGAGACAGAGTATTTTCTCTGTAACATAGACAAAGTTGTCTCAGCACTACGTCTGCAGCAGTCTAGTTTTTGTAATCCCTCTGTGTGAGGAAGCTTTGTAATAGTTTGTTTTTAGATTAATGAAATAGAAGTTTCAAGTGTGCAAACTCTGTCTCCCATCAGCAAAATTTTATTTTCTCTGTGTTAAGAAGGAGAGTATTATTCTCTCTATGTTCTGTTATGGAATTATCAGAAATTCCAACATGGTATCAAAGCAAGTCCAGGCTCTTTGAAGGTGTCAAAGAAGATGAAGGAAGGATTTCTTGTTGCAGCAGCTTCTCCAGCAGAGTGAAGACTCAGTCACAAGAATCCAAGGTATTTCTCAATACAGATTTATTGTGTTACTATTGAAGATAGTCAGTTTGTTTTAAAAATGAAATCAAGTATTTGAAGCATAGTTAGAGTGTAAGAATGGCTATAGCTAGCACTAGCATGAGTATAGGTAATACTCAGCTCCTACAATTTAATGGGAAAAACTATGATTACTGGGCAATAACTATGAGAGCCTTGTTTTCTTCCCAAGACTTATGGGAACTTGTTGAAGATGGTTTTGAAGAACCAGTGGATGAAAATGAGTTTAATGGATTAACTCAGGCAGAGAAAGACTTGTTGAAAAGCAATAAGAAGAAGGACTCTAAAGCCCTCTACTTTTTGTATCAAGCAGTGCATGAGAGTGTGTTTCCAAGGATAGCAGCAGCTAAGAGATCCAAGCATGGCAAACTCTCAAGACAACCTATCAAGGCATGGAGAAAGTGAAGACAGTAAAACTACAATTGCTGAGGAGAGATTTTGAGACTCTCTGCATGAAGGAGTCAGATAATGTTGACTCGTTCTTCACACATGTGATTGGAATGGTCACACCAATAAGGTCTCATGGAGAGACTCTTGAAGAAATGAGGATTGTGGAGAAACTATTGAGGAGTCTACCCTCAAGGTTTGATGTGATTGTCACCACCATAGAGGAGACAAAGGATCTCACAAACTTTTTAGTTGATGAGCTTCATGCATCACTGATGACACATGAGCAGAGATTGGGTAGAAATGAAAACTCATCTTTGGAGCATGCCTTTAAGAGCCAGATGTCCTTTGGAAGAGGAAGAGGTCAAGGCAGAGGAAATAAGAGAGGAAGAGGCAGAAGAAAAAACAGAGGTGGAACAAACAGTCTAGCAAATGCTCAAGGAAGGGGCAGCAATCCAAATCAGAACCAAGGCCAAGGCAGCAACAAGCAAGGTGGACAACAACATGCTCATGGACAAAGGTATGATAAATACAATGTCCAATGTCATTATTGTAAAAAATATGGGCATTATGCAAATGAATGTAGGAAGAAGCAGCATGATATGGATAATAAAACTAGTGCAAATTTCACTAGAGAAAATATCAACCAAGATAAATTGTTTTTAGTTTGTAATATGGCTGAGGAAAAGAGTGAAGATTTATGGTTTCTAGACTCCGGTTGCAGTAACCATATGACAGGAAACATAGCCATGTTTTCTATGTTAGATGAGAATGTGAAGTCACAAGTCACACTAGGAACAGATAGTAAAGTTTCTGTTATGGGAAAAAGAAAAGTAAATGTCTTAACAAGGAAAGGAGAAAAGAAATCCATAGCAGATGTTTATTATGTTCCTGGAATGAAATGTAATCTCTTAAGTATTGGACAGCTTGTTCAAAAGGGGTACAATGTTTTCTTTGAGGATGATGTATGCACCATCATGGATAAACCACCCAGCAAACAATGTATTGTTGAAGTGAAGATGACAAGGAATAGAATGTTCCCTCTTAAGATGAGGGCAGATTTGAAAAATGGAGAAGAAATGGCAACAGTGACACAAGAGGCTTTCCAAAGAGAAGTAAAGAACGAGAATTGGTTGTGGCACTTGAGATTTGGACATCTCAACTTTGGAGGTCTTAACTTGTTGAATAGAAAAGAAATGGTAAGAGGTTTACCATTGATTGAGAAACCGGACAGCCTTTGTGAAGGTTGTATCTTGGGGAAACAACACAGAGAAAGTTTTCCATCTAGGAAAAGCATAAGGCAAAAAGCACTCTTAGAGATTTTCCACTCAAATTTATGTGGACCAATGTAAAATCCATCACTTGCAAGAAGCCACTATATATTAACATTTACTGATGATTTTACTAGAAAAACTTGGGTTTACTTTTTTTAAAACAAAAGTGAAGTGTTTGAAATATTCTGCAATTTCAAAGCACTTGTGGAGAACCAAAGTGGGCTGCATATCAAAGTCCTAAGGATTGATAGAGGGGGTGAGTATATCTCCAAAGAATATCTACGTTTTTTTAGAGAAAATGGAATTCATAAGCAGTTTACAGCAAGGTACACTCCGCAGCAAAATGGAGTTGCCGAAAGGAAGAATAAAACAATCATGGATATGGTAAGGAGTATGCTAAAGGCAAAACATTTGTCTAATGATTATTGGGCTGAAGCTGTACATTATGCAGCGTATATCTTGAATAGATGCCCTACAAAAGTAGTCATGAACAAAGTTCTAGAAGAAGCATGGAGTGGGACAAAGCAAGGAGTCACACACATGAAATTTTTTGGTTGTGTGGCTTATGCACACATTCCAGATCAATTAAGGAATAATTTGGATAGCAAGGGGGAGAAATGTATTTTTATTGGATACAGTGAGGAATCCAAAGCTTATAGGTTGTACAACCCATCCACCAAGAAGTTTATTGTGAGAAGAGATGTTCAGTTTATTGAAGATGAAGCTTAGGATGAAAGCATAGAGAAAACAGTGAATGTTAAAAACTGTTTGTCTCATGATAAAGATGATTAAGAGATGGCTAAAATACATCTCCAAACAGCAGAACCAACACAAGGACAGCAAGGAACACCCTTGTGGAGAAATGAAAGTGCTTCTCCAAGCACACCACAAGGAGTAGATTCGAGTGCTACTTCAAGCACTAATACACCAAATGAAAGAGGAAAGAAGTTCAGAAATTTAAATGAGATTTATGAGCAAGAGGCAGCAAATGAAGGTATGACCTCTTTGTTTGCTTTATATTGTCATGTTGATGACCCTATTCATTTTGAGGAAGCTATTAAAGATAGGAAATGGATAGAAGCTATGGATGAGGAGATTAATGCCATAGAAAGAAACAAGACATGGGATTTAGTTGAACTCCCAAAAGGTAAAGAAGTTATTGGAGTTAAATGGGTCTACAAGACCAAGAGTGATGCTGAAGGCAAAATTGAAAGACACAAGGCTAGACTTGTTGTCAAAGGGTATAAGCAGTAGCATAGGAAAGACTGAGGAAACTTTCGCACCGGTTGCTAGAATGGAAACCATGAGAGCAGTGTTGTCCATAGCAGCACAAAACAAGTGGAATGTTTACCAAATGGATGTGAAGTCAGCATTCCTAAATGGAGTTTTAATGGAAGAGGTTTATATTGAACAACCTCTAGGCTATGCAAAGAAAGGCCAAGAGCACAAAGTGTGCAGATTGAAGAAAGCTCTTTATGGGCTGAAGCAAGCGCCAAGAGCATGGTACAGTAGGATAGATTCCTATCTACTGGAAAATGGATTTGAAAAATGTGAGGGAGAACCCACCCTATACTTTAAAGAAAAAGATGGTAAAATGCTGATTGTTGTGTTATATGTTGATGATGTAATTTTTACAGGTAATGATGATTACCTTATTGAAAACATTAAACTAGTCATGAAAGAAGAATTTGAAATGATTGATATGGGATTGTTGAGATACTTCTTAGGAATATAAGTAGAACAAAATGAAAATGGAATTTTTATCTCACAAGAAAAATATGTTAATGAAGTGTTGGAAAGATTTAATATGCAGGAGAGCAAAGCAACAATAACTCCCACAGTGATGGGATTAAAACTCAGCAGAGAGGACAGCAGCAAGGATTTTGATCCTAGTTTGTACAAGGGCATAGTTGGCAGCCTCATGTATTTGACTGCAACTAGGCCAGATATAATGCATGCTGTTAGTTTGATTTCTAGATTCATGGAGAGGCCAAAATAAGCACATTGGCAGGCAGCAAAAAGGATTTTGAGGTAGGTTAAGGGAACAAAATTGTATGGCATTTTATATACTACTTGAGAATGTTCAGATTTAATTGGATACACTAACAGTGACTGGGCTGGAAGTGTAGATGATCATAAAAGCACATCCGGTTATGTTTTTTACATGGGTTCAGGAGCCATTTCATGGGCTTCTAAAAAAAAAACCATTATAGCATTATCTACAGTAGAGGCAGAGTATGTGGCAGCTACAGCAGCAACGTGTCAAGCAGTTTGGATGAGGAGGATGTTGAGAAGTTTGTGCCAAAAGCAAGCAAAAGGAACAATGATTTATTGTGATAATAGCTTAGCTATTGCATTATCAAAGAATTCTATGTTTCACAAGAGAACGAAACACATTGACACCAAATTTCACTACATCGGGGAATTGGTAAACAATGGAGAAATTGTTTTACAGCATTGTAGAACTCAGGAGCAGTTTGCAGACATTCTGACCCAGCCATTGGGGTAGAAGAGTTTTGAATTTTTAAGGAAATGTCTAGGTATGACTGATAACCCAGCAATTGAAATTAAAGGGGAGTGTTGAAATGTTACTTTCAACTGCAGATAAGTACTTCCGCAGGCGACGTAGTACAGGAGCGATTCACTATCTGCATACAGCCGCTTTCCATTTTAGTTTTCATGTTTTTGATGCACAACCGCTTTCTATTTTGATGCATAGTCAATTATGGTTTTAAAGCCCTTTCAGTCTTTTTGAAAGAAAACAGAGTTTTTCGTTTTAGTACACGACCAAGTCATTTTCTTTAAGTTTTGAATGGGACATGTCTGTGGTCCCCACTAGTCTTTTTAAATCGCAATTGCAATCGCAATATGTTCCACCATCCCAAATTGTTATGTTCTGATTGATATGTCGCGACGCGATGCGATTGCAATCGCAAATCGCAATCGCAAGTTGCAATGTGTTACCTCCACATATGTTATACAGCTGATGAAAAGTCGCGATGCGATTAGCGCAATCGCATAATCGCAATCGCAAGTGATATCGCTCTCCACCCAAGCCAAGGTTCATTTGTATGTTTGTGATGTGATCCAATCGCAATCGCAACATATTGCAAGTCTTATTGTTAAAGTCGTTCCGCTCATTGTTTTTGCCGATTGTGATTAGCGCTCAATCGCAATCGCTCAATCACATTTGTTGTTTTCCACTACACCAAGTTATTTGATCCGCTGATCGCCGATCGCCGATTACCGACTCCGAAGTGGTCTCCACTCGTACATTGCGCCTTTGAAGATTTTTTGAGTTCTGACAAGGTTTTCCTTTGTATTTTTGTTATTCCCAAGTTTTATGTTTTATAACGCCACGACATATAAAAGAGTGTATTACATTGTTTCATGTAATGAAAAAATTAGTTGTTGTATTTTGCTGAGTGTGTGAGCCCGCAGGCTATTTTGTAATAGAGACAGAGTATTTCCTCTGTAACATAGACAAAGTTGTTTTAGCACTGCGTCTGCAGCAGTCTAGTTTTTGCAATTCCTCTACGTGAGGAAGCTTTGTAACAGTTTGTTTTTAGATTAATGAAATAGAAGTTTCAAGTGTGCAAACTTTGTTTCCCAGCAGAAAAATTTTATTTTCTCTGTGTTAAGAAGGAGAGTATTATTCTATCTGTTTTCTTTTCTGGAATTATCAGAAATTCCAACAACACTAAAAGCCTGCCCCACGAAAAGATTACTTTTAAAGCTAACAACTAGTGGTCCATGCAAACATATGGAATAACATCGCTATGTAGCGTCTGAGCAGTGCATTATTCACAAAAGCAGGAAAATGATCCTATCTCTCTAATTAATAGAGTCAGTTATGTATTGAGAAGTCTGCCTGCAATTAATTTGACCGTGTATAGTTATCAATTGATCTTCCTGTGTAGATTTGTTCAGTTGTGAGACATGGTAGCTCACGGCAACCCGAAGCTAACCCTGGATGAGTTCACCGAATTATTGAGCCTTGTAGTAGGAGTTGTGGTATTCTTTACCCTTGTTGGCCTAGATACCTACAAAGGATTGAAGAAGGGACTGCACTGGATACCTGGAGATGCTCTCATACTCAGTGCCCTCACAATTCAGCTTATGAACCTGCTCAATGGTGAGAGTACATTACTCAAACAGATCTTGGACAACCCAAAGGCATTAGACGGTGAGCTGATTAAGAATAATTTGTTTATGACGCATTGCAGCAGAGTAATGGTGTGTGTTTTGGTAGGTTATTTGCTGCCAGGTATGGCCCGCCCCGGCTATGAAGATTCATGGGGTAAATTAACAGCTGTAGGATTGATTATGTTCTTGCACATTTCCTCTGAATTGTTCACTGTACATCAACGTTTAGGCCACTCTAAGGGCTTATCCCTGGTTCATCGCTCCTTCTATTTCTGGCCACACGTGAACGAGCTTACTGAGAATTCGTTCATTGTATCTAGTCTCATAATATCTCTATCACTGGTATGGCTCATTCTACTTCTCTGCTCTGCAACTATAGCTAATATTAGCATCCGGAATATTATGAATCAAAGAATTCCATTAATTCTTGAACAACGATCAAATAGTGGTGAACTGAACTCGTGGAAAGCAATAGAAAACCAGGTACTGAAGTCTTGGATCGTTGCCCGTGGATGTTACCCAGAATACATCATGGCCAGATCAGTGTTAGCCTCATCAGCTGCACTGGCAGTCACAGTTTGCATTTTAAGTTCAGTTCTTGCATGGATTGTGCAGGGTCCAGTAATACAAATATTTTTCGGCGCCCAATTCTGGTTGAAACTCATAATATCCATCCTAGAAGTCATATTCAGTCTCGTAGGATGGGCAATCATAGGCTGGAGATGTATTATCTCCGTCACATATTACAAAAAATTGGGAACCGACAAGATACATACATGGCGTGAGTATTTTCAGATAGATACATGGCGTAAGTATTTTCAGGTAGAGGATTTTTGGACTAGGCACATTCTTGAGCTGCAGGAAGCCAAAGACTTGAAGATGAGGAAACGAGAAATTGATGAATGGGTAAGTAAAATAATTGTCACAGAAGAAAAATCAATGAGTTTACCAAGCACATTGCTCCGATTGGTATTTTGGGTGCAATATGTTGTGGTTTCATTCAGTAAGGCATGTGGTTTCCTTTCAGAGCTTATACTCTGTAATAGGCTTATGCTCAGAATATTGTCAATGTTGTTATCAAAGCACGAGGATGAAGTTCAAAAGGAGCTGCTAGAATACGATGCAATTTTGGAGAACGTAAATATTCTAGGGGAGACTCCTCGCAGCGTGTTTCTAGCGAATCGAAAGTCCATAAAGCAAGCCAAGCAAATTCTGAGAAAAGGCAATGATAATGGAAAAGATTGCAAAGAACTGATAGAATTTCTCAAAGCTAAGATGTCGCCAGGATGTATGGGTATGCAGTGTTTAACACAATGTGAAACTGGCTTGAAGTTCTTGTATAGATCAACAGATCCCCACGACACGTTGGCCCTGGAAAAGAATTTTTCTTTTGCCAGCAAACAGTCTTGGAAGCTAGCAGCAGTCTCATTGATCAGTCTAATCGTCCGTCTGTCGCCCCCATGTGGTGCAAATTCTTTAAAATTATACTTGCAGGCATCTGAACTCATGGATTTGGTGGATGAGTCCAATCCGGAAAACGAGAACTTGCTGAGCAGAGCAGCAGATAGAGTATACCAAACATTGTGTGATCAAAGTAGAGATTCTCCAGCAGATACTACAACAATAGAAGAGGCAGCTGGAAAGATTTCTGAGCTTGAAGAAGAAAGTAAAAAGGACGCTGAAATGAACGCTGAAATGATTGGACATGGTCGAGATTCTGTGGATTGGAAGAAGGCAGCGGCAGGCAACGCATTGTACAAATTATGCAAGAGTATAGATTGCAGATCAGGTGGTGATTTTATACAACTGTTGGATCAATTACAGAGCGCATTAGCAAATATCTTTGGCGCCTGCATCAATCAAGTTGGGGCCACATTAGTGAACAGCTCCAAAAAATGGGCACAAGATATGCAGGAAAGGAAATTGCTGGAGGCCGTTTACGTAGCTGGAAAATCCACAGGACTAATGGAAGAGATGGGATGGAGTCCCAATGTATAAATTTAATGCTGGTATGTTATTTTTTATTTTATTTTTATTCTTTGTTATTATTATTTCGCCGTAGGTTGGGATTACAAACATATTGTAATGGTAGATGTGTACATATATTGTGAAACCCTTGTAATGGTAGATGTGTACATATATTGTGAAACCCGTGTAGGATAATGTGTAGATGTAATGTGAGAGTATAGAGTATAAATGTAATGTGAGAAATGTAATATAAAAGACGTATGTGTATATGTAATGTGAGAAATGTGAGATAAGTAAGTAAATATTTGAAATGTGAGAGTATATTTACGAAAACTTTATTTAATAAAGGTATAGTAAATAAATAAAAATATAGTATAAGACACAATGTAGATGTAATGTGAGAAATGTAAGAAATATAATGTAAGTAAATATTTGAAATGTTAGAGTATATTTAAAAACACTTAAAATATAGGTATGATAAATAATTAAAAATATAAATAAACTGAAGTTATATTATTTGTATATTTAGAAGTATGGTAAATAAATAAAAATGTAAATAAATTGGAGATATGGTAAATAAATAAAACCTCTCTTTATACTTACTCTAAAAGTAAATATGGTAAATAAATAAAAATATAAATAGACTAGAGATATGGTAAATAAATAAAATTTTTTTTTATATTTACTCCATAGACATCTTTATATTTAGGAAAACTAAAAAAGAGGTTTTATTTAGGTGAAGCTTATGGGCCAAATACCATGGGACAAATTATTATTAATACATACAATAATTATAAAAGAGGTATGGTAAATAAATATAAATATAAACTAGCAATTGCACCACATGTTGCAAAGGAAACACCGCAAGGTTGTGGTATATGAAATAATAGCATATAAGAAAGAAGAGGTAGTAGGAACTTTCTGGGCTCCAACTGATCCTCGAGAATAAAGGGTGGAGAATTATGTTTACTGGACGTCAAATCAAAATATCAATATTGGGTAATTGATGTGGAACAACTTCTTTGTTATTAAATGTATGTAAAATGTATGAGACATTTTGGCCAAAGTACTCAGACCTATCTGCATGTTTATTTTTATTTTTTTCTGCATGAAGGATGCACTTGGTTTTTATGACCAAGTTGGACAAACGTCACCCTTCCATGAAATTATTTTCTTCTGCATGTTTTTCTTTTTTTTTGCATGAGGGATGCACTTGGATTTTATGACCAAGTTGGCTAGACTTCACCCTTGGGGATGATTAATTAATCTCAGTTTAGATAATTTATATTAATAAATTATCTACAATCATATTTCTATAGTTCCTCTTTGAACGACCAATATTCCACTTCTTTGGAACTTTTCACCTAACAAACATCATGAAGACCCAAAAGTAAGAAGAAAAAATTAGCTCATAATCAGGGAATCTAGCGACTTGTTTTTTAGGATCATAATTCAAGACTTTAGTGCCTTTTAAAGATCATTTATTTTCCCATCAAATAAAAGCAACAATCAAATTTTGTAGTGACAAGAATGGGAACAAATTTTAAATGTAATAACTCCTTCCTTAGTGATAGTACATTTTTGTTTTGAAATGAAATTATTTTCTCGATCTTTTAAATAATAGATTCCTCCCCAAGTGACCCTTTAGAGATACATTTCTTTTCAATTGATTGCAATAGGTAAGTGTCTTTTGTCTAGTATTTTCTGAGTCGTTGAATCTAAGGGCAGAGGTAAAGGGACTACTAGACAAAAAAGAGTAGAGTGATTGAATTTCAAATGAAAATAACATTGAGGAATCTCTTCTAATTTTCTCATGTAGGCCTTCTTCAATTGATGAGGTAGTAGGAACTTTTTCCTCTAGAATAAGCGGTAGAGAATTATGTTGAGTGAACTACTACTCATGTAACTTTGACTCCTCTTTACAATTGGAATGTTTCTCTTCCCATAACTCTATCTCGGGTTATAATTCTAGCTTTATCTTGTTTATGAATAAATTGTCTCGATATCACTATTGTCTATATCTTTTTGAGCACTTTCTTTAATCAGTGAGATAATGTAGCTCATCTCGATTCCAAAATCCTTGAGTAACCCATTTTCTGAAGAGTCCTCTTCTGTTTTTAATTCTGCTATTTAGTCCTCCATAGCCTTGTCAACGTTATTTCCTTCTAAAGAATCATACATTCTTGATAAGTATCCATTGTCCTGCTTTTCTTTTTCCATATACTTCAAATTTAAATGAATGGAGCATGAGATAAACTTCATGACATTTTCCAAATTCCAAGATTTTTCATTGCACTTTTGATGTGTATCACGGAAAATGGATCTCATACATTCAAGGTTTTTTATATATTAAGAAATAATACTCATGAATTATAAAGCAGTTGTAACATAAATAATATACAACAAAAAAACCATTTATTTCTCGAATAATAAAATAGTTGTAACAAAAATATTACAAAACAAGAAAAACTATGTATATCTAGATGTATGAAAATTTAGATACATTTTATTAAGTAAAAGCTTAAAAGAATAATGGTTATAAACATTTAAAAATAATTTTATTAAATAATTAGTTTAGATCCAAAGTTAAGATTGATTTAGGCCATCTTAGTTCCCCCCTATAAATAAACTACATCCCACATGAATACCATGGACTGTATTTATAGTTTACCATTATTTTATTTTATTTATTTTTATTTTTTATTGTATTTTGACCTAGTTAAAATTTCTGTCAATTTTTTTATTTAATTTACTTCTATTTTTAATTTTGTGTAATTTGACATAGTCAAAATGTTAAACATGACATTACAACCTTTCTATCATACTTTGTTGGAGAGCATAGTAGCACAAAAATGTAATATTTAAATATATAAATAGTTATTTTCCTTTTTTATATTGTTTTTTTATCTATGTAATATAGATTAATTGGTTTTTTTGGAGTTTAATTTTATGATATAAATTTTATTATAAATAAAAAATTTATACTTATGTAACCAAAAATTTAATGTTTATGTATTTAAAAAAAATAATATTCATTAAACTAATTTATGTTAAATCTAGTTTTATTAAGTTATTAATTTAAATTTTATAAAAGAAATCCAGGTTAAAATCTAACAAATTTTTAATAACAACATTTTAACTTAAATGTCACCAAAACCTATATTCAATCTAACTTATTAAAAAGAAAAAAACTAACGTTACAAAAAACATATATAAAAATATTTATTTGATCTAATGACCTAAAACATTTCAATTGTCTAACATTTGATCCAAGAACTCAAACATGGACACAGTGGTAGTTAGGGGAGTTGTTTTCAAATAGTGACGTCTTACGGCATAATAAACTAGAGGTATGGTAAAAATACAACCTATTTTTATATTTACTCCATAATCCTCTTTATATTTACTAAACTTAGAAATTGATGAAATGGCTCTCCACGTAAGAACCTGGAGAGTCTACAAACACACTCACACAATTTGATAGAAGAAATCAAGAGAACAGCCTAGTACATATAGGCTTTCTCTAAGAGAACAGCCTAGTACATATAGGCTTTTTCACAATCAGGTGGTTTGAACCACTCCCTGAATACTAGGATCTGAGATCTAGAAATAGAATCTCAATCCTATCCTAATTGAACTTTCTACATTAATTTTTAACATTCCCCCTTAATGGAGAAAGGGTACAGAACAATAACATATGATAACATACGTCTGCTAGTCTAGTCTCAGCTAGGCTTACAATGGTAAAAAAGACATAAAAAACTTGGTAACAGAGTTTTCAGCTTGGTCATTATGCTTATGAGACCATATTTGTTCATTCGTGGATGAGGCTTCATCTTCACTTTCTTTGTCATGAGATAGTGATGTATCTTTGCCTCATTTCTTCCCCAGTGATGGAAAGCTTGAACGCTTATCCTCGCCCTTTTGAAAGTTATGACAGGCTTAATAGGAAACTGTTTTCTCTCACCATTTCTGGTGTCACGCATGTAAATTTCAGCAATGTTGTCATCTGCACATGCATAAATATTGATGAGATTATCACATTTTAAATTCTCTCCGGCTCTGTCTTCTTCTGCCACGTCTTCGCCATCAGCTTCATGTGGCTCGTCAAATTGATCTTCAACACGTTGTTCATCTTTATATCCATCCTGAAGTTCAACTTGTGACTTTTCAATATCAGGATCTTACACAATGGATTGTGCGTCTTGTTTCTCATGGTCATCAACAGAACCACATTGTTTTTCTGAAAAAATTCCAGAGTTAAAAATACTACTCATGCTAAAACCTCCAAATGCCAACATGAGAATATCATCATCATCATCATCAGAAAAAATATCTAAAAAAATAGACATGTTATTAAAAATGTCCAGCTTATCTGGTTTTGTCTTGCTTCCAGATTTCGACTCCACTCGATCCTCTTACAAGTTCCAACAAACTCGTTTCCACGCAGGCGAGAATCCTCCCTTTGGCAGCTCTTCAACAGTAGAACCTTGTAGACTGTGGCTTCTATGCCACACAGGGCTTAGTGCCCTCAGCTCTTGCGATGAGCAGCAAATGACCTCTCAACAAACTGGAAATGATATCGCCATCCAATTCTTATGCATGTAATTCTCTAATGTCCAAGAGCTTTATCTTGACCCCTATAAGCAAATACCATGGACCCAGTGGGGGCTATAAAAAATAACGAGAAAACCAGTACGAAGGAACTATTATTAATTCTTGCTATTGAAAAAAAAAGGCCAGGATTTAACCATAGGTTTGGGTGAAGCAAGTCAAAGTTGATACCCCTGCAAGGTCCAACCTGGTATACGAATGGTTTTAGAAAAATACGGTGCCCGCATGTGGCAGAGGAAAATCCCACTTCCAATCCAATCCCTGCCTTACCTACCTACAAGTCTGGAAGGAAACGACTCCGCCCTTTGAACACAAATATAAATGTCCACTTAAAGCAGGCAAAAAAAGCATTTAACAGAATCACACAGTGCTCAAGGATTACTTAATCCAAACAGGGGCGTACAGGTTTGATGTTGTTGTTAAAGAACCGGCATTCGAGCAATACCGACGTGAAGTATTTGTATGAATGCAAGTAAAGGGGTTTGGATGCTTCCGCCGCAAAATGTAACTTGCAATCAAATCAACTCACACTTGGCCAACAGATCGATAAACACAGCAATAGTGACCACCGGTGTTCTGTTTTCTTGTAGTGATTTCAATAGATGAAACCATTGCAAATCCGCTCAAGGAAAAACGACTGTTCTCATGTTTGTTCAGAATGGTTAACTTGTTCTCTGTCGATGGTGTCATTTCACAGGGCCGCGACATTAGTGGTGATCTGAGACACACATGGGAGCGCTGGTTGGCCAACGAAGCAGAGGACCTCACAGACGTGCATGACCATGAGAAGCTTTGCACGGAGACACGCAAGCAGGCCTCTTTCACAAACCCAGCGTTTAACCCACACAGGCTCTTGGGAATGTAGCAACGATCTCAACTGGTGACTGCGTTACTTCTACATTATGATCGGAGCTGTGGGTCGATCCACGTTTACACTCCACAGCAACAAGGCTGGTTAATGCCTTCACACAAACAACACAGTGGCTTTAGCAGCGTCTATGCCAGTAAGACACCTCCTCATCCAATTTTCTGGAACACGTTACAACTGTTTAGTTTCTGTCAAGTGTTACAGATTCACCGCAGATCTCTTCTGCCTCACTGTGCCACGATGCTCATTTGCCTCCGTCGCCTCCTGCCACCAATCGACAGAGTAGAAATTAAATTTGATGGTTAATCTGATGCACCTACAGCCTGCATTTTTTACAGGATTAAACGCATCAGCATGACAAACTTCGGACCCAAAGCTTTATGACTTTATCAAACAACAGTGCAACCAACACTGCCTTGTGTTGGGTTTACAATGACTTTCACTACAGAGATCAATCACACTCAAGCTCCACACTCAGATCTCTACACATAGGTCTACTCAGCGATTCGATCTGACGCTCTAATACCATGATAAAATTTAATAGTTAAATGACTGTCCAGGTGAGAACCTAGAGAGTGTACAAACACACTCACACAATCTGATACAAGCAATCAAGAGAACAACCTAGTACATATAGGCTTTCTCACAATTGGGTGGTTTGAACCACTCCCTTAATACTAGGATCTGAGATCTAGAAATAGAATCTCAATCCTATCCTAACTGAACTTTCTCCATTAATTTCTAACAACTAACACTAAGAAAAGAGGTTTTATTTAATGATGTGATTAATTCAAAAGACATTCATCTACATTATGGATCACACAAGTTTTACATCTAACACAAATATACTACATATTTAATATAACTCATATTGATAAAACATTTCTTTAATTAATTGAAAGAGAATAAATAATTTAAAGTTAATTTATAACTACTATTAAGAATATTCTGACATTTAAATTTATAAATATTGATAATTAAATTAAATTTTAAAAATTCTATTGTCAAACGATAACTTAAAAAATATAATAAAAAAATACAATTACGTCGTAAGGCGTTCCCCTTTGGAAACAACTCCCCTAGCAACTTAAAAAATATAATAAAAAATATAATTACGTCGTAAGGTGTTCCCTTTTGAAAACAACTCCCCTAGATTGCCAATGTGTACCAGTTTATACCATTGGATGGAATGTTAGACGATTGAATATTTTTAGACCACCGGATTAACATTTAATAATTAAAAGAAAACTAATAGTTAGGGTGTATAATGGGCACGTTCAAAAAACAATCAAACAACTAATTCTTGCTAAAAGTTTTCTTGATAGCTCAAAATTGAACCTTATTCCTCTCATTTAATAATTAAAAGAAAATTAATAATTATGGTGTATAATAGGCACGTTCCAAAAACAATCAAAGAATTGATTCTTGCTAAAAAAATTCTTGATAGCTTAAAACTGAACCTTATTCCTCTCTTGGTTTTTGAGAAAATGGTTTATATGGGAGGATTTAGTCTATATGTTAATCAACCATTCCAGACTTTAGTTGTTGCTATAAATTTTCCATTCAGGTTTGATCATTAAAAGTTAAATTTTCCATTCAAATTTGGTAGTTGTACTAATTTTTAGATTTTAATTTAGACGAATTTCTTGCCATGGGCACTATGTCAAACACCCCAAATATTCTACTAATTACCTGCACAAAATCTTGAGATCTTATTTGGGGGATGAACGATTACACGGGAACCCTAATAAACATCGTGATTACTGCATACGAACATCAAAATACAACAATCTGCAATCTGAAGTCACGAATTTTAAGGTAATGTTTTTATGATCTCTGTGTGATAAAGTAACATATCTTTGAATTATAGAGCAACACTAGTTTCATTCTTCTGGGCCAAACAAGACGTGTTAGAAGATGCATTTTTTGTCGATGTCTAAATTGGTGTGTATCACTTCCAAACAAAAGATTCCAAAAAATTCCCTCAGACAATACCAAATCTTTAACATCATAGATTAGGGAGTTTCCTATAAAATGTGTGTTGCAGGCATTACTTGCAATAAGCCAAGTGACTCAGCAAGCTCTCATAGGCACTCCAGATTTCTTAGTGCCAAAGTCGAAAGCTTGCGTGAGTTATAAACTTATTTTTTTTATAAATCAGATTCATGCAGGAAAACATTCATTATAATTGACTTTTGAGAGAAGTATTTGAATTGATGTGAATATGTGTTTTAAATAGGATATTAACATATTTCTCATACTTTTCTCTTAGAACTAGAAAAAAATATCTAGTTATAACCTATCATTATCATTAGATAGGGTTCACTATCAGCAAAGCATAAAATGTCTTCTGTAATGAATTTAAATAATTACTTTCTTATTAGCTAGCAGTATCAGGAAATTTAAGGTGGTATGTATATATAGAAATATTTTCCTAAAATGAATGTTGGGCGATTCTGGAATAAGGCAAATTCTTGTATTGAGTCAAAAGTACATGGCTAGTATTTGTTAGGTATATAAACAGATTATAGGCATTCAAAACGATATACTCTCAATGGAGAACTAAATAGTTGTGAAAATTTGTAAATTGAATTTTGGGTAATTGGGAATGTGATGAAATCTTGCATCAAAAATGATATACTATCAATGGAGTACTAAATAGTTGTGAAAAATTGGAAATTGAATTTTGGGTAATTGGGAATGTGATGAAATCATGCATCACATTGTGGAAACATTTTTCTAATAATAATAAGGTTTTTTTTCTTTTTTTCTGATAGGAAAAAAGGGTAAATTTGTCAAAAATGTATCTTAATAGGAAGTGGGTAAATTAATAGCAAATGGGTAAATTTGACTCGTGAAAAAAGTGAAAGTTGTTAGATTTAAAGTGGTAGTTTTGGATCTAAATCAAGGCATAACTTGTTTGAAACAATAAAATAATAATAAAGTGAGTTTTCTCTAATTGGAGCTTTCTAAAAATAAAATATGCTTTGCTTGTATGGTTAATGTTTATATGTTTACCTTGTATTATTGGTCATCGTGTGCTTGTAGCCAAATGTGTAGGGAGATAATGTAATGGCGTTTAAGATTATATCAAAAATATTAACAAATAATAATGAATTCAATTTAGTTAAAATTATATTTAAAAAAAAAATTAAAATTATATTAAAAAAATTTACTATCAAAATTTACTCATTCATTATGTTGAATATAATCACTCTTCTCGGTTGTTTGTTGAACAATTCTAATTCCAAGTTATTGCTAAAAAAATAAACTATAATTCAATGATCTTCTATATGTCACTATTCTTCTTGAATCTTGAATTTATGCCTTACGACATTTCCTTTGCAACATGTGGTGCAATTGCTAGTTTAATGTCTTATAGAATAAAATATCCAATGTCGGTTATGAATAAAATATTTTAATATGAATTAATATAAAATACCTCAATACACATGCCATGTAATCTCTATAACATTCAAAAATGTAATTTAAATAGTAAAAAATTACACATTATTTTTTTCACTCTAAAATAAGTTTGCAACAAAAGAAATTTGATCCCTCTGGGCTCATGTTAGATCTGTGCTTTAAATGGATCTATGTTGATTTAGACTACTGCTTTTCTAAATATTGTCATCTCTATTCAGGGTGATTTTTGGGAAAATCTTTTTCCAATTTGATTCTATCTCTTGGTGTGTAGCGATTGTTATATTTTGATTTAAAATTACATTTTCAACTTATTTAAATTTTAAAATTATGCACAATTTTTTAATTCATATTTAAATAAATAAAACCTAGTTTTTAAATTTATTGTATTATATTTTTTAAATCTATATTAAAATAAATATTAATTATGAATGAATATATTATATTATATTAATAATGCAGTTGCTCTACAAGGTTGTATAATTTTGAAAGGTTCACAATTTTTAAAAATCCAATATATAATATTGGCTAAACATTGTGTTATCACCTAAATTTTTTTTTTTCAAAACATCATTGTGTCAAGTTTGTTTTTGTTCATGGTTCAAAATTGGGTTTAGAAGTCAATTTAGGATTTGATCAAGGGTAGGTTATATTTTCATAAGTTCAAAGCCCATCCTTAAGTTCAAATAACGTCTTTTTTGAGGTCCATTCATTGTCAAATATCCACAATTTCCATTTGTGGGTCATTTCCTAAAGTTTCATGTCAAAATTGTGCAATTAGCCAAGAAACCTCGTTTTCATAGCACCACTAGTTCAAAAGTTGTTTTGTGCTACGAAAGCGCTAATAGTTTCATAGCACAAACAGGGAAAAATACACTTTCGGTGCTACGAAAGCGCGGTTTCTAAACTGTCTTGTCATTTGAGCTGAAATATGTCAAAATCCATTGGGAAATGGTAGGTTAGTGGTATGATGAGATTCAGTGTACTAACCCACGTTGCAGTCATCATTGTCATGATAGGGTATGAATGAGCCATCATTCAGTTATGAGATGACATTTTAAATTCAAAATCTTTCCTAATTAGTCATTCTTGTTTCCTTTGCCTCCATTTGAGTGTCTGAGCTCTGAAGTGTCAAGGAAAACCTGTGGCTGTTCTATACAAAGGTTTTCTACATCTTAATCAAGTGATGTTGATATAAACTAATCAAGCGAGACTGTTGTTTCACATATTCAAGTGAGGCTAATTCAA